>JARQOC010000010.1:30843972-31365546 GCA_033576535.1 Allobates femoralis | reverse complement strand
CTCTGCGATCATCCATCACTGGTACCTTCCTGCGGCCTCCAGGTCTTTTTCAGTTCCCAGCTCATCACTCACTATTTTTTTGCAGAATGTAAAAAACTGTTGATTTGGCTGCTCCTCACATTTCTGCTCTCTGATTATTTTTGTTTTCAGCCTAATGACTGTTGTTTTCTCTACCATTAAGAGTTCCTCTGACCGCATGTAAAGTTTCACAGCAACAAATGCAGATGCCTCACCTGGAATCAACTCCAGACCTTTAACCTGCTTAAATGATAATAGCGAGGGAATCGGTAATTACTTTTGATCTTTTGATAAAGAGTTGTAATTCCTAAACCTTCATCCAATTAGAATGTGAATACATCAAATTAAATCCAAGAGTCAACACTTTAAAGGAAACCTGACCCCTAAAAATCGCCCCCCTCCTATAAATACTTGTCCCTGCACCTTCCTATAAGGTTTCTAGCTATCCCTCTGTCCTATTCGAGTTTTTGCAAATCGCGTCATTTCAGGTGCTGCGGACATCGACGGACCTCAAGCTCATCACATGAGCTGCCGTAAAGTATACCTCACGCATGCGCAGCTTGAGGTCCGTCGACGTCAGCAGCACCTGAAATGACACGATTTGCATCATACCGGCAAGTCCGCCCATCGATCCGAGACAGGATCATCTACATTCATTTTCACGCCCATTGGGGCGTGAAAAACAACTGGGGAGGCGGCGAAAAGGAGGCAGAGGGGACACCCACTGCGACTCCTTAGGGCAGCAGAAGCCGCACATTTGTAAGGTAATCATATTATTCAACTTTGCAAAAACTCAAATGGGACAGAGAGGGACAGCTAGAAACCTTATAGGAAGTTACAGGGACAAATATTTATAGGATGGGGGGGGGCGATTTTTAGGGGTCAGGTTGAATGTTTTTGTAAATGGCTAAAATGCCAAAACTTGTGTCACTGTCCAAATATGTCACTTCTCTGTATATCTCTGTAGCTGTGAATCATTTATCCTCACCCTAAGAATTTGGCGACCCAGTACCTAGCATGCTTCCTATTGTAGTGCCCAATTCTATCGGTCCTACCCCAGTGGTTAATTGAAACTTTAGATTTCAGCCACATCTGTTATGCAAGAAAATCAGGCTTCTTATTTATTACCAAAGATTGCATTCCTCGCATTTTACAATGATTGACTAGGCATACATTCTTCCCCGCCCGTATTTATTGACTTTCACCCATGGCCAGAGACAGCATTTATGAATGATGATATTGCCGCAAGGCGCCTGAACTTCCCTGACGTTATATACCCCTGAAATGTCCTCCATTTTAGAGAAATAGACTCCTCCGTCTCCGGAGGATGTGTGGCTTCAATATGTGGATGATTCACTGCTTTGCTGTCCTGATCGCACCTCATGTCAGGAGTCATCTTTCTCCAGTTTGTGTTTCCCGGCAGAACATGGATATAAGAACAAACTACTGTTGTATCAGCAGAAAGGTGGTCTTCTCATATCACCCCCTCGCACAAGGCACCGAAGGTCGCACTCAGCAGCTTAACTAGCCCCCCAATATGACAGGACTCCGAGTGTTTCTGGTGTCATACCGCAGGCCATGGATATGATCTGCATCCCGGCTCAAAGCTCCGTCTGTCTACAAACTCCTATCTGACCCCAAAAGCCCAACACATTTCCCTTATCTCCATAGAAATCTTAATAACTTCAGTTTTCATAACTATACTAAACCATTTTTTTTGTTCTTAGGTGACTGGCCATACACCTCAGTACTTACCCAAAACACGACTATCAGAGACCTGTGGCTTATTCTTCAGTCGGCACCGACCATGACCCAGGGGCCCACCTCTTACCCCCTCGTGTCAGTCGAATTAGAAGTTAAGGCCATGCTTGAAAAGTCCAGAGAAATAGTTCTTGATTACAAGTTTATATTTTACGCAATGATATTCATGGTGTCCTCAGTCAGGTACAACCTAGACGCACTTCAATGGGCAGGCAGCTTCAACTACCTCTTCTCATGCCCGCAAACGTAGGAATTTAAAGATGGAGTCTTGAATCCAGCTATGCTTGAGGCACCAGATTCACAAAGGGAGAAACATGCAGAAGGGGACTTATTTCTACATTCCAAATAGCGGACATACATGTACCTCATTATTATGTTGAGGCAACAGGAAACATCAGGGTTTGACTATGAATCAGATGAACCCACTGCCAATACAGATTGAGTTTTTTGAAGATGGATCCAGATACAAGGATGTTGGTTGATTCTGCACTGGGTATACTCTGGTTACACAATATAAGGTCATAAAAGCTGAACCACTCCCTCACCTGTCAGCACAGGAGGCAAAGCTGAAGGCACTCACTGAGGTGTGTAGAGCTGCAAATAGGTAAGATGGAAAATGAGTGTACAGACAGTAGATATGCTTTTGGAATTCCTCATGATTATGGTCCAATATGGAAGGCTTGAGGTTTCCTGACATCAATTGGGAAACCCATAAAAAGCACCAAGAGCTTACAAGCACTGATCAGGAGCTCGGTATGTACCACACCTTCTGGGCAACTCCAGGCTGTAGGTTCCCAGAAATCAACTGATGCACGGTGGGGAAGAGATGGGGGCTGGGGGGAGGCTTGACGCTTCTATCCTGTAGGTTTGCTGTTCTTGAAGAGCAGATCCCCCACCCATGGTGCTGACGTGTGATAGGAATATTGGGGTAAAGTTTTGTCCGCCACAAGAGCTCTACTGCATGATGACTCAAGTTACCCATGGACTAATCCGTTCATCTAAATCAGCTGTGTATGTTGGTAGACAAGGTAAGGGTGGTGCTAGGTTCGGTATCCAGATGGCCAGGTACACCCAGTCTTGTATGACATGGGCCTGACACAACGTAGATATATACAGCTTCCATGAGTAGGGGTATATATACTATATGTTCACTGTGAAAGCGTCACGTAATCGCCCTAGCAGTGAAAGCAGCGTCACTGTCATGGGGTGTTCCGCTCTGCAATCATTTGGTGTTTTGCAATCTTCTGACTCTGTTCACACTGTGGTGTCCGATTAGCACCTTGTGCTTCTTTTTCGCTCAGCCTGAGTTTGGGTCTATTTTGTGCTCACTGGTCATCAGTCTTGCAGGAGTTAACTTTGTGATGGCTGGTAATGTGCTGCTGGAGTTTCAGGTTGCTTCTGATCTATTATAGCAGTCTCCTCCCTTTAAATATGGTGAAGCCCAGTCTCCACTTCCAATTATAGCTTCAGCTTGCTCCAGTGAGACCGGTCTGTGCTGTGGTGTTCCAGTTTCTGGGAAATAGTGGTAACCTGTTTGGTGTATGGTAGACATTTCCTTATTGTATTTTTATCTCCCGATTGTATCGGTTTCCTCCCAAATCACATATTGTATTCTCCCTGTGTGTGAGAACTGACAGCTTGTGATTTGGTTCCCCCTATCTGTCTTTATCTGTGGGTTTCATTACTTCCTTGCTGCGGGGGAATCAGCTCAGGGCTGAGCAGCGTCACGGTGGAGACTCAGGCCTCTCCACCATCATTAGTACCCATGAGGTAGGGTGAGTTCAGGGCTTCCTAGCTTGAGGAGCAGATCAGGCGCCCCAGTTCCCTTATTATCCCTAAGTCATCATGACAGTCACCTCAATTGTGTATGGTCCTGAGTGGCGGCTGCAGTGGGATATCTGCTTGATCTCCCCCTCTCTCTCTCTCCTCACCCCTCGTGTGCTTTCTTTCTCCTTTGAGCGGTCTCCCTCATGTGAATTGTCTCTCTCCCCCGTGTGCTGTATTCTGCCCCCTATGCAGTCTTCTTCCCTCATGTGCTATCTCCTTTGAGCAGTGTTCCCCTGTGCGTTCACCCCTCCCCCCATGCGCTGTCTCTGCCCCCCATGCAGAGTGCATTCCAATGTGGAACGCATATAAGTAGAACAATTCCTCCTACATACAATCCACAGTGGAATGCAAATGGGAGGAAGCAGTGAAGGCCACGGTGAGGTAAGGATGGGGGGCGGACTTACTAAGTGTGCATGCGCAGGGCGGTGCAGACAACAGAGGTGACCGAAGAGAAGGAGGAGGCGGCGGCGGTGGTGGACTGAGGACCTGGTGGACAGCAGCAGCGTGCGGCCGGCATATTGGCACATCCTTCACTTGGGTATGCCAATATGGCGGCAGCTTTGTTTTTTTTTTCTCTTTCAGGTGGACCAATCAGGTGCCGAATAAAGGGGACATCCGGAAACTTCCGGTCCGTAAGGCAATAATGTACAGCACAGGCCAAAAGTTCGGACAAACCTTCTCATTCAAAGAGTTTTCTTTATATTCATAACTATGAAAATTGTAGATTCACACTGAAGGCATCAACACTATGAATTAACAGATGTGGAATTATATATCTAACAAAAAAATGTGAAACAACTGAAAATATGTCTTATATTCTAGGTTCTTCAAAGTAGCCACCTTTTGCTTTGATTACTGCTTTGCACACTCTTGGCATTCTCTGGATGAGCTTCAAGAGGTAGTCACCGGAAATGGTCTTCCAACAGTCTTGAAGGAGTTCCCAGAGATGCCTCGCACTTGTTGGCCCTTTTGCCTTCACTCTGCGGTCCAGCTCACCCCAAGCCATCTCGATTGGGTTCAGGTCTGGTGACGGTGGAGGCCAGGCCATCTGGCGTAGCACCCCATCACTTTCCTTCTTGGTCAAATAGCCCTTACACAGCCTGGAGGTGTGTTTGGGGTCATTGTGCTGTTGAAAAATAAAATGATGGTCCAACTAGACGCAAACTGGATGGAATAGCATGCTGCTGCAAGATGCTGTGGTAGCCATGCTGGTTCAGTATGCCTTCAATTTTGAATAAATCCCCAACAGTGTCACCAGCAAAGCACCCCCACACCATCACACCTCATCCATGCTTCACGGTGGGAACCAGGCATGTAGAGTCCATCCATTTACCTTTTCTGCGTCGCACAAAGACACGGTGGTTGGAACCAAAGATCTCAAATTTGGACTCATCAGACCAAAGCACAGATTTCCACTGGTCTAATGTCCATTCCTTGTGTTCTTTAGCCCAAACAAGTCTCTTCTGCTTGTTGCCTGTCCTTAGCAGTGGTTTCCTAGTAGCTATTTTACCATGAAGGCCTGCTGCACAAAGTCTCCTCTTAACAGTTGTTGTAGAGATGTGTCTGCTGCTAGAACTCTGTGTGGCATTGACCTGGTCTCTAATCTGAGCTGCTGTTAACCTGCGATTTCTGAGGCTGGTGACTCGGATGAACTTATCCTCCGCAGCACAGGTGACTCTTGGTCTTCCTTTCCTGGGGCGGTCCTCATGTGAGCCAGTTTCTTTGTAGCGCTTGATGGTTTTTGCAACTGCACTTGGGGGCACTTTCAAAGTTTTCACAATTTTTTGGACTGACTGACTTTCATTTCTTAGAATTTGTATTATGGCAAGAAAAAAGCAGCTAACAGTCTATTCAGTAGGATTATCAGATGTGTATCCCCCAGACTTCTGCACCACACAACTGAGGGTCCCAAAGCCATTTATAAGGCAAAAAATCCCACTTATTAAACCTGACAGGGCACACCTGTGAAGTGGAAACCATTTCCAGTGACTACCTCTTGAAGCTCATCCAGAAAATGCCAAGAGTGTGCAAAGCAGTAATCAAAAGCAAAAGGTGGCTACTTTGAAGAACCTAGAATATAAGACATATTTTCAGTTGTTTCACATTTTTTTGTTAGATATATAATTCCACATGTGATAATTCATAGTTTTGATGCCTTCAGTGTGAATCTACAATTTTCATAGTCATGAAAATACAGAAAACTCTTTGAATGAGAAGGTGTGTCCAAACTTTTGGTCTGTACTGTATGTAGATTAGAGGTATTTCAGGTTTGGTAGATGTATTTACATGGCAGATTTAACTATGATGGGCATCAAATAAATTTGAAATAAATCACCGCAAAAGAGAAGCTGATTATCTTCTTTCTTTGAAATGTAATAGTGTTCGGGGCCAGAGCAGCTCCTGAATCCGTGCTCCTGGCGGTGACTGAGATCGGCTAATGGTGAGCTGGACTTTTCTTCTAATTTAAATGAGGGTATTACTGTATGGCATGTGATGTGGTATATAGTAGCGGTGAGCAGTATATATACATATAATGAGGGTATTATTGTATAGCATGTGATGTGGTGTATAGTAGCGGTAGAGGTGAGCAGTATATACATATAATGAGGGTATTATTGTATAGCATGTGATGTGGTGTATAGGGGCAGTAGATATGTGTGGCATGTGGCAGTATATATAGGATTGTACAGTGTTGGAGAACTTTGATTTATGGCACACCCTGCACTGTGTCGCAGTATGACACATTCTGACCCCGGAGTCGTGATTGATTGGGTACGGTCAGGATGGGCATCACTTTATGGTCAGTGCAGTCCGATCTCTGGGATCGGATCTTCCCGGTCACTTACTGTTTCTCTTTATCCTGCTGCTCTTTCAGGATCTTGTTGGTTTCCATTGCGAGTTTCTTCTGTCGCAGCAGTTCTTGTCGTTCCAGCTCACGACGACGTTGCTCTATCAGCTTCTCATCCTGTGTCAAAAAGAGCTCCCGACCCTGTGGGGGGAGAGCAGATGTCTGAACCCTGGAAGGCTGAGGGACACTTAATAGTGGTGACTGGACAGAATATCTGAATGGGCCACAGACCATAGGGAGCGTAGAGACAAAGTGACCACGCTCCCAGCAGCCAGGAGGCCACAGACCACGGGGAGCATAGAGACACAGTGACCGTGCTCCCAGCACCCAAGATGCCCCAGACCACGGGGAGTGTAGAGACATGGTGACCGCACTCCCAACAGCCAGAAGGAGGCCACAGACCACAGGGAGCATAGAGACATGGTGACCGCGCTCCCAGCACCCAGAAGGAGGCCTCAGACTGCAGGGAGCGTAGAGACACAGTGACCGCGCTCCCAGCACCCAGAAGGAGGCCACAGACCACGGGGAGCGTAGAGACATGGTGACCGTGCTCCCAACAGCCAGAAGGAGGCAACAGACCATGGGGAGTGTAGAGACACAGTGACCGTGCTCCCAGCACCCAGGAAGCCACAGACCACAGGGAGCGTAGAGATGTGGTGACAGCGCTCCTAGCACCCAGAAGACAGCCACATCGAGTGTCCACCTGCAGCACATGAGGAAACTCACCGCTCCAGTAAGGACGGTCAGCGTCAGGGTCCGGCTGCTCTTCAGCACTCGCACCGCCTGGAAAGAGAGAAGACTGGATTTATAGACTTTCCACATACTAAAACTGGCACATGTCAAAACTTGACCACTACAGAAAGCTTATGTAGATTGGGAGTCCAAAGAGGACGGCCGATAGTCTTATGTTTATAGCGTTAAGGTTATAGGTCGACAAAAGTCCATAGAGTTCACCCTATACCATAACATGGTGATCAAGAGGATGCAGAAACCCCAGGAGTCAGATGCCACTAGCCCCAAATAAGAGGAAAATTACTCCCCGACTCAACGTATAGAGATCAGATGAGTCTCCGGCACAACGTCCATCGTGGAATCTAATGCCCATAACCCCTAATATTAGAAGATTCCAGAAAGGCCTCCTTGATGGTGAAATACTTATCTACAGATGTGAAGAGTGTTTGTGAGGAAGAATGGAACAAAATTCACCTGAGTAATGCATGTGACTAATGTATATAGGAGGTGTCTGGACCTTCATCACCAACAAAGGCTGAAGTACCAAGTATTAAATACATTTCAGTAAGGGTTCAATACTTTCCCTGGGTCATTTCTCATTATTACACATCATTTACGGACGTCTATGAGGATTTCTTTGCCTATCTGGAGTGAATAGGTTGTTACTGACATCTGTTGATAAATTTATGTCGATAGCAGCTTTAGAAATATATTTACTTAGAAATTGGAGACGTGTTCAATACTTAACTTGCATGCTGTAAGAGTGACCACACTGGTGACTTGTATAGAGGAAGACTCTGTTCTTGTCATGTGCATCTCTGCTGCTAAATGAGCCCAATTATCCTTGGCAGCAGCAAGTCTTCTAACCTGCCCAGGGGCCCTGGCTACTCCCCCTACAGTACACGGGGCCCTGGCTACTCCCCTACAGTACACGGGGCCCTGGCTACTCCCCTACAGTACATTGAGGTCCTAGCAATCCTCAGCTTCTCCTCTTTATGTCCTCCTCTCACCCTTTGCTATTTTTGTATCTACTATTCACTTACCCTTTTCTGTATTTTGTGTCTTGGCGATTTTCTTTTATTGTGTTTATCCACACGGAGCGCGGTGAACATGTTATAGGTTTGAGAACATCATGTAATGTTGCATTTTATCTGCGCTATCTCCTGCAATTGGCATTTGCCCTTTATGATCATTTCAGCTCCTTTTGATTTCATGCTGCCCCCACGGATGACTGGGAGCCATGGTGACGCTTACCTCTCACCCCGCGCTGACTGTGCTGCCCCCGCGGATGATTAGAAGCCATGGTGACGGGCCCCTCTAATCATGTGGTGACCATGCTGCCCCCACGGATGACCGGAAGCCATTGTGACGCATCCCTCTCATTACGTGGTGACTGTGCTGTCCCCGCGGATGATCAGGAGCCATAGTGACACATGCCTCTCATCATCTGGTGACCATGTTGCCCCCACGGGTGATCAAGATCCATGGTCACGCATCTTTCTCATCACTTGGTGACCGTGCTGCCCCCACGGATGACCAGGAGCCATGGTGACGCATCCCTCATCACGTGGTGACTGTGCTGCCCCCGCGGATTATCAGGATCCATGGTGACGCATCCCTCTCATTACGTGGTGACCGTGCAGTCCCCGCGGATGATCAGGAGCCATAGTGACGCGTCCCTCTCATCACCTGGTGACCGTGCTGCCCCCACGGATGACCAGGAGCCATGGTGACGCGTCCCTGCTCTTGTGCATCGCCTTGCTCCAGTTGGTGGATGTCCGCGGCGTGGTGCGCATGCGCCACCTACATCAATATTAATGGTCGGTGTCCCGGTCACATGACTGGTGACCAAGTGATTTCAGGTCCTATCAGTTTAGCTTTACACCATCCTTCAGGATGAAGAAAACTATTGGATAAAGTGAAACATGCGTTGGGGTTGATTTCTTCTTTCTTTAGTATTAGATGTTGTTATTGCATCAATTATCTTAATTGTTGTCTGTGTAATTTACAATTTTTGTATGACTATAGTGTGTTATAAAACAAATCTCCACTCATCCTACTTTTTCAACCATAAAACTGTCTGTCCCTGATATTTTGATCAACCGTCCAGAAAAAAATTAAAAGTCAGTTGACACCAAGGGTCAGGTAGAGACTGGCCGGTGACCTAGCTTCTATCCCAAGTGGCCAGCTTCCCCTGACATCAGACCCCATTATACACCCGCTGAGCTCATACAGGTGAGGACCGTCACCTCTTTATGGTCGATATTGGCGAAGTCCACACCGTTCACCTCCACGATCTGATCACCAACCTGAGGAAGCAGAAAGAGAAGATGAACAACCACAATAATCAGGGAGGAGGCACAGGGCCACTGCGTAACGTGAGCCGTGGAGACGGCAGAACCATTACTGACCGATATCTCCAGAAGTATGTGAACCCCCCCATAACGTGAGAAGTGGGCCCAGGAGACGGCAGAACAGTCACTGGCTGATATCTCCAGAAGTATGTGAACCCCCCCCCATAACGTGAGCCGTGGAGACGGCAGAACCATTACTGGCTGATATCTCCAGAAGTATGTGAATCCCCCCATAACGTGACCTCACCTCCAGACCAACGTCCACAGACAGGGACCCAGGCTTCACATTGCTGACGAATATTCCGGGCTTCTGCGAGGGGCCACTGGAAATGCTGCAAAAAGAAGAGTGAATGTAATAATTAGAAGAGGTGATCCCATGTCTCGTTATTATGCATTATCTTTCTGTACATAACCGTACATATGCTTCATGTATATTGCTTTGTGTTGTAGGACTTATAAACTTAATAAAAACTATCTGATTAAAAAAAAGAAGAGGTGATGCCCCTTCACGCCCCTCAACCCCTGGACCAATCCACCTGCACAACCCCTAACCCAAACTACACCCAATCCCTGTACTAACTCTCCACAGGATACCATCCACCTCTCCACAATTCCTCCAGTACAGGACAAGTCCCCCCTTCCCCCGTCATAATCCATGGAACAAAACAAGTCCTCCATGATATAATCCACCATATAGGACAAATCCTCCCTGTCATAATCCACCAGCAGCACAAATCCTTCCTGCTATAATCTACCATATAGCATAAATCCTCCCCTCTATAATCTCCAGTACAGGACAAATCCTCCCCACCATAATCCCCCGCACAGTACAAGTCCTCCCTGCCATAATCCGCCATACAGGACAAGTCTACCCTGCCATAATCCGCCATACAGGACAAGTCCTCCCCGTCATAATCCCCAGCACAGGACAAATCCTCCCTGCTATAATCTACCATATAGCACAAATGCTCCCTGCCATAATCCACCATATAGCACAAATCCTCCCCACTATAATCTCCAGTACAGGACAAATCCTCCCCACCATATTCCCCCGCACAGTACAAGTCCTCCCTGCCATAATCCGCCATACAGGACAAGTCCTCCCTGCTATAATCTCCAGCACAGGACAAATCCTCCCTGCCATAATCCCCCGCACAGTACAAATCCTCCCCGCCATAATTCCCGGTACAGGACAAATCCTCCCTGCCATAATCTGCCATAAAGGACAAATCCTCCTCGTCATAATCCCTTGCACAGGACAAGTCCTCCCCGCCATTATCCCCACACACACAGGACAAATTTTCCCAGCCATAACCCCCCACAGAGGGCAAATCCTCACGCCATAATACACAGTACAGGAAAAGTCCTCCCTGTCAATCCCCAGCACAGGACAACACCTCTCCACCAAAATCCCCGGTACATGACAAACCCTACCTGCCACAGTCCACGGTACAGGACTAGCCCTCACCGCCTTAATACATACTACAGGACAAATCCTCCCCTCCATGATCCCCACCATAGAACAAGTCCTCCCTGCCATAATCCCCGGTATATGACAAATCCTCCCCGCTATAATCCCTGGTACAAAACAAATCCTCCCCTCCATGATCCCCACCATAGAACAAGTCCTCCCTGCCATAATCCCCGGTATATGACAAATCCTCCCCGCTATAATCCCTGGTACAAAACAAATCCTCCCCACCGTAATCCCCAGCACAAAACAAGTCCTCCCCGCCATAACCCATACATGGCAAATCCTCCCCACCATAATTCGCCATATAGGACAAATCCTCCCCACCATAATTCGCCATATAGGACAAGTACTCCCCGCCATAATCCCTGGCACAGGCCTATGCCTCCCCGCCATAATCCCTGGCACAGGCCTATGCCTCCCCACCATAATCCCTGGCACAGGCCTATGCCTCCCCGCCATAATCCCTGGTACAGGCCTATGCCTCCCCGCCATAATCCCTGGTACAGGCCTATGCCTCCCCGCCATAATCCCTGGTACAGGCCTATGCCTCCCCGCCATAATCCCTGGTACAGGCCTATGCCTCCCCGCCATAATCCCTGGTACAGGCCTATGCCTCCCCGCCATAATCCCTGGTACAGGCCTATGCCTCCCCGCCATAATCCCTGGTACAGGCCTATGCCTCCCCGCCATAATCCCTGGTACAGGCCTATGCCTCCCCGCCATAATCCCTGGTACAGGCCTATGCCTCCCCGCCATAATCCCTGGTACAGGCCTATGCCTCCCCGCCATAATCCCTGGTACAGGCCTATTCCTCCCCACCATAATCCCCCATACAGGACAAATTCTCCTCGCCATAATCCCTTGTACAGGACAAGTCTTCCCCTCCATGATCCAAGGTACAGGACAAGTCCTCCCCACCATAATCCCTTGTATAGGACAAATACTGCTTTTCATAATCCCCGGCACAGGACAAATCCTCACCGCCATAATCCACTGTTCAGGTCACACCACATATAGCACAAGGGAGGAGCTGCGACCATGGTGAGTTGCACCCACCTGCATCCCATGCCCGTTGTACCCACTAAACTGATGAAGACCTTCTTCTCTTTGACGTCTCTTCCTCCTATGGAGGCCAGCCCTGCCAGGCTGCTCTTCCCATCCTGTGGACAAAATAGTCAAAAAGTCAAAGTGGTTGACAACTCCCTGCATCTCCTGCTAGATCGCAGCCCTACAAAGAGGCAGGAGGAGGGGAGAAGAGGAGACCCAGACGCAGCCGCAGGAGCAGGGGAGGAGGAGGAGGAGGAGGAGGAGACGCAGCCGCAGGGGAGGAGGAGGAGGAGGAGACGCAGCCGCAGGGGAGGAGGAGGAGGAGGAGACGCAGCCGCAGGGGAGGAGGAGGAGGAGGAGACGCAGCCGCAGGGGAGGAGGAGGAGGAGGAGACGCAGCCGCAGGGGAGGAGGAGGAGGAGGAGACGCAGCCGCAGGGGAGGAGGAGGAGGAGGAGACGCAGCCGCAGGGGAGGAGGAGGAGGAGGAGACGCAGCCGCAGGGGAGAGGAGGAGGAGGAGGAGACACAGCCGCAGGGGAGGAGGAGGAGGAGGAGGAGGAGGAGACGCAGCCGCAGGGGAGGAGGAGGAGGAGGAGGAGGAGAGACGCAGCCGCAGGGGAGGAGGAGGAGGAGGAGGAGACGCAGCCGCAGGGAGGGAGGAGGAGGAGGAGGAGGAGACGCAGCCGCAGGGGAGGAGGAGGAGGAGGAGGAGACGCAGCCGCAGGGGAGGAGGAGGAGGAGGAGGAGACGCAGCCGCAGGGGAGGAGGAGGAGAGGAGGAGGAGAGACGCAGCCGCAGGGGAGGAGGAGGAGGAGGAGGAGACGCAGCCGCAGGGGAGGAGGAGGAGGAGGAGGAGAGGAGACGCAGCCGCAGGGGAGGAGGAGGAGGAGGAGACACAGCCGCAGGGAGGAGGAGGAGGAGGAGGAGGAGACGCAGCCGCAGGGGAGGAGGAGGAGGAGGAGACACAGCCGCAGGGGAGAGGAGGAGGAGGAGGAGGGAGGAGACGCAGCGCAGGGGGAGGAGGAGGAGGAGGAGGAGGAGAGCGCAGCGCAGCAGGGGAGGAGGAGGAGAGAGAGGAGGAACGCAGCGCCGCAGGGGAGGAGGAGGAGGAGGAGGAGACGCAGCCGCAGGGAGGAGGAGGAGGAGGAGGAGGAGACGCAGCCGCAGGGGAGGAGGAGGAGGAGGAGGAGACGCAGCCGCAGGGGAGGAGGAGGAGGAGGAGGAGGAGGAGAGCGCAGCCGCAGGGGAGAGGAGGAGGAGGAGGAGGAGACGCAGCCGCAGGGGAGGGAGAGAGGAGAGGAGGAGGAGGAGGAGGAGAGGAACGCCGCAGGAGGGAGGAGGAGGAGGAGAGGCAGGAGCAGCAGCGAGGGAGGAGGAGGGAGGAGGAGAGCGAGAGGAGCGCAGGAGGGAGGGGAGAGGAGGAGACGCAGCCACAGGAGCAGGGGAGGAGGAGGAGAGCAGGAGGAGCTACGCAGGCCAAGGACAGGGGAGGGAGGAGACGCAGGCAGGAGCAGGGAGGAGGAGGAGGAGAGAGACGCAGCCGCAGGAGCAGGGGAGGAGGAGGGAGGAGGAGCGCAGACGCAGCCGCAGGAGCAGGGAGGAGGAGGAGGAGGAGGAGGACGAGCCGCAGGAGCAGGGGACGAGGAGGAGGGAGGAGCAGAGGCCGCGAGCGTGAGAGAGAGCAGCCGAGGAGGAGGGAGGAGGAGACGCAGCCCAGGAGCAGGGGAGGAGGAGGAGGAGACGCAGCGCAGGAGCAGGGAGGAGGAGGACGCAGGGGAGGAGGAGGAGGAGACGCAGCCGCAGGAGCAGGGGAGAGGAGGGCACGCAGCCGCAGGAGCAGGGGAGAGGAGGGGACGCAGTTGCAGGAGCAGGGGAGAGGAGGGGACGCAGTTGCAGGAGGATGCAGGCCTTCACACCTGTCATGTGGGGCTCTCAGATGGCCCGTCTTCCCACACATTCCCTTACAGACTGCAGCAGGTTTTTGTCTCTGTATCTATCAGTGTTCATGCCCCCTCCCCCAGACTTGCTCCAGCAGGTGACCCCCGCTATGTTGTATCTTTTGTATCTACCCTCACTTCTAGCGCTCCTGCAACACGTTACTCCAAGGAGACTTCTGGGTGCAAAAAAATTACAGGGGGCCAGAGTGACTTCTCCACATACAAGGTTATGGCGAGAGTGTTCTCATATGGATACAATGTTGCAGGGGGAATTCCTGTTCCCTTATGGATACAATGTTACAGGGGTGTGTGCGTGTTCCCTTACGAATATAAATGGTACAGGTGGGTGCAGATATCTCTCTGGGCATGCTGCCCACTGCTCCATTTGTGCCCACTGTAGAGAGCTGTCAGTATAATATAATTAATAGCTGCCAGGTGCTGGCCCCTTCATTCCTGGCGAATGGAACCCCCCGGCCCCCTGTTGGCAGGGTCCTCTGATCTGGAACAGAGGGGATCACACAAACCGATATTAATAAATGTCTGAGGCTCGTGGCGCCTGCAGGAGACAATGCCGGCAATTAAGGAGCACGAGCTCCGGGGGATTAACCTTCTGGGGTTTCACCGCAGTAGATCAGATGCTGCTCAGACGCCCCGACTTCTCGTATACAGAGAATAAAGACGGGAACAGGATTGTGAAACATTCCAGCACAGCGATAAATCCTGTCTGATAGCGGAGGAAACCCAACACTGCAACATGGAGGGGGCCACAGTCTAATCCCACCTGAAGATCAGACCCAAGAACGACAGAAGGGACCCGGGGCAGAGAGAATAGCAGGAAGAGGGGGAAAAGGAAAGACCTGTCCAGCAGGGGCCCCCCCGGTCAGCGGCCAGGCCGGCAGCAGGGGCCACCCGGGCCGCGGCCAGGCCAGCAGCAGGGGCCCCCCCCGGTCAGCGGCCAGGCCGGCAGCAGGGGCCCCCCCGGTCAGGTAGAAGAGAGGGGTAGTCATGTTAGCGATCAGAAGGCAACCAAGTCACAGCCTCTTCCTATGAGATCGATTCTCAGTTTTACCTCGGTTTCAGACACAAACTGGTCGGCGTACTGCCACTTCAAAGGTTCCTCTGCCGAGCTGCAACACACAGTACAAAGAGTGACTGCAGGGTGTGAACATGGCCGAGCTCAGGGGAAGAGAAAAGGTCAAAACTGACACAGTAAGGGCATCATAAGGTGCAATAATGGGCACAAGGGACAGTAGGGATGGGGAGGGGGGGCGGGGGTTGGGGCATTATCAGGACACTTGTTACCTTTTGACTGGTATCATCCCAATATCTGCAGAGATAAGAGAAAATCATCAGAGTGCAGCCCCCCATTCCTCAAACAGAGCACAGCCCCCCATACACAGCTCCTCCCTCATGCACAAGGCACAGCCTCAACTATCACACAGGGGTCAGCTTCCCCCCCCCCCCATCCCCATCACACAGGGGTCAGCTTCCCCCCCCCCCCATCCCCATCACACAGGGGTCAGCTTCCCCCCCCCCCATCCCCATCACACAGGGGTCAGCTTCCCCACCCCCCATCCCCATCCACAGAGGTCAGCTCACCCCCATCCCCATCCCACAGAGGTCAGCTTCCCCCATCCCCATCCCACAGAGGTCAGCTTCCCTCCCATCCCCATCCCACGGAGGTCAGCTTTCAACCCCATCCCCATCACACAGAGGTCAGCTCCCCCCCCCCCCATCCCACAGAGGTCAACTCCCTTCCACCTTTCCAATCACACAGAGCTCAGCCTCCCCACTCCCCCACTTACGGCGCACTTTTATGGAGACGACCTTCTTGGTGCGGATCAGATTGATCACTTCCTCGTGGGTGCAGGATCCAATCGAGTAACCATTAATCCGAACCACCTCGTCTCCAATCTGGAAGAGAGAGGGTTAATCTCAGCAGTGGGTGAGGGGTCCGGTTGCCCCTGTACATAGGACCCCTCCCCACCCTCTGATGAATGCAGTCTCCACACTACAATGGTGCAGAGAATACGACACCCGCAGCGTCTGGACACAACACACAAGTTTGATACGCTTTCCTTACATCAAGTAAATTGAGGGGGTTTCACAGTGAGCCGATGGTATCAAGAAGGTGGGGGGGGGGGAAAGAAAGCAACCGGGGAGGGCTAACCACATTACAAGACATAACACACCACACCGGAGGCTAGCCGGCGAGTCCCTGGGAGCCAGCCCGACAAGCCGGCGAGTCCCCAGGAGCCAGCCCGACAAGCCGGCGAGTCCCTGGGAGCCAGCCCGACAAGCCGGCGAGTCCCTGGGAGCCAGCCCGACATGGGCAACCTACAACCATTACTAAAAGAAACCATAAGAAATCCTGTAAACCACTGCAAACTCACGTACCCACCACCAGGAGTGCGAGCACAGACTGTCAGCTCATGACTGCACCTCCTTATAGCCCTCACACACCCATGTTCAGACATTTCCTTTAATTACCTGACAAATGCTAAAAGAATGCCAGAGACCATTAGAAGTAATATGTGCTGCAACCGGTCACTGGACCACAACCTATAGGCGGCCATACACTGGAGATACCAGCCCCAGACACATCGTACAATCCTCCAGACCCCAGAATACAGGTGACCATACACCGGAGATACCAGCCCCAGACACAGCGTACAATCCTCCGGACCCCGGAATACAGGCGGCCATACACCAGAGATACCAGCCCCAGACACAGCGTACAATCCTCCGGACCCCAGAATACAGATGACCATACACCGGAGATACCAGCCCCAGACCCATCGTACAATCCTCCGGACCCCAGAATACAGATGACCATACACCGGAGATACCAGCCCCAGACCCATCGTACAATCCTCCGGACCCCAGAATACAGATGACCATACACCGGAGATACCAGACACAGCGTACAATCCTCCGGACCCCGGAATACAGGTGACCATACACCGGAGATACCAGCCCCAGACACATCGTACAATCCTCCAGACCCCGGAATACAGGTGACCATACACCGGAGATACCAGCCCCAGACACATCGTACAATCCTCCGGACCCCGGAATACAGGTGACCATACACCGGAGATACCAGCCCCAGACACATCGTACAATCCTCCGGACCCCGGAATACAGGTGACCATACACCAGAGATACCAGCCCCAGACACATCGTACAATCCTCCGGACCCCAGAATACAGGTGACCATACACCAGAGATACCAGCCCCAGACACAGCGTACAATCCTCCGGACCCCAGAATACAGATGACCATACACCGGAGATACCAGCCCCAGACCCATCGTACAATCCTCCGGACCCCAGAATACAGGTGACCATACACCGGAGATACCAGACCCAGACAGCGTACAATCCTCCGGACCCCAGAATACAGGTGACCATACACCGGAGATACCAGACCCAGACACATCGTACAATCCTCCAGACCCCAGAATACAGGTGACCATACACCGGAGATACCAGACCCAGACACATCGTACAATCCTCCGGACCCCAGAATACAGATGACCATACACAGGAGATACCAGACCCAGACAGCGTACAATCCTCCGGACCCCAGAATACAGGTGACCATACACCAGAGATACCAGACCCAGCGTACAAGCCAGGTAGAAAGTATTGTGGCCTCATCTACAGCTCTAATGATGCCAATGTGGTACCAGCCTCAGCCATGAGTGGTGTGAAGGCCTTAGTCTGTGTGTGACAGCACAACCTGCTCTATCTGCGCACATCACATGTGGGATTAGTGGAGGTGGTGATGCAGATTGCTGCTCACACATACATGACTGGCCGTGTCCACATATCCCTGCAGAGTGTAGTGCAGCACTATGAATGAAACAATAGGACGGTTTAGCACAGCACGCCCCTGTGTCTGTTCAATCATCACACACAGAATCATCCGGACCACAGGGCTGCATCATCCCCTGTGCTAGACAGGGATCACCTTTGTGCTGCCGGGCATACCAATGAACACTTTACCTGTGTGGAGACAAAGGAGCGCCCCCTGTGGCCACACTTACAATGTCTCCTGTTCCTAACAATGTATATATGGAGGTGAAATGTGGCAGCCATGGCTTATACCTCATCCATGTGATCTCACCTGCAGGCCAGCGTTGTCTGCTTGTCCTTCCTTCATGATGTGGGAGATATAAAAGCCACAAGAGAACTCCAGACCTCCCCGGACACTGAGGCCGAGGCCATCGGGATGGGAACGGTCCAACTTCACCTCCCTCAGCTTCCTGTAGACACAGAAGAAATGTGTGGTAGAGCGGACATGTAATGGGGCCCTGGCACCAGCCAAGGACGGGACACACAGGGGTGGCGGGGCCCCCTCCAGAGGGAGGACACACAGGGAGGCGAGGCTGTGGCAGAGGGTGACACACACAGAGGGTGAGGCCGCAGCAGAGGGACAGTCACACAGGGAAGGGGAGTGGAGAGTCCGGCAGAGGGAGATGCATACAGGGGGATGAGGCCGCAACAAGGGAGAGACACACGGGAAGAGTGAGGGAAGATGAGGTCCTGGCAGAGGGAGAGACACACGATATGTTGGGCCATCAGAGGGAGTCACTTGTCCCCCATCACTGAGCATGTCTCACCTGGAACGTTTGGGCGTCAGCTGATCGTACTCCACCTGGTGCTTCAGAGGAATGAGGGGGCGGATGGCATCAAAGAGGGGCAGCCGGGACGGGTCACTGATGACGAGCTTCAGATCCCCACAAACACCACAAGGTTCATGGACCTGAAGAGACCAGAAGAAGATTTCTGAGCTGTGCAGCCATGCGGCGATGAAGGTATAGTCTACAGAGGACGCCATGTCCAGCTACGGTACATGAATATAACATCGGATCATTCAGTCTTATAATGCTGAAGGGGCGGCCGTGCTGAGCAGTGTGATGATACATGGGGGGAGGCGCAGTATAATATGGGGGGCACTCACTGGTAGTACATGCGCAGCACATCGTACAGATAATCCTTCTCTGCTTCATTATCGATACATTTTTCCACCTGAAATAAAGAAAACATCTGAAGCAGAACGAGCGTCACCGTCCCCCCAGCATCAACCATCTGCAGTCTGCAAAACCCTCACATCTACAACTCGCTCCCTCTTTTACTCAAAAACATAATCACTAATCAGTACTCAAACTTTCCATCACCAGGACAGCGCCGCAGAGAAGCTCTGCCCAAAGGACAGAAAGCTGCCACATGTAGGCGGAGCCTGTGTACCCGCCACTGCATACCCACCGCCGCGGTACAGGAATGAGCACAAGAGCCAGAACAAACAAGAGGCCTCCCAGTGAGCCACAGGTGTTTAGGACGGGGCAGGGGACAGTGGACAGGGGGGCGCAGCATGGGGCAGGGGAGAGGGCGGCCCCTCGTGGAGTCTGGAAAATGAAACTACTTGACAGTGATCATCTTCACTCCCATCCCCAGGACAGCACCATGGAGGAACAGAGGAATCACAAGGCGGGATTACCGCTAGATGTACCTTACCCAGAGGAAGGGCCAAAAGAACCCAAGTAACAACTAGAGCTCAGAAAAGGCGGACAATGGAGACCAGCCGCTCCACTGATCTGCTCAGGCACAGATATGGGGGACTGGGGGGAGAACCAGATAAGGGGGACTGGGGGGGGGGGGGGGAGCACCAGATTGGGGGGGAGTGGGGAGGGGGGGGGGGAGCACCAGTTTTGGGGGACTGGGGGGGGGGGGGAGCACAAGTTTTGGGGGACTGGGGGGGGGGGGGAGCACCAGATATGGGGAACTGGGGGGGGGAGCACCAGATAACTGGGGGAGACTGGGGGATGGGGGAGCACCAGATATGGGGACTGGCACGATGGGGGGAGCACCAGATATGGGGGACTGGGGGGGGAAAGCACCAGATATGGGGACTGGGGGGGAAAGCACCAGATATGGGGGAGGCACAGATATGGGGACTGGGAGGGGCACCAGATATGGGGGACTGGGGGGGGGGGGGGGGGAAGCACCAGATATGGGGAACTGGGGGGGAAAGCACCAGATATGGGGACTGGGGGGGGGGAGCACCAGATATAGGGGACTGGGGGGAAGGCAGCACCAGATATGGGGGAAGGCACCAGATATGGGGGACTGGGGGGGGGGGGGGGAGCACCAGATATGGGGGAGGCACCAGATATGGGGGACCTGGGGGGGTGCACCAGATATGGGGGACTGGGGGGGGGGGGGGGAGCACCAGATATGGGGAAGGCCCAAGGGGGACGGGGAGCACCAGATATGGGGACTGGGGGGCACCAGATATGGGGACTGGGGGGGGGAGCACCAGATATGGGGGAGGGGGCGGACACCAGATATGGGGGACTGGGGGGGGGAGCACCAGATATGGGGACTGGGGGGGGGGGGGAGAGCACCAGTATGGGGGACTGGGGGGGGGGGGAAGCACCAGTTTTGGGGGACTGGGGGGGGGGGGAGCACAGATATGGGGGACTGGGGGGGGGAAGCACCAGATATGGGGGACTGGGGGGGGGGAAGCACCAGATATGGGGGACTGGGGGGGGGGGGAAGCACCAGATATGGGGACTGGGGGGGGGGGGGTGGGGGAAGCACCAGATATGGGGGACTGGGGGGGGGGAGCACCAGATATGGGGGACGGGGGGTGGGGGGAAGCACCAGATATGGGGACTGGGGGGGAAAGCACCAGATATGGGGGACTGGGGGGTGGGGAAGAGCACCAGATATGAGGGACTGGGGGGGGGGGGGGAGCACCAGTATGGGGGACTGGGGGGGGGGGAGCACCAGTATTATGGGGGACTGGGGGGGGGGGAGGCACCAGTTTATGGGGGACTGGGGGGGGGGGGGGAGCACCAGATATGGGGAAAACTGGGGGGGGGGGGAGCACCAGATATGGGGGACTGGGGGGGGGGGGGGAGAGCACCAGATATGGGGGGAACAGTAGGGGGTGGGGGGGGGAAAGCACCAGATATGGGGGACTGGGGGGGGGTGGGGGGAGCACAGATATGGGGGAAGGCACCAGATATGGGGGGCACCAGATTGGGATGGGGAAAGCACCAGATATGGGGGACTGGGGGGGGGGAAGCACCAGATATGGGGACTGGGGGGGGGAAGCACCAGATATGGGGGACTGGGGGGGGCGGAGCACCAGATATGGGGGACTGGGGGGGGGGGGGGGGAGCACCAGATGGGATGGGGGGAGGGGGACACCAGATTGGGGGACTGGGGGGGGGGGAGCACCAGATATGGGGGAAACATGGTGGGGGGGGGCTGGGGAGCACCAGATATGGGGAATGGGGCGAGCCAATAGGGGGACTGGGGAGCACCAGATATGGGGACTGGGGAAGCACCAGATATGGGGGACTGGGGGGGGCGGGGAGCACCAGATATGGGGACTGGGGGGGGCGGAGCACCAGATATGGGGGACTGGGGGGGGGGGAGCACCAGATATGAGTGGACGGGGGGGGGGGGGGGAGCACCAGTTTTGGGGGACTGGGGGGGGGGGAGCACCAGTTGGGGGACTGGGGGGGGGGGGGAGCACCAGATATGGGGGACTGGGGGGGGAAGCACCAGATATGGGGACTGGGGGCGGGAGCACCCGATATGGGGGACTGGGGGGGGGGGGAGCACCAATATGGGGGACTGGGGGGGAAGCACCAGATATGGGGGACTGGGGGGAAAGCACCAGATATGGGGGACTGGGGAGGGTGGAGCACCAGATATGGGGGAGGCACCAGATATGGGGGACTGGGGGGGAGCACCAGATATGGGGGACTGGGGGGAAAGCACCAGATATGGGGGACTGGGGGGGGGGGAGCACCAGATATGGGGACTGGGGGGGGGGGGGGAGCACCAGTTTTGGGGGACTGGGGGGGGGGGGGAGCACCAGTTTTGGGGGACTGGGGGGGGGGGAGCACTAGATATGGGGGACTGGGGGGGGGGAAAGCACCAGATATGGGGGACTGGGGGCTGGGGGAAAGCACCAGATATGGGGGACTGGGGGCTGGGGGGGAAAGCACCAGATATGGGGGACTGGGGGCTGGGGGGGAAAGCACCAGATATGGGGGACTGGGGGGGAAAGCACCAGATATGGGGGACTGGGGAGGGTGGAGCACCAGATATGGGGGAGGCACCAGATATGGGGGACTGGGGGGGAAAGCACCAGATATGGGGGACTGGGGGGGAAAGCACCAGATATGGGGGACTGGGGGGGAAAGCACCAGATATGGGGGACTGGGGGGGAAAGCACCAGATATGGGGGACTGGGGGGGGGGGAAGCACCAGATATGGGGGAGGCACCAGATATGGGGGACTGGGGGGGAGGGGGAGCACCAGATATGGGGGACTGGGGGGGGGGGGGGGAGCACCAGATATGGGGGACTGGGGGGAGCACCAGATATGGGGGACTGGGGGGGGGGGAGCACCAGATATAGGGGACTGGGGGGGGCAGAGCACCAGATATAGGGGACTGGGGGGGCGGAGCACCAGATATAGGGGACTGGGGGGGGCGGAGCACCAGATATGGGGGACTGGGGGGGCGGAGCACCAGATATGGGGGACTGGGGGGGGCGGAGCACCAGATATGGGGGACTGGGGGGGGCGGAGCACCAGATATGGGGGAGGCACCAGATATGGGGGACTGGGGGGGAGGGGGAGCACCAGATATGGGGGACTGGGGGAGCACCAGATATGGGGGACTGGGGGGGGGGGAGCACCAGATATAGGGGACTGGGGGGGCGGAGCACCAGATATAGGGGACTGGGGGGCGGAGCACCAGATATAGGGGACTGGGGGGGGCGGAGCACCAGATATGGGGGACTGGGGGGGGCGGAGCACCAGATATGGGGGACTGGGGGGGGCGGAGCACCAGATATGGGGGACTGGGGGGGGCGGAGCACCAGATGTGGGGGACTGGGGGGGGGGCGCGGAGCACCAGATATGGGGGACTGGGGGGGGGGGGAGCACCAGATATGGGGGACTGGGGGGGGGCGGAGCACCAGATATGTGGGACTGGGGGGGGGGGGGAGCACCAGATATGTGGGGACTGGGGGGGGGGGGAGCACCAGATATGTGAGACTGGGGGGGGGGGGGGGAGCACCAGATATGTGGGACTGGGGGGGGGGGGGGGGGGCACCAGATATGTGGGACTGGGGGGGGGGGGGGCACCAGATATGTGGGACTGGGGGGGGGGGGGCACCAGATATGTGGGACTGGGGGGGGGGGGGAGCACCAGATATGTGGGACTGGGGGGGGGGGGGGGAGCACCAGATATGTGGGACTGGGGGGGGGGGAGCACCAGATATGTGGGACTGGGTGGGGGGGGGAGCACCAGATATGGGGGGTGGGGAAGACACTGCCCCCCATCAGTTTTGTCACTGATCTATTACTTGAGATTGAGAAATTTACATGAGGGAATGGGGGGAGCCTATAGCAGGAGGAGCCTCAAGGAGGAGGAGCTTGTAGTGGGTCAGGAGGAGGAGCCTGTAGCAGGAGGAGCCTGTAGCAGGAGGAGGAGCCTGTAGAAAGAGGAGGAGGAGCCTGAGACTCCAGCCGGATTGATCATGTGATGAGTTCTTAGTGGCGTCACCTCCTGCACAGCGGGGATACCCTGATGGTCGCTCCTCGCTCGCTCTCACCTTGTGCCGGAACTCCCGGGCGATCCTCCGCTCCATGGCGCTGACTGACCGCGGCCTACAGCGGACTCTGCCCCGGAGTCCGGACCCTAAGAGGGCGGGGTTACAGCAGCCAGCACGCTGATTGGTTCATATTGCGACCAACAGAGCACCTGCTGCTAATAAATAACATGAGCACGCCCACAGCCCACGCCGTCCAATCAGCAAACACCAAACTCCAACCACACCCACAGTGCTGACCAATCAGCGGCGCAGAAGTTATTTTTCATCATTACTTATTTATTTTCTGATTTATTTTTTTACAGGTGAAACAAAAATAAAACGGAAATCAGCGATGAGCGAGGACCCGGATGTGACTGCAGCGAAAACCGGCATCACAGTGGTGAAGGGGTTAAATGTCCGGGCCCCGGATGTCACACAGTGATGCCCCACAGCAAACTGCGCTCAGCCCGGAGCGGATCAGTGCGATCAGTGTGACCATTGTGATCTGTGCGATCTGCTCATTAGATCTCCTCCTCCGTGTGGTATTTTGATGATTTGTGGTCCCGGCTCCATACACAGGGGGATGTGGGGGCGCCCTCTGCTGGACGGTGCACTCATCCTCAGCTGTTCAGGCCTCGTGTACACAATTGATAATAAACTCTAGAGACCTGAACCCCTGCAGGAGGTGCGGCCTGTATACCGGGCAGTGTGCCGGCTTGTTTACCGGGCAGTGTGCCGGCCTGTATACCGGGCAGTGTGCCGGCCTGTATACCGGGCAGTGTGCGGCCTGTATACCGGGCAGTGTGCAGTGGATAGCTCTCCACCTTTGGCTGTTTATGGTGAGTTTCCTCATCTTATGTCCCTGTAGGGTGTTTTCTCCTGAATATAGGGACTGTAAGTGTGAGGACCCTTGATGTGGGTTACCAGCAGCACCGGACCGGGGTGTCTGGGCCCACCCGGGAAACCGACTCCAGGGGCCCACCCGGGAAACCGACTCCAGGGGCCCACCGGGGAAACCGACTCCAGGGGCCCACCGGGGAAACCGACTCCAGGGGCCCACCGGGGAAACCGACTCCAGGGGCCCACCGGGGAAACCGACTCCAGGGGCCCACCGGGGAAACCGACTCCAGGGGCCCACCCGGGAAACCGACTCCAGGGACCCACCCGGGGAAACCGACTCCAGGGACCCACCGGGGAAACCGACTCCAGGGACCCACCCGGGGAAACCGACTCCAGGGACCACCCTTCAGCTATATGTAAATACCTGTTAGCCGTTATACCCATTATAGTGGCGGCTCCTGCACATCACTGTGCGCTCACCACAACTGCAATGTTCAATTATTGTAGTTTGCATGAAAGGGATTCTATGGTGATAACAAGTTATCAGCGATCCACAGGTTCGGTCGGTGATCACTTTTTTATTGGTGGAATCCGACCAGTGGATCTGCACTGTCAGAGGAATGTGACACTTTTATCCCCATTATAAACTGCAGCGTCCGATGCTGATGTGACCGCGGCTCCATTCATCATCATTGAGTCCAGACCCAGCGCTCACAGCCACTGAGGGGATGAGCGGATCAGGGGGGTGAGCTGTACATCAGCTCCAGTCTCATGGGGAAAAAACAAACCTGTGACGAACGACTGTCTTTAAGGATGATGTTTTTAATGTTTTCTTTTATAATAAAATGAATTTATCAAGATTCGGTGCTGGATATTTTTTCTATTTTTTTTTATTTTTTTTTGGGACACATAATTGGGATAGAAGTTGGACATTCAGCAGTCAGACCCCCACCAATAAACTTATCACTTATCCTTAGACCATGTGCACACATGGAGTATTTGGTGAGATTTTTACCTCAGTATTTGTAAGGGGGCCGTCACACGCACAGATATCTATAGCGATATTGTAAGCGATCACGTGCACGCGCAATCGCTTACAATATCGCTCACATCGCTGGTGAGATGTCACACAGACAGACTCACCAGCGATGCGGAGCCGCGATCTCGCTCGTTACTATGGTACACATCGGGTAACTAGGGCCGCGCGTCGCTTAGTTACCCGACGTGTACCATAGTTACCATCTCCCAGCATAGACTCTGCGCTGGGAAATCGCTCATCGTGGTGTTATACACCACGATGAGACAGATAGTCAAATCGCTCATCGCTAGATCTGAGAACCGGAGCTCAGATCAGCGATGTCACGATCAAGCGATTTCACATCGTGAATCGCTTGATTACATGCAACGATTTCTTGCCCGATATCGCTTAAGCGATCAAAAAGGAGATCGCTTAAACGATATCGGGCAAGAAATCGTTGCGTGTGACGGCCCCCTTAGACAAAACCAGGAGCTTCAAATACTGAGGTGAAAATCTCACCAAAGACTCAAAGATCATTACTTGGGGGATTTCCCAGTGGGCCAGTCCGACCCTGGTTACAAGCTTACATGTTTTGGCCAAAATATCTACCAATACCTAACATTTTTTGCAGCGGGGCCCCTTGGGGCATCTGTCCGGTGTGGTGCATGTGTATAGTGCTGGGCAGACCGTCTGATCTAATAGTATGGGAGTATGGGCGTGATCAATAGGCTGCACACAGACGCTCTGCATCATACCTTCATGTGTGACTGACGCCCTGTGGAATCCTCATCTGTGTGCATGTAAAATACCACCAATCACCTCCCCCATGTTATGGCAGGTTGAGTGATTGCTGCACCAGTATTACGCACTTGTGTTGCCTTTGTCACTGGGGTCTGCTGCGTCCTGCTAAGTGGATTTGGTGTCAGACCTTTTGGCTGTTTTTTGGTAAGTTCATTCATTATTCAGTTTACTTGAGTGAACCCCCAGTTTCAAAGGCCAAAAATATAATCACCACACCACAGTGCTGCCTCCAGCTCCCTGTACTGTGGGGAGGGTAAGCTCTGCTGCTTCCAGCTCCCTGTACTGTGGGGAGGGTGAGCTCTGCTGCCTGCAGCTCCCCGTACTGTGGGGAGGGTGAGCTCTGCTGCCTCCAGTTCCCCGCACTGTGGGGAGAGTGAGCTGTGCTGCCTCCGGTTCCCTGTACTGTGGGGAGGGTGAGCTCTGCTGCCTCCAGCTCCCTGCACTGTGGGGAGGGTGAGCGCTGCTGCCTCCAGCTCCCTGCACTGTGGGGAGGGTGAGCTCTGCTGCCTCCAGTTCCCTGCACTGTGGGGAGGGTGAGCTCTGCTGCCTCCAGTTCCCTGTACTGTGGGGAGTGTGAACTCTGCTGCCTCCAGCTCCCTGTAGTGTGGGGAGGGTGAACTCTGCTGCCTCCAGTTCCCTGCACTGTGGGGAGGGTGAACTCTGCTGCCTCCAGTTCCCTGCACTGTGGGGAGGGTGAGCTCTGCTGCCTCCAGTTCCCTGTACTGTGGGGAGTGTGAACTCTGCTGCCTCCAGCTCCCTGTAGTGTGGGGAGGGTGAACTCTGCTGCCTCCAGCTCCCTGCACTGTGGGGAGGGTGAGCTGTGCTGCCTCCAGTTTCCTGTACTGTTGGGAGGGTGAGCTCTGCTGCCTCCAGCTCCCTGCACTGTGGGGAGGGTGAGCTCTGCTGCCTCCAGCTCCCTGCACTGTGGGGAGGGTGAGCTCTGCTGCCTCCAGCTCCCTGCACTGTGGGGAGGGTGAGCTCTGCTGCCTCCAGCTCCCTGCACTGTGGGGAGGGTGAGCTCTGCTGCCTCCAGCTCCCTGCACTGTGGGGAGGGTGAGCTCTGCTGCCTCCAGCTCCCTGCACTGTGGGGAGGGTGAGCTCTGCTGCCTCTAGTTCAGGGGCGGATTAAGGGTAGCCAGGGCTCCAGGCTGTTCAGACTATGTGGGCTCCCCCATGTGACAGAGTCATTATCATATACTCAAAACATATTATTTTGGAAAAATAGTTGCCAAGTGAAACTATAACCTGAAAAACATCCATTGATCTGGTAAATTTACCCTTCAGTTAAAAAAAAGAAAATCCAAACCTGATCTGTAGGCAATAAAAAGAGCTGTGTTTTTGCCACAAAAATGCATCAAAACCAAACCAGAAATATTACCGCACACTTTTTTTTTTAGTCTTTATTGCTTCAAATGGTTGAAAAATAAAGCAAAAACTCTGAAATAATTGACATGCTTGCTTCTTTTAAAAATGCAGCAAAATGAAGCTGTTCCATATGGTGGGTTTACACACAAAGATATAATTAACGATATCATTAGAAAAGTCATGTGTCTGAAATAGAACGGACGATATGTATATATCGTTCGTGCGTTGTCACTCGCAAGGATATCGTTAACGATGCTAACTTTGGCACCTCTCCAAAGTCGGACAGAAAATGTTCTGCCTGATGTCCAAAAAGCAGAGCAATGGCGGTACAATAATGTGCCAGCGCTGTGACAGCAGCACTGGCACATTATTGTATGCAAAAGTTATTAATAAGCTGTTATTTAAAAATGCAGTCATTTAGTTTACATGTAAAGCTGCTCCTGCAGCTCTGTGGTACCTGTCGGCACAGAGCTGCAGGAGCGGCTATGAACCAGGTGTTTAAGGGGTTAATGTTACTAAGCTACATGGCCCCAGAGATTGGCCACATTCCCCTGGAGCCATGTAGCCAAAAACATTGGCAGCTCAGGGGTTAAAGCAGCCACTTTGCAGAAGCCGCACAATATTCGCTCTGCTATAATCCTGTATCAAAAGCCAGCGGCTACTGTCATTTGATAGTGGCCGTGAAAATTTACTAAACAGCTTCCTGAATAGGGAGCTGTCCAGGGTACTAACGTTGAATGCGTTAAGCACCCGTCGCTCTCCGAGGTGCTGAGTGCTGCAGCACTAATAGCTATGGCCAGCACACATTGAAACTCCGATGCGCTGGCCATAGCTATTAGTGGTAAATAGCTCCGCACCTCGGAGAGCGACGGGTGCTGAACACATTTAGCGTTAGTACCCTGGACAGCTCCCTATTCAGGAAGCTGTTTAGTAAATTTTCATGGCGCACTGTCAAATGACAGTAGCCGCCGGCTTTTAAAGCAGGATTATAGCAGAGCCGACATACTGCGGCTTCTGCAACGTGGCCGCTTTAACCCATGAGCTGCCAATGCTTTTGGCTACATGGCTCCAGGGGAGTATGGCTAATCTCTGGGGCCATGTAGCTCAGTTTAATTAACCTATTAAACGCCGGCTTCATGCACGCCGGTTTTTAATGATTGAATCTAGAAAAGCTGACATAGTGCGGCCTCTGCTAAATACATGATTTAACCCCTGCGCTGACAGTGTTTTGGGCTACATGGCTCCAGGGAGTGTGGGCACTCTCTGGGGCCATGTAGCTCAATAACATTAACGCCTTAAACACCAGGTTCATAGCCGCTCCTGCAGCTCTGTGCTGACATGTAGCACAGAGCTGCAGGAGCGGCTTTACATCTAAAATCATTACCTAAAATGTATTTATTCCAGGTTTTTAATAAAATGACAGCGGCAGAAATAGAAGTCTTTTGAACGATATTGTTCAAAAGGCTGCACACTGATGGTGGGTTTACACACACCAATTTATCTGTTCAATATCTGAACCAATCTCTGGTTGCAGTGAAATCATGGATACATTGCTCCATGTTGTACACAGCCACAAAATGGAGCAATGTATCCATGATTTCACTGCAACCAGAGATTGGTTCAGATATTGAACAGATAAATTGGTGTGTGTAAACCCACCATGAACGATGTGGCACATCGTTCGGACGTTAATTGGACGACGAACGATTGATTTGAGGTCAGGATCTCAAATCTTGGATAAACTATCCAACTATCTTTTCATCCTATATCGTTCATTTACACGCAAGGATGCACAAACGATATCCTTGGAACGATCACATATCTTTGACGTTTCAAGGATATCGTTCAGGATATACTTGTGTGTAGACCCACCAATATAAGTCAAGAAGAAAAAGAAAGCAGGTGTGTGTGCCAGAGATTTCTGGGAACTTTGGGATAAGTTTTGCTGGTGCTGTAAAAAAGTTGTTTTTTATTAGCACAGTTTGCATAAAACCAATGCAAAATGCCCTGTGTAAGCTTAAACAATTACAGTACTGAGGTAAAAACTCACCAAATACTGAACATCTGTACGAGGCCTTACATATACTGAGGTAAAAACTTACCAAATACTGAATGTGTGCACGAGGCCTTAGGCTGTGTGCTCAGAGTCCGGAGGAGCTGCGTGTTGGACGTATCGCGTCATTTCCGGCATCGGGTGACGTGTGTACACTCACGCCGCTCTGTTAGCTTCAAGCACCGCATTGCGCATGCGTGCTGGAGGCATAACAGAGCGGCGCGGGTGTACACACATCACCTGATGCTGGAAATGACGTGATACGCGTCATGACAGCCGCATTGAAGCCCCACCAGCACAGAGGAGAGCGGGGAGGCGCTGAATAGATTCTGTGTTAAAGATCACGCCTATTAAGGCGTGATATTATGAGGAGGAGAGCCCGCCTGGGTGACTATGAATATAGTCACCGCTCATTAACATGGATAATGAGTGAGTTTAATAACGTTTTTCTACATTTTCACTAGATGCATTTCTGAGCAAAAAGGAGTGTAGGATAAGTGATAATATGCTGTAGGGACATGTTTAGACTTTTCCTCTGATTGCTCCACTCCTGGTTTTGTCTACAAATCCTGAGGTAAAACCCTCACCAAATACTGAACGTGTGCATGAGGCCTTACAAATACTGAGGTAAAACCCTCACCAAATACTGAACGTATGCACGTGGCCTTACTGATACTGAGGTAAAACCCTCACCAAATACTGAACGTACGCACGTGGCCTTACTGATACTGAGGTAAAACCCTCACCAAATACTGAACGTGTGCACGTGGCCTTACTGATACTGAGGTAAAACCCTCACCAAATACTGAACGTATGCACGTGGCCTTACTGATACTGAGGTAATAACTCAACAAATACTGAACGTGTGCACGTGGCCTTACTGATACTGAGGTAAAACCCTCACCAAATACTGAACGTGTGCACGTGGCCTTACTGATACTGAGGTAAAACCCTCACCAAATACTGAACGTATGCACGTGGCCTTACTGATACTGAGGTAATAACTCAACAAATACTGAACGTGTGCACGTGGCCTTACTGATACTGAGGTAAAACCCTCACCAAATACTGAATGTGTGCACGTGGCCTTACTGATACTGAGGTAAAACCCTCACCAAATACTGAACGTATGCACGTGGCCTTACTGATACTGAGGTAATAACTCAACAAATACTGAACGTGTGCACGTGGCCTTACTGATACTGAGGTAAAACCCTCACCAAATACTGAACGTGTGCACGTGGCCTAAGGCCACGTGCACACGTTGAGTATTTGATGAGTTTTTTACCTCAGGATTTGTAGACAAAACCAGGAGTGGAACAATCAGAGGAAAAGTCTAATATAAACACCTGCACTCACTTCTGTAATTAATTATCCACTCCTGGTTTTGGCTACAAATCCTGAGGTAAAAAACTCATCAAATACTGAACGTGTGCATGAGACCTTACAAATACTGAGGTAAAAAAACTCACCAAATACTTAGCGTGTGAACAAGGCCTTAGACTATATTCATACAAGCCATTTTTGCTGCAACAAACCCTGATCTCTCAGCATTAAAAAAGCGGTGTTTTTGCCAGCAGAAAACGCACCAAAACAACTTAATTTACAATTTACATGTTGCTTCTTTTAAAAATGCTGCAAACACCTAAGCTGTGTTCCATTTTAGCCCAAAAAAAACAAAAGTAAAGGAGAAAATAAAAACAATGCGTAAAAAAATGCTGGGAAAACACCCTGTGTTAACAAAACTTAAATACTGAGGTAAAAAAACTGACCAAATACTGAACGTGAGCACGGGGCCTAAGGGTATGTGATCACTCTGTATTCGTGATACATTTTTTTCTTTTTTTTTTTTTATATAACTACACCAAAAAGAGATCAGTCACTGCATCTGAAAAGTGAATGTGGTTTTTAATTTGCTGTTCAGACGCTGGGTTTTTCATTGTTGCGTCCCAGAAAATAATGAGCGTCAAATATTGCTCCATTTTTCTGCACCACTGATATCCAATTACTTATCCTCCCCATGTTCCCACAGTGAGCTCCAGCGATGTCTTCCCTCCGGCCATCGACAGGACTTGTGGGTACGGGACTGATAGGACCTGTGGGTACGGGACTGATAGGACCTGTGGGTACGGGACTGACAGGACCTGCCCATGTGACTCACAAGTAACCATTACCGGACACCACAGACCTTTGGGGAAGGTAATAAAGTGTGTCTGTCTGTCTGTGTCCTCACCTGCCTGTGCTTATGGAACAGTGCTGTGTTGTTGCTTTGAAAAAGAAAACACGCCGCACTAAAAAAAAACAGCTAAAAGCAACACAAACGGATGATGCGATTGTGATGTTTTTTTGCTGGAAAAAAAAAAGGATCCGTTTCAGCTGCAAAAAATGAACCAAAACTGGGTCTCCTAAATGGAGCTCAAACACACTGTGGGCACAAAGCTCTACAGTTGTGGATAAAATTAGGTGTGGACTGAAACTACATGGCTAGTATAAATGCTACTGCACACTGTGCCCCACTGCATGCTGTGGTCCATTACATACCGGTACATAATTCAAGCAAATTATCCAGCCAAAGGGGCACACACACCATACAGGGGCATTTCACATGTGACTATTGTGGCGCCCCGCAATGCAGGCGTCACAGAGGGGTACTGCACCCATAAAAGCGGTGCAGATACTCCAGCTGCAAATGGATTTCAATTAAAGTGAAAATCCGCTGCAACACTAGACAGTATATGTGTGGGAAATAGCATAATGGCTGCATGTGAATAGCAGGGCTGTCTGCACAGCTAACAAAGACAAGGGAAAAAAACATGGCAGAAACTGCTTATGAATCTAAGAAAAATTTGAGAAATCTTAGCTTAAAGCAGCGGCCGCTGCGTTCAAGAGCCCGATAACCTCGTCACGGTTTTTCTCATTATATCGGGTCCTAACCGTGTGCCTCTCTCATGGTATAATGCTGTATGTGTGGGTTTATATGCCTCTATCTACAATTAAAACCAGCTGTGAGGGGTTATAATGGACATGACTACAATAAAATGGATACCAAACATGGCCACCGGGCGGGGGAAGGGAGCTCAGTCAAAAAGTCAGTACTACAATTACATAATATAAGACTGGCTTCAACCTTATGTCTAGGTGCAAGCAAGAAAAAAACGACATTTAAAGTGAAAATCCGCTGCAACACTAGACAGTATATGTGTGGGAAATAGCATAATGGCTGCATGTGAATAGCAGGGCTGTCTGCACAGCTAACAAAGACAAGGGAAAAAAACATGGCAGAAACTGCTTATGAATCTAAGAAAAATTTGAGAAATCTTAGCTTAAAGCAGCGGCCGCTGCGTTCAAGAGCCCGATAACCTCGTCACGGAGCTCAGTCAAAAAGTCAGGTTGAAGCCAGTCTTATATTATGTAATTAACTGACTTTTTGACTGAGCTCCCTTCCCTCGCCCGGTGGCCATGTTTGGTATCCATTTTATTGTAGTCATGTCCATTATAACCCCTCACAGCTGGTTTTAATTGTAGATAGAGGCATATAAACCCACACATACAGCATTATACCATGAGAGAGGCACACGGTTAGGACCCGATATAATGAGAAAAACCGTGACGAGGTTATCGGGCTCTTGAACGCAGCGGCCGCTGCTTTAAGCTAAGATTTCTCAAATTTTTCTTAGATTCATAAGCAGTTTCTGCCATGTTTTTTTTCCCTTGTCTTTGTTAGCTGTGCAGACAGCCTTGCTATTCATATGCAGCCATTATGCTATTTCCCACACATATACTGTCTAGTGTTGCAGCGGATTTTCACTTTAAATGTCGTTTTTTTCTTGCTTGCACCTAGACATAAGGTTGAAGCCAGTCTTATATTATGTAATTGCAAATGGATTTCAGGCTGATGGGTGGAACCCATGCAACAGCACTCCCACACTAGATCACACAGTGGGAGGGATCCACTAAGAGAAGACCCTCGAGGCACGAGATGCGGCGGTGGCCAAACGAGCGGTTGAAGAGTACCGCGCCTCCTTACCACCTGTTCCACCACCCGTCCAGACCCGGGACATGGGGGTCCATACTGAGCCCCCGACCATACCACCGTCCCGGCCCAGCAGCTGTCTCCGGCCGGAGGCAGCTCGGACGTCCCCCACCGCACCAGATGTGGAAGTAGAGGAGGAGTTTGACGATGATGATGACACCAACGAGGAACCGGAGGGAGCCTCAGGGGGAAGGAAGCACTCCAGAAGCGGCATGGTAGACCGCATGGCAGCGTCACCAGCAAGGAGTTCCCACCATTTTGAGTTCAGCGGAGATGCGAGTAAACACCACGAGTATCCAGCGGCAGTTCGCCACCCCCGCAGTACCAGTCGCCGCAATGCACCCGGCCAGCCATGGATGAACGAGACAAGGTGGCGATGCAGAGGCGGCAAGAGGACTGGTATCAGCGAGAGCAGGCAACGAGGAGACTCTGCGAGGAAGCCAGAGCTCAGCCCCCACTTCCAATTGAACTGCGTAAAACTGGGACAGTCGTTTCCGCCTACCAGGAGGACGAATGGGGTTTTCTACGTGAACCTGGACTGTTTGACTATGTTTTCTTTTCCCGGCGGGATGTAGAGTCTTACCTAAGGAAAGGACATCCACGAAGGGACCTGTACAGAGGTGAGCAGGTGACTTACGAACGTTACCCCGGCCCGTTAGGCTGGTTTGCCATCCGCATTGCCCGTTGTGCAGATAACCCCCGTTAAACAGTAGACTTTTCACTTGCAAGAGACTCCCATAGCGAGACATTGCCCATGTATATAGCCCCCCACTTTTTCAGTAACCGTGTCCTTTCTATATTTTTTACATTTTTCCGTTTTGAAAGTCTTGAATAATGTGTGCTGTGTGAGCAGCCGCCCAGCAGTGATAATACACACTGGACTGTGCTGGACTAGAGATTACTAGAGATTTTATGATTTTCATAAAAATTTAAAAGTTGGTGTTTTTAAACCACGCTGCTAATCATTCCAATAATATTAAAATTCAAAGAGTTGGCATGAAGGTGATTTTTATTCTATGCGTTTCAAGGTTCACAGACCTCTTCCATCAGGAAGACCACCGATGTACATAATTTTTTCCTGATGAAGAGGTCTGTGAATCTTGAAACGCATTGAATAAAAATCACCTTCATGCCAACTCTTTGAATTTGAATATTATTGGAATGATTGGCAGCACTGTTTAAAAACCCCAACTTTTATATTTTTATGAAAATCGTTTTATTAAAGGGGAGACTGCAGCAGCCAAAGTAAAAGTACTGACGAATATAGTGGTTGTGACATTCACAACCATACCAGGTGAGCATGTTCCTTTAAACAGAAAGTTTCATTTGTGTTGGTAACGCCCTATGGTAGCGCCTGGTTTCTTTTTCAGATTTCTGCATTCAATATGAAGAAAACGGCAGGTACTTATCACATACAGGACACACGTAGCTCCTGCAGCTCCTTTAATGTTCCTATTGGCCTCTTGCCCCCTCCCATGCAGGTCAGACGTATGAAGAATATGGTGTGACAACACAGCTTTTCTTAGTGTATGTCGTTGGTTAAAGTTCTTAATTGCCAGTCACATTGGTCTTTTGTTATCTCATGTTTGCTAAGACCTTGTTTCTTGCCAGTCAACCTGGAGCTCCATTGTCTTGAGCTGTGAATTGCTAATTTAAAGGCACCTGTCAGATACTTTGGACCTTCTAACCTATCACTACCTGTCCCTGCAGCTTCTAACTTCAACTCTAAGCATCCCTGTCTGGCCTAAATCTGTAGTATAAATGTGGAAAAAAATACCTTTATAACTTACATTTTCCCTGTTCTGAGGGCGTTTATACACATGTGGGTGGTTCACTCCGGGTCTATGTTTCTCCTCGCTCCTTGTTTATGATGACCCGGTGATAATGTAAATTTCTTGCGCGCTCCCCGCATTTGAAATTCCTGTTTTCCTTCCTGGTATGATGCGCAGTCGCGTCATTTCCGGTCCTAAGCTTTGCGCTGTCTTGCAGGTGTATACTGCGGCTTCATGAGGAGTACTGCGCATGCCCCAGAGCTGGCCAGTATAACCAATAATCCCCCACACTGCACAGGACCAGCAAGGAGCCGCCCACAGATTTGAAATGCGGGACTGCGCTTCTGAATTACATTATCATGCCCCTGGGGCGTGATACCGCAGAGCGAGGAGAGACATGAAGGCTGAGAGACCACCAACACGTCGCCCACAGGTCTACGCAATGGAGGAAAATGTAAGTTATAAGCAGCGTTTTTACAACCATCAGGGTGCATTCACACGCTGCGTGTTTGCTGCATATTTTTACGTGAGTCCTCTTGCAGATTTTGTAGCCAAAACCAGGAGTGGCTGATTAAAACCAGCAGTGGGTGATAAATACAGAAGTGGCATGAGGCTTTGCTGTGACATTGGTTGGCCAATCAGGTACAATTAGGCAGCTGGGGGCTTGAATTCTCCGCATGGGGAGGCCCCCCGCTGTGATTTGCAGCTCGCAGCCACCCCATAAAATGGCGCATTCATAGAAGCTCAGTTTTCTGGAGCTGTACCCAGCTCCTCCAGCTGCCCTGTGGCAGTGGCAAGACTGGGTAATGAAAAGTTAATGCCACCTTTGTATTGCCAGCTAGATTCATAATGGCGTGTCAATGTTAGATCCAGCCATTATGAATCTCTATTGAATAGTAAAAAAGACACAACACTGAGAATACTTTTTTTATTGAAAAAAATAAAACCCACAAGCACATATTTAGACTCCATCTTTATTACTCTCACATACCTGTCCAGGATCCATGAGATGTCCATTCGTTAGTGCTGAGTCCAGAAAATGAATGATTATCTGCTTGCGTAGTGAAGAAGGGTGAGGTCACAATCTGTGTCACCTGAGATCAGATAGAGTGAGGCGGTTCTCTAACCTCATGTGAACTTTCCCACTTTTTAGCATGACCCCAAACTAGTGAGTTTCATGTTACCGCTGTTAGCAGGACGTCAGTGTAGATCTCCTGAGGTCAGATAGAGTGATGAGGCTTACCTCTGACCTCAGGTGAACTTTCCCACGTCACCCGTGCCACAGCAGGACACAAAACCTACTTCATCGCTCTTGCTCTAGTAGAGGTCTAGGAGGAGGAGGACAGATTAATGTAGAAGGCAGAGGACTGGTCTAGGAGGAGGAGGACAGAGTAATGTAGAAGGCAGAGGACAAGTCTAGGAGGAGGAGCACAGAGTAACGTAGAAGACAGAGGAAATGTCCAGGAGGAGCACGAAGTAATTTAGAAGGCAGAGGACAGGTCTAGGAAGGGTAACACAGATTATTGTAGAAGACTGAGGACAGGTCCAGGAGAAGGAGGTCAGAGTAATATAGAAGGCAAAGAACAGGTCTAGGAGGAGAATCACAGAGTAATGTTGAATGCAGAGAACAGGTCTAGGAGGAGGAGGACAGAGTAATGTAGAAGGTGGAGAACAGGTACAGGAGGAGGACAGAATAATGTAGAAGGCAGATGACAGGTCTAGAAGAGGAGCACAGAGTAGTGTAGAACACTGAGGGCAGGTCCAGGAGGAGGAGGATAAAGTAATGTAGAAGTCAAAGGACAGGTCCAGGAGAAGGAGCACAGAGTAATATAGAAGGCAAAGAACAGGTCTAGGAGGAGGAGCACAGAGTAATGTAGAAGGCAGAGGACAGGTCTAGGAAGAGAAGGACAGAGTAGTGTTGCTTTTTCTTGGCAGTTAGTAGGTCATTGGTTACTTTAGTTAGAGCAGTTTTGGTTGAGTGATATGGTCGGAAGCCAGGTTGTAACTGGTCAAAGATGACGCAGGAGGAGAGGTCGAAGGACAGTTCAAGATGGATGTGCTGTTCCAGCAGTTTTGAGGTATAAAGGGATATGGGGCAATAGCTAGACATGGAGGTGGGACGAGGGAGGACTTTTTGAGGATGGATGTGATTGAGGCATGTTTAAAGCATGAGGCGAAGACACTGGTTGTTAGCATTAGGTTGAAGAGATGTGTTAGGGTTGAGATGAAGACTGTGGTGAGGTTGAGGACGAGGTGGGAGGGGAACGAGTCAAGTGCGCAGGTGGTGAGTTGTGATCTTGACAGAAGAGAGGAGAGCTGATCTTCTGTCATGGTGGAGAAGCTGGTTTTGGAAGAAGAGGGCTGAGCAGTTTTGAGAAAGGGCTGTGGGGACTGCAGGTCAAAGCTTTCTCTGATGTTCTCAATCTTCTGCTTGAAGAATGAGGCAAAGTCTTCAGCAGAGATAAGAGGAGAGGGAGGAGGTGCTGGGGGATGGAGGAGAGAATTGAAAGTGTTGAATAGCTGTTTTGGGTTGTTAGAGAGGATATGTGAGATGAGAAGTAAGTTTGTTTTGCGGCAGTGAGTGCAGATTTGAAGTTGGCGAGGGACTGACTGCTTTTATGCAGCAAAGAGCTCGATGGAATGGGATCGATTCCATCTCTGCTGAGTGACCCTGGAAAGCCGTCTCAGTTCTTTAGTCAGGCTGGTGTGCCAGGGTTCCAGTTGATTGTACGAGTTTTGCTGTGCGTGAGGGGGGCAGCCTAATCGAGTGCTGTTGTTATTGTGGTGTTATAAAAAGTGGCAGCAGCGTCTGTATCATATAGGGAAGTTATGTCTGTGAGAGGGAGAAGGGATTCAGAGAGTGAATGTAAATCAAGGTGTTTGAGATTTCTGCAAGGATGAGTGAGTTTTTGGAGTGGTGGTTGTGCACTGGGAGAGGAGAGGGAAGTGAATGTGAGTAGGTTGTGGTCAGACAGGAGGAGAGGTGAGTTTGAGAGGGTAAGGGAACAGAGGCGGGTGACGATAAGTTCCAGCGTGTGGCCATCTTTGTGGGTGGCTGCAGAGGACCATTGAGTGAGGCCAAAGGAGGCAGTCAGGGATAAAAGTTTACAGGCAGCTGAGGTGGAAGTGCCAATGGGGATGTTGAAATCACCCTTGATGATAGTGGGGATGTCAGCAGAAAGGAAATGCAGTAGCCAGATGGTGAAGTGGCCAAGAAAGCTGGTGATATGTAACAAAAAGGGAGACAAAGTGCACCATGAGAGGGACCTGTGGGGAGCAGTGGTTTTAGGGTGCAAGGGGGTATAGCCTCTCACCTTTCAGGGTTTTGCTTGCAAAGTACACCCTAGTAAATAGCACTGTGTCTCCCGCTGGCCGCTGTGTTAGCTCAGAGCCTCCGATATCCAGTTCCTTGTTCCGGTCACGTGGTACGGGGGAGCCGATTACCTGACCCTGCGCGGCGTCTACGTCATGTTACTTCCTATTACTCATCTCGCAGGTTCTCCATGCACACAGCAGCTTCACCACGGACTCCCGAAGGGGAGGAAATAATTGCAGATATAAAAAAATCGGCTGAAAAGTGCTAGTACATACAGTATAGACCATGAGTATTGTGTATACTTTACATTTATTAGAATTGACCACAACTCGTTTTGACGGCGGATTGACGTCTTTCTCAGGTGGGGGGAGGTGTCTGAGGAAGACGGCAATACTCCGTCGAAACGCGTTGTGATCTTTTATAATAAATGTAAAGTATACACAATACTCTCTTATATGGTCTATATGTACTAGCGCTTTTCAGCCACGTTTTGTTATACCTGCAAGAAAGCTGGTGATGTCTCTGGGGAGCGGTAGATGGCAGCCAGCTGGAGGTTGGAGGGGGAGTGGATGATGACTGAGCGCACAATAAATGTAAACTTTATATGTAACCTGGTATAAAACATTCCCAATACTATAAAAAGAGACTTTTTCTGACAATCTCATTGCTCATCCATGAGTTTGATGCACTTGTGAAAACTCTCATCTTTTTATAGTACTGGGAATCTCTTGTTTTATTCCAGGTTACCAATAAAGATTTTGCATTTACTTATTAAAAAAAAAGACTGGATTTCGCCACCAGTTCATCAAAATTGCTGTAAATGACGGCGGCCGAGCACTGATCATGTATAACAAAGAAATAAATATGATTAGTGATTCTGAGCACAACCACGGCCCCAAATATAAGAGGCGCTAACACTTTTTCTGGTCGTCATAATGGGAGACCCAGACAATGGGGTTTAGGGCTCTGCCCTCCGGAGGTCACACTAGGTACTACAAGTTTGTAGACACCGCCTCCTCCGCTTATAAACCCCCACCGTAGGAGACATCCTCAGTTTTAAACTTAGTGTGCTCGGAGGATCACGCTTTGCTTGCACTTCACTGCATTCTCACAGCTTACGTGATGGCGTATGAAGACAAGGTAAAATGGTCCCGCTCGGGACCCCCGACAGCCTCCCCGCTCACCCTCTGCGGAACACGCTGGTGGAGGTACCGGAGGGCTTTTAGCCTGGACACTTCAGTGTTCTCCCGGTACGCTGTCGCGCTCCTTCCTTTCCATCCCTCCATGGAGGCTCTGGTAAGGGGGAGCCTGGAGCCTTGCACAGCTCCGCTCCGTCCGAGGCCTCCCTAAATGGTGCTTACAGACCGGACGGAGCCAGCCCAGTCCGAGGCCTCCCTAAATGGTGCTTACACTCCGGACTGGTGCTGTACCCCCGTCCGAGGCCTCCCTAAAGGTGCTTACAGACCGGACCGGCACTGAGGCACCTGGTGTGTCTCCTGTGTGCCTGGGGGTAGTGTCTGTCACTGTGGTGTCATGACACTCAGACCGCGCGGTTACCCTCGGGTCCGCGGTTCTGGCGGTGACCCTGTGCTGGGGTCTCCCTGGCTGACCGCCCTGTGTATCACAGGGGCTGAGGCTGTAGACTGCGAGTGTTTTTTATGTGTACATGCAGTCTGAGAGTGTATGTGGTGATATTCACACTCTTTTCCCGCGCTGCGGGCTCCGGCACCTCCATTGCTGAGGCAGTCTGGAGGAGGAGGAGGCAGCCCTTATGGTGACATCACCGCTGGGCGTGTTGTGTGTTCTTCCCGCGTGTTCCTGGCTCCGCCCACATCTTCACTGTCGGCGGCCATCTTCTCCCTCACTTCCCGGCTGGGATCTGGCTGCAGCGCGTGTCTGCACTTGCAAGGGAGACCGGAACTCGCGGAGGTCACACACACACACCGCTTCCTCCTACCGCTTTACTGCGGTCGGTAAGCCACCGGGATTCCCGGTTTGTTTGTGAACTTTGGCTTATATTCCCCTCACTGTGGAGATGTCCTCAGTTGGGAAGCATGCTGCTAAGGCGGCGGTGGTCTCCATTGCCTGTGTTACATGCAACGGGACACTGGTTGAGGGGTCCTGCAATAACTGCGGACGCCCAGAGGCCCGATCTGCTACTACTGAGTCTGCAAATCCGGGATTATACCCTGAGGTTCAAGTGATCCCAGGGCCATGGGAAACGCAGAATAAGATCAATGAATCTCTGCTGTCCCAGATGTCCTCCATGTCGCAAACCCTGGAGGCACTGCATAGGAGACTGGAGAACCCAGCTACTCCTCCTAGTTACCCCCGGGTGTCTCTTACTTCTGCTGTAAGACCCCCTAAGCGAGCCCGTGAGGCTTCTCCTGAGCTCCAGACTCTCTCTGAGGAGGAGCGTTCCTCTGATGGTGAGGAAGATGATGGGGGTTCTACTCTTGGGTCTATGTCTGAACCTCCAGATGGGGTGGAGGATCTGGTGTCCTCCATCAATGAGACATTGCGTCTTGTCACTCCTCCTGAGGAGGTGACGGTACACCCCAAGGAGATATACCAATGGCTGCGGCCAGAGGCTAGACCAAGTGGCTCCTTCATGGACCACACTAATTTCGGAAGGGTGATTAAAGCTCCCAGGTTGCATCCTGGGCGGCGTTATGTCCGTAAAACTAAGGACAATCGCTTTCCCTTTCCCCAGGAGGCGCTCCAGGAATGGTCGCAGTCTCCCAAGGTGGATGCTTCCATGACTAGGATTGCTGCGCGCTCCTTGTTTTCTGCCTCTGATAGCTCCTCGTTGAAGGATGCTACTGATAGACAGGTCGAGCAACTCGCCAAGTCTTCCTATGAGGCTGTGGGGTCTTCGTTTGCCCCTAATTTTGCCGCGGTCTGGACCCTACAAGCGATTACTATCTGTTTGGATGGTATCACTGATCTAGCTAGGTCCAGTCCAGAGGTCCTGGCTCTCACTGAGAGAGCAAGGGCCTATGCGGATTATGCCAGGACGGCATCTTTGGAAACTGCCACTCGCTCTGCTGTGGCCTCGGCCAATGCAATTGCGATCCGCAGGCTGTTGTGGCTGCGTCTTTGGGACTCAGATGCCACATCTAAGAAGATTTTACAAAATCTTCCGTTCGCTGGTGACAGGCTTTTTGGCACCGAACTGGACAAATTGATAAAGGATTCTGCTGAGTCTAAGATCCCGCAGAATAAGCCTAAGCCACGGTACACCGTGAAAAGGAACCCTAAGCAGTGGTCCTTTCGCTCCGGTTCACAGTCATCAACGGCGTCCACTCGCTCAGACCGAGGGGGCAAGCCTGCTACTCAGTGGCGTTCCAAGAGTCGTCAGAGAAGCCGGCAGGGGCAGCGGCTGCCACCCCCAAGCCCGCTTCGACATGACTCGCTCTCTCATCCTGCCTCCCCACAGGTGGGGGGCCGCCTGTCCCGCTTTCAGGACAAGTGGCTTCTTCACATTCAAGATCAGTGGGTTCGAGACGTGGTCTCAAGAGGTTACAGGATAGAGCTGACGTCACAACCAATACACCGATTCCATCGGTCGGTTCCATCCCCAGAAAAGGCTCAGGCTTTTCACCTGGTGTTGGAGGGACTCCGCAGAGACGGAGTGGTGGTCCCTGTGCCCACGGAAGAGAGGTTCAGGGGTTTTTACTCCAACCTCTTTATTGTCCCAAAGAAGGACGGCTCTTTTCGCCCGGTGTTGGACCTCAAGTTGTTCAACCGTCACGTGTTGGTTCGGAAGTTCCGCATGGAATCCCTGCGCTCAGTGATCGCGGCTGTGTCACAGGGAGACTTCCTAGCGTCCATCGATATCAGGGACGCTTACCTTCACGTCCCCATTGCACCAGCTCATCAGCGCTGGTTGAGATTCGCAGTGGGGGAAGAGCACTTCCAATTTGTGGCACTGCCATTCGGGCTAGCCTCAGCACCACGGGTGTTCACAAAGGTGATGGCCTCCATGATGGCTCTCCTGCATGCGCAGGGACACGCCGTCATACCCTATTTGGACGACCTGTTGGTCAGGGCGCCATCGGAAGACCTTTGTCGGGTGAGCCTGGAGGTGACCATGAAGTCCCTGGAACAGTTCGGGTGGCTTATCAACATTCAAAAGTCGACCCTAGTTCCGACCCAGTCATTGACATATCTGGGCATGGACTTCCACACGGACTCGGCCCTGGTGTCCCTACCTCAAGCCAAGCAGCTTGCGATCCAATCAGGAGTGCAGAATGTCCTCCTGTCTCCACAGTCATCCCTACGGGTATTGATGAGACTGGTGGGTCGCATGGTAGCGGCGATAGAGGCGGTGCCGTTCGCACAGTTTCGCCTCCGTCCTCTCCAGCTGGAGATTCTTCGCAGATGGGACAAGAGGACGATCTCTCTGAATCGGCTGGTGACACTGTCACAACCAACCAGGGACTCTCTGCAGTGGTGGCTCCAGCCACATCACCTGTCACGGGGCCGGTCCTTCCTAAAACCGTCATGGTTAGTGGTGACCACCGACGCCAGTCTGAAGGGCTGGGGGGCGGTGTTCTTGCACCACAGGGCTCAAGGCCTCTGGACTTAGTCGGAGTCGGCGTTGCAGATCAACGTGCTGGAGATCAAGGCGGTCTATCTGGCGCTACTGGCGTTTCAGAAATTCCTGTCAGGACAGCCCATTCGGGTACAGTCCGACAATGCGACGGCCGTCGCCTATATAAATCATCAGGGAGGGACCAGAAGTGCTCAGGCCCTCGCCGAAGTCCACCGCATTCTACTCTGGGTGGAGGAAAACGGCTGCCTGATCTCCGCAGTTCACATCCCAGGGGTCGAGAACTGGGAGGCCGACTATCTGAGCCGACAGGGGATGGACGCCGGAGAGTGGTCCCTACACTCAGACGTCTTCCGGGACATCTGCGGCAGGTGGGGCACTCCGGACGTGGATCTGATGGCCTCACGGCTGAATCATCAGGTGCCCCAATACATGGCGAGATCTTGGGATCCCCAGTCTCTGGGGGCGGACGCCCTGATCCTGAGCTGGTCCAGCTTTCAGCTGCCATATGTGTTTCCGTCTCTGGCTCTGATTCCCAGGGTCCTGTGGAAGATCAGGACAGAATGCAGAGTGGCCATTCTAGTGGCTCCAGATTGGCCCAGGAGGTCTTGGTACCCGGACCTGTGGCAACTGTCAGGCGGACACAGGTGGGCTCTTCCAGAACGCGCAGATCTACTCGCGCAAGGCCCATTCTTCCACCTCAATTCCAGGGCCCTCAGATTGACTGCATGGCTCTTGAGGCCTGGCTGCTGACATCCAGAGGTTTCTCTCCTACAGTGGTTGCCACTATGAATCGGGCAAGGAAACCTGTTTCCAGGAAGATATACCACAGAACGTGGAAAATCTTTTTTACCTGGTGTGCCTCTGGTGGCCGCTCTCCGTGGCCTTTGTCTATCCCGACATTGTTGGCCTTCCTACAGTCGGGGTTGGAGTTGGGATTATCCCTTGGCTCTCTGAAAGGTCAAGTATCAGCACTTTCAGTGTTGTTTGACAGGCGCTTGGCGCTCCTCCCGAAGGTACGTCAATTTCTGCAGGGGGTGTCTCGGGTGGTCCCGCCCTATAGACGACCTCTGGACCCTTGGGACCTAAACATGGTCCTGGCGGCACTGCAGAAACCGCCGTTTGAGCCACTGAGAGACATCTCTCTCTCTCGTCTGTCCCAGAAGGTGGTCTTTCTGGTGGCGATTACGTCTCTGAGACGGGTCTCAGAATTGGCTGCACTTTCGTGCAAGTCTCCCTTTCTGGTGGTTCACCAAGACAAGGTGGTGTTGCGCCCACGGCCTGAATTTCTGCCGAAGGTGGTTTCAACGTTTCACCTAAACCAGGAGATTGTTCTTCCATCATTTTGCCCCGCTCCCGTTCATCAGGTTGAGCGCGACCTCCATACTCTGGATCTCGTGAGAGCTGTACGCATTTATGTGTCCAGGACCGCCTCCTTTAGGAGTTCGGATTCCTTATTTGTCCTCACGATGGGTCGCTGTAAGGGGGCCGCGGCTTCGAAGTCGACCTTGGCCAGATGGATCAAGGCTCCCATTCAGGAAGCGTACCGGTCTTCTGGTTTGCCTCTCCCGGTGGGTTTGAAGGCACACTCTACGAGAGCTGTAGGTGCCTCTTGGGCCTTGCGACATCGAGCTTCTGCTCTACAGGTGTGTCAGGCGGCCACTTGGTCCAGCCTGCACACTTTCTCTAAGCACTATATGGTGCATGCCCATGCCTCTGCGGATGCGAGTCTGGGCAGGCGGGTTCTCCAGGCGGCGGTTGCCCACCTTTAGAGGGAACCATGTGTTATCCGTCTTGTTGAGGAACTCTTCCCGCCCTGGGGTATTGCTTTAGGACATCCCCATTGTCTGGGTCTCCCATTATGACGACCAGAAAAAAGAGAATTTTGTTTACGTACCGTAAATTCTTTTTTCTTTAGTCATCAATGGGAGACCCAGCACCCACCCAGTTGTTCCGTTGCATATTTTGCACTTGTTCTGTTCTCTGTTGAGACAGTGTTTGCCGGGTTGTTGAACCGTCTGTGCACGGCATTCTTCCCGATGTTTCGGGTGTGGTTTAATTTCTCCTCGCAGCTTATGGACTAAACTGAGGATGTCTCCTACGGTGGGGGTTTATAAGCGGAGGAGGCGGTGTCTACAAACTTGTAGTACCTAGTGTGACCTCCGGAGGGCAGAGCCCTAAACCCCATTGTCTGGGTCTCCCATTGATGACTAAAGAAAAAAGAATTTACGGTACGTAAACAAAATTCTCTTTATTGTCACGATATCTCCCGCGATTTGACGTGAGCGCGCACATTATTGGCACTCCCCCCAGATCGCTTCGGAGATGTCCCACGTAGCAATGTCGAGTGCAATCTCCGGCGATCAGGCGTTCCGGAAATCGCCTGACCAAGACCGGAAGCGATCTTGCCTTTCCACATCGCCGCATCTCACTCCACAAGCACATCAGCGATGTGGGCGTAGTGTTTGACCGCAGCGAGGAGATAGGCGTTCCAGAGTGTGTTTCACCGTGCCCCTACCACTCCGATTGGCTTACACAACTGCGTTACCATTGGGGAGCCTTGTCTGGAAGGCTGCCCACTACATGACACATTTGCCCTTTCTACTATCTCGCTAGTCAATGCGCGGAAAACAGCACGGGATTGATTTCAGGATCTCTGAAATCGCTTTCTACGTCACGATCGCCGTGTCACACGGCACGACCCTCTGAAATCGCGAGGTGGAGATCACCTGATTCTACTGCAGTGCAGTGCAATCAGGCGACGCGCCACCAGTGATTTCTCGCCATAGGACCCCCTGTCACACGCCATAACGCACTTGCGATGTGGTTTCGACATTGCACAATTCGCTAATTGACAGCGATATTGCGCACGATATCGTGGCGTGTGACGGTACCTTTATTTATTTTTCCACCTGAAAAGTTTTCTGTTAAATTGTAAAGATTATGGGCGACATTAATGGTGGAAAAAGTTCTGAAATTAATTTTCATGGTAGAATTTTTTACATGGCAAAAACCTGGCATATTAACAAGGGTGTATCTACGTTATGTAGAAGTTATCGGTCTCTCGCACAGCATGTGGGATATAGATGAGAAGGTATATATGGGACACTGTAACAAATCCTCAACTGTGTACACAGAATTAGGACAGGACTTGACTTCAATCTTTAGATATAACTAAGAACATTCACTGACGGCACAGACAGATGTCTTAAAAATAGAGAAGAAGCAAGAAAAAAGAATGACTTAACATTGAAATGATTTCTATGGGGCCGCAGCGTGAACCAGGTAATTACTGTCCAGCACATTGTGGAGACCCTCGTTAGCAGAGCGCTGGGGGAGGGGGATCCTGGAACACAGGAGTCTTTATGTCTTGCATTGTTTCCTGTAGATGTTTGACCTTTGATACCTGACAGGACCCCCCTCACCCCCACACCTGTTCCCCTGTGAGCAGGTGTATGCAGCTCCAGGCGGTGCGCCATCGCTCCGGTGAATCCTTCTTAGTGACAGAAGCCCCCTTTAAGTGTGGCCCCTACTCACTGCATGTTTACTTGTGAAGCACTGCTGATCCCGCTTATCGGGACCTGATACAGGAGTTCAGGGTGATGAGCATCATCTCACTACAGAACTTTCCTGCTGATATTTTATTTTACCTCCCATTGACATCTGTCGTAATCTCACTGTCCATCAACTTCAATGGGAAACCCAAACCACTGTTAGAACAGCGCCTATACTTCTTTTGCCATCACTTTATATAAGTGAATTGCACATGGAAATACCAGCAAATACCACACACACAGGCAGGCCCAGAGAACACGGATCTGCAGCGTATTCATAGCACGTTGGGGGCAGATTTTCAGAGATTTCCTGTGTTATAAATGGGGTTATGAGTTAAGGTCGGTTTACATGTAGCGACATCGCTAACGATGTCGCTGCAACTTGTGACATTGCAGTGACCTTGTAGCGATGTCGCTACGTGTGACAAACTGCAACGATCATCGATCAGCTTGCTGATTGTTGGTATATGGCCAGGGACATTTTTCGATTGTTGGTCTCCCGCTGGGTGACCAGCATCGCTGTGTGTGACAGCGGGAGACCAACGATCAACATGGTAACCACGGTAAACACCAGGTTACTAAGTGCAGACTCAGTTTAGTTACCCACTGTTTACCCTGGTTACCAAGCACAGTGCTCTTGTAAACATGGTAAACACCGGGTGCAGCGCTCTGCTTAGTTATCCGGTGTTTACCATGGTTACCAGCGCGCTGTGCTTGGTAACCAGGGTAAACAGCGGGTAACTAAACAGAGCGCTGCACTTAGTAAACCGGTGTTTACTGTGGTTACCAGCGTTCTCCTGCTTACCCCAGCGTAGCGGGACCTCCACATCATGTTGAGGTCGTTGCAGGGGTCGCTGATCGCTGGTGAGTCTGCCTGACAGCTCCCCAGCGATCAGATAACGATGTCCCAGCGATCCCCATCGTTGGTGGGGTTGCTGGGACATTATGTGTAAACCTACCTTATAGAGATCCAAGACTAATGGCACTGGATCACTGCCTGCACCCCCCGCTGTGAGCAGGTAATTGAAGCAGGTTATCTGATGAAGAGCAGACATAGTCACGACAATAAATAAATGTTGGTGCTTGCAGGACTTTGTGCAGGGCCAACATTTGTTTATGGTTTTCGGTCAGGATAGGATCGGGACCTCACAGGGATTACGGTGCAGAACGCTAGCTCTGTCTGGCGACATCATCATGATAAATCTTGCATCCCAGAAATCACTCCGACCTGAAAAATTAAACTTTACTTATACCGCACAGTGAATGTCACAAAAATGAAGTAAAAACAATTCTTGACCTGGTGTTGATTTTTTCATTTTTCCTCCCAAAGATCACAGGACGGCTCGGTTCATATTGATTCTGCACTCTACGCTGAGTGTTTTACATCAGGGATCATGTGTAAATCTCTGACATACATGATTGAGATGAAACCCCTGATGGAACATTCCATATGATGAGGCAGAGGGAGTCACTTTAGAGTCCATTGTCCTATGATCCAGTGGTGTCCATCTGATTAAAAGTTCATAAAAGTGCACTCGGCCACAGTTTTGTGCACTTCTAAAAAGACAGACATCGCCGAACAGAGGTCAGGGTCCACAGTATCTCTGCTGCCTAATTATGCTGAATGGATTTATCATGGGTTTCATCTTAATCACGTCATTAGTAGAGTTAGATGGAAACCCTGCAATGTAAGTGCTCGGTGTAGAGCACAGGATAAATGTAATAAAAATGTCTTGTAAATGTTCTCAGTAAAAGCTTCAACTCATTGCTAAAGAATAAACAAGTCTCCATTCAAGTTTTCATGGTACCGGTAGCAAGAAGGCTTTGGAAGACCGCCATGGCTCGTCTTTCTCCAACCCCAAAAGAAATGCAGACAAATCTGCGCTCTCAAATCCTAAGTTCTTCCCTCCCTTTTGAGCCCCACAGTGTGCCTAAATGTTGTGTCCCTTATGATAAAGAAGAAATGCCCTTGAAAAGGGTGTTTCAGCAGGACAATGGCCCCAAACACACCAGCAAGTGGGCAACAACCTGGTTTCAGACCAACAAGATTGATGTTATGAAGTGGCCACCCAATCCCCAAAGACCTCAATCCCATAGATTTGTGAGACATAAAAAATGCTGTTTTTGATACAAAACCTAAGAATGCAAAAATAATGATCATGGGCTGGAATATTGTTGAGGTGTCAAATGTAAAGCAGTTATGTGAAAAAAAAGGGTATACAACTTAAAAATGAGTTCAACCGATTAACAGAAAACCTCAGTCTAGAAAGAGATTTTAGTTTATACTGGAAATATTCCAGTTTGTAAATGAAAATGCAGGCACTGATATTTTTTTAATTTTTGTTTTTCTTAATTTTCAGTTTAAAAATTATATCATGTTCATGTTTTCATTTGATCATGAAGGATGGAAACGGAAAGGGCAAGCACCGCTCTGCCGGGATGAAAAGAGAGAATAAGGTATTGATAAAGGAAATAAGGTATTGATAAATGTCAATGACTCCTTCCTCCAGCAAATCACCGATGTAACGGCTTCAGCTGAAGCTGAATTGACACTGGCTGACAAAGTCCTTCTTGGTGTGAATAATGGCTAAATACAGACTCAGAAACACTACAAGGAAATATCAGACAGCACCTCAAGTTGGTGATAATCTTTAGGGTGCGGGCACACGGTCCAGAGGAGCTGCGTGTTGGACGCAGCTCCTCCGGACCTGAGTGAAGCCGCGGGTGGCCGCAGGGAGACCGCAGCCTCCCTGCGCTCACCATGTGGGCGGATGCGGGGCGGCTTCTCCTGCAGTCACCCAATGGGAGCCGCTTCCAACTCCGCAGCATAAAATAAACATGCTGCAGAGGAGCGGCAACCGGCACCGCAGCTCCAAAGACGCTGTGGGCGGGTTACGCATAGCGAGGATGGGATTTCTTGAAATCCCATCCACTATGCTTATACTGTACTACGCAGAGTTTTGGACGCATTAGCAAGACTCTGCGTCCAAAACGCTGCGTACACTGATCGTGTGCACGCACCCTTATTCCGTCATGCAACGTTTCAACCTCACAATGACGTCTTCATCAAGCACAACACTCAGTGGTATAATTAACCATATATACATAAAACCAGTTAGTAAATCACCCCCTCATTAGTAGTGGACAATCACGTTATATTAAATAGTAAAACTTATGGACAAGATCCTTTCCGCAGCTTCATTAAAAACTAAATTTTTTTTAACAAAAATGTATAAAATTGTAAAGAAATCCAGATGTAAACAGTAAATGCACATATAGGATGGACTATGTGTTTCGACTTATGCCTTGATCTTGGTCTTAAAGCGAAGAGAAGACCAATATGAAGGCATCAGCCAAAACATGTAGACCCCACTAGAAGTAACATAGTCTATCCTATATGTGCATTTACTGTTTTCAATTTTACACATTTTTTTCATGAAACTTTGAAGAAGAGTGTTTACCACTGGATCTTTTCCCTAAGGGCCACGTCACACGGTTCAATTTTCAGAACGATATTGTTAGCGATCACATGCACGCGCGATCGCTAACAATATCGTTCACATCGTTGGTGAGCTGTCACACTGGTAGACTCCAACGATGTGGACCAGCGAGAACGCTGGTAACCATGGTACACATCGGGTTACTAGGCGCCGCGTGGCGCTTAGTGACCCGATGTTTACCATAGATACGAGCTCCCAGCATAGGCTGCGAGGCGCTGGGAGCTCGTACATCATTGCTCTGCCGGTGTCACACGCAGCGATGCTGAGTGTACACCGGCCGACCAACGATAGATTTGTGAACATGTTCACAAATCTGCAATCAAACGATTTTTCAAAGAAAAATCGTTTGAGTACACGCAGGGACGCACAAACAATATCGCTTAAGCGATCAAAAAAGCAGATCGCTTAAGCGATATCGTTCTGAAAATTGATGCGTGTGACGTGGCCTTGAGTCCTGCTGTTTGATTGAACGTTTGCCTCCACCAGGTTAACAGCGGATCCCAAGCAGCTGATAAGAAATTCGGAGACTACTGACTGGTGAGCTGGATTTCAATTCTTTATTAAACAGTGAACGTATGTCAAATCCCACATAGAAAAGCATATAAAGTGCAGTTTTTGTATCCATGACTATGTTTGTAATACCGATGTACACACTTTGATTAGAGTTGTCCGCACTGTTATGGGTTAACTGTGCACCAGAGAGCAATTAGAATGTAAATCACTATGACTCAGGGTGCCTTTATATACAATGATTTTAACATGATGTATAAGCCGATGAGTAAGGAACTAGTCTACGAAATGCGTCCGTCCAGGATGTTTGTTTTTATTTGGAATCTTAATAAAGGACCCCTGAAATGTATGAACATGTGGCTCTGGTTCTTCCTTTTTTGATTATCTATAAATGTCCACAGGATTTGTCACCCAAGGAAGGTTCTGGAAGTAGTTCCCAGTGATCGCAGATTCCGGGCAGAGAGGGTCGCAGACAGGGAGACAGGCGGCATCGCTCGATTGCAGATCGGGTGAGTAACCTGTATGGGAGAGAGCGCAGCGGGCTGGACAGGCCATACAGAGCCACTTGCTGGGCACCGATCTCGCTGCCCAGTGGAGACCGGCCCCACGCCAGGGGTCATCACAACTGCCTATTCTTTTGGATGAAATATATAAAATTTAATAGCTTTTCTCCTTTTGCTCTACATAAACCTCGAACCTGTGGATGTCTCATGTTACCAGTAACGGGAGTACAGTCTACCTGTAAATATGACTGGTGCTGGCAGTATATTTATTATTATTTATCAGCCTCCAGCTTGATCTTGAGTCATGACAAGTTGATGGATAATCACTCTGTTAGGTCCACCAGGATCTTTTTCAAAATGATACAAAAAGATGGAAGCGTGATGTATGTTTGGGCGCTGAGGTAAGGAAGATCTCTGATGCTGGCTTCTTTTCCGGACTTTATTAAAATAATTGCAGTTATAATTATTCAAGCTTAAGGCTCTCAAAACCCACGATGCATTTCGACGTGCACACACGTCTTTCTCAAGTGAATGAGAGCCCTTCAATTCCTCCTATCTTATATTCCCACCCCTCAGTTATCATTGGTTCCTATTTTTAACTCAATAGTTACCACAATACCAGGTTACCAACCTCACTATAACACGCATAATTTAAAATACATAACATTATAGCACCATCATTACAATTCATTCCATCAACAAACATTATATAAATACAAAATAACCAATTTCCATACACTACCATTAAAAAATTATTATTAATAAAACAGGAGCCATCTTCCCTCATGGTTGAGAAATATACCGTATGGGCAGTACTGGAGAGTCAGAAAAAACTGCACTAATAAAGAAGACTTTCTGGAAGAAGTAAAGATCTTAAAAACTAGATTTATAGAGAAGGGCTACCCCAAAAAATTGTTGAATGATGCCTTTAGAAAAAGTAGCAAGTTTACACAGGAAACCTGCCTCAAAAAATTGAAGGAAAAGAAAATAAAGAGAACAAATAAAAAAATCAGCAGCGAAAAAATCAGCAGCGAAAAAATCAGCAGCGAAAAAATCAGTAGCGAAAAAATCAGCGGCGAAATCCCTGAAGAGAAAAATGAAAATAAAAATGAATTTGGCTGCAATCTAATAACTAGTTTTAATGCTTCCCACAGGAATATCTATAAGCTTCTGCAAAAGAACTGGTCAATTTTGAGGAGTGATCCCATTTTAGCAGGAATCATTCCCAAAAATCCTAGGATTATATTTAGAAGAGGGATGAATCTCCAAAGAATACTGGCACCAAGCAGGATTAGAAGTATTAATGAAATAAAACAGAAAGAGGATAGAAATAAGAAAGATGAAAATGAAGAGATGGAAAGGGAAAAAGGGAGTTTTAGGTGTGGATCCGTTAAATGTAAATGTTGTAAAAACATGATAAATGGGAGTAGAACATTTTTTTCCAATACAACGAAGCAATTATTTAAGATACCCCACAGACTGGACTGTGGATCCAGATTTGTGGTGTATTTACTGGAATGTGACTGTAAATACCAGTATATTGGAAGGACAACCCAAAGTATGCGGGCAAGAATGAATAAACACCGCCATAATATTGTGAAAGGATTCCCTTTCCATAGTGTGTCACGACACTTTGCATCTGTTCATAATAAGGACCCATCAGGCCTAAAATTAATTATTATAGATCAAATTAATGAATATGCATATGATAAAATTGAGAGATTAAATAAAAAAGAAACATTCTGGATCTTTAAAATGGGGACGCTTTCGCCTGAGGGTTTAAACCTGGCACTAGAAATAATATAAGTAATAGTGCAGGTAAAATTCGGAATATTGTGTGAGCCACCTGGAATACTAATAAAATAAAATATTAGATTACTAATCTGAGAAAGATAGACCTGAATAAATGGTAGTATATATCCCCACCTAGTGTCCATATTGATGTACTATATCGTTTAAGAACTATTCCTGTTTTATTAATAATAATTTTTTAATGGTAGTGTATGGAAATTGGTTATTTTGTATTTATATAATGTTTGTTGATGGAATGAATTGTAATGATGGTGCTATAATGTTATGTATTTTAAATTATGCGTGTTATAGTGAGGTTGGTAACCTGGTATTGTGGTAACTATTGAGTTAAAAATAGGAACCAATGATAACTGAGGGGTGGGAATATAAGATAGGAGGAATTGAAGGGCTCTCATTCACTTGAGAAAGACGTGTGTGCACGTCGAAATGCATCGTGGGTTTTGAGAGCCTTAAGCTTGAATAATTATAACTGCAATTATTTTAATAAAGTCCGGAAAAGAAGCCAGCATCAGAGATCTTCCTTACCTCAGCGCCCAAACATACATCACGCTTCCATCTTTTTGTATCATTCTGACTCCCTATGGGGAGAGTGGTGGAGTGAGCTGCAGAGGAGGGAGAGGACCTGAGAAGACGTCAGCTGGATCAGCCCCTTTACTAGACACGTGACGCCGCCCGGCACTAGTGTTTCCCCGGAGAAGACCTCGTAGGAAGCACGAGGACGGAACCGGAGGATTCCGCTGCTTCATATTAATAAGCTTATCTACGGGCTGTGGTTTACAACCAGACCAGGTGAGTTTAAACGCAAAAGAACCGCCCGTTAACAGCCCCATGTGTACAGGCGCACTACAAGCTGTTGTTGTTTTTTCTTTACAGGATCTTTTTCAAGCCTAGATGGCTCCACCAGGGTCTTCTCTATTGTTATCTTGACAGTATCAAGCCAACAGGTTGCAGGTCTTCCCTCTCTTTATTGTCCAGGTATCACTTCCATATTTTACTACAGAAAAGCCCAGACTATGTAATGTCCCCTGAGCAGATAGCGGGGGACAACATGGCAACACAGGCTGATCTATATTACTCATAGCAGGCTATTTTTAGCTGTGGGTTGCCATACACTTAGGGTTAGTGTATGGCAACAGGTGTTGGTTGGCTGGAGTCCAGCCAATGGTCAGGCCTGAGGGTCAGTGAGTTTTGATTGGCCAACACTGTTGGCGGGCTCTGTGAGGCTATAAAAGGTTATTTTCCTGTCAGAGGGTCAGTCAGACCTCTGACAGAATTGAAGATGGACAATCTTTTAGCTGAGTTTCTGTCCAGGGCTGGTCAGCCAGGCAGTGAGGCCTGGTTGTGGTCATGCCTATCACTGCTACCACCCGGTACCTGTAATACTCCAGCCGCGGTGGGCGCAACAGGGGAGCCTCCGTCCTCTCCTTATGTGGAGCCTCCGCCATCTGATGGGCGCAGCCTTTGCACTCACCGGAGGGCCAGCACACGATATTCTCCCTCTCCCCCGTCCACAGCGGGGAACCGGAGCTTCACACAGGACGGCCGGATCCAGGAAGAAGAAGTTGGCTGCGCGAGGAGGCCCGGGTTCCCGCGAGAAGATGCAGGTGTGCAGCTTTGGCGCCCCCTCCAGGCATTCAAGAAAGCGGTCACGTGATCCAGCAGCCGGTGGCCCCCGGAACTTTTAATTTAATTTAATTTTCAGTCGGGGCTGCTGTTCTCAGCAGGAGCCAGCCATCGGATCCTCCATGCCCGGATCCGATCCCTGTTATTTTCGCACGATTTGCTACATTTGATCTATCTGCTGGCGACCGGGATGTGGGCTCCAGTACTTTAAGAGGTTCAGCAAGTGTATCTGTTGCAGCCTTGCCTTTTGCTCCTGGTCCATTTTCTGCTAGTCACCCCGGTCCAGTACTGACTTTACCGGGGGTGCCCTCCCTTCCCCTTCCTCCAACTACCAGGCTGGATGACACTCGCTGGGTATGGTTTTCATCGGACCCGTCATCTGAGGAAGAATTCGCCTGCGGATCAGCCCCTGTTCAGGTTTCCCCTCCTGCTGCTCCTGAGTCCTGTCCGGTATCGGGAGCACCTGCATCTGGACCTCGACAGCTGCAAGTTCGTCATGGTGAGACTGTACCGTTTTTTCTTCCACAGGTTAAAATTGATGATATTAAGTCGTTGGTGGCCAAAGCCGTTGCTGACACCCTGGCTTTATCTGATAAGTCTAACGTGAAGGGGGCTGGGGGCGACAGCTGAGCATACAGATGTACGGTCGGCTGCCGTGTCTGACCTCGCTTTTAAAGAAGCGCTTGTTTGTGGGGTTTCTCCTCTCGGGTTTCATCTTCGCTTACTGTTAGGGGAGGATTTGGAACTGTGAATGTGTCGACATTTTTTCTCTACTTCCTATGTCTAGGGAGCATCCAATTAGGGGCGAGAGAAAAGATGACAAATTCAAACACGACTCAGACAAGCGTAAACCGTTTAAATCTTTTCATAATTGGGTACAAGCGTCGCTATTTTTTTCGCGGTGCTGGGCGAGAAATACCCTTCTTGCTGTACGGGCCTTTTTCAGCACCTCGACATTTATTGGAAGGGTCGGCATGGCTTCACTATGACGAATCTTTTCGTCAGAAGCTTGTCGTTCACCCCACTATTGCTTGGGGTGTCAAGGATGTCGGGCTTTGGCTCAATCTAATGTTACCGCAGAGCAGCCAGTCTGTGAAGCCTGCTTCGATGCCGATTTCACGGAAGGGAGTGTGCTTTGCGTTTAATGATTCTTCATGTAAGTGGGCTAATTATTGCCACTTTAAACATGAATACTCATTCTGTGCAGGTAACCACCCGGCCGCTAAGTGTTTTCGTAAGCAGGCTATGTCTGCCCAAGTTGCTACCCCTGGCGGGAATACTTCAGCAAAGATCATTGACTCCAGTGATTCTGGAAAACATGCTTCCATGGTTATGCAGTTTTCCAGACAGGGCGACAGCAACCTTGTTAATTGATGGGTTTCGTAATGGGTTTTTCGTACCCCCTTTCGGTGGGAGAGGTTGTGTGGTTGGAAAGAGCTTGGTGTCAGCTCTTCATCATCCTACTGCGGTGGTTCGGCATATCGAGAAGGAACTTTCATTGGGACGTATAGCTGGCCCTTTTGCCGATCCACCGTTCGAGGATTTTAGGTTTTCTCCTTTAGGGGTTGTTCCAAGGGGGAGCCAGATTCTTTTCGTATTATACATCATTTGTCGTTTCCGAAAGGGGATCTCTTATCGACCAGGTTGATCCTGCAGCATCTGCAGTCAAGTATGTTTGTTTTGAAGCTATGGTCGAATTATTGCGATGTTTTTGGTAGGCATTGTTTGTTAGCAAAATCAGACGTTCAGTCTGCTTTTCGGCTTTTGCCAGTTAATCCAGTTGGTTTTAATTCTTTGGGTTTTTATTTTGACGGGGGGTTTTATTTTGACCGTTGTCTCCCTATGGGTTTTTCTCTTTCGTGTTATTATTTTGAATCGTTTTCTACTTTTTTGTCATGGGTGGTCGGGTCTGATTTTCCTTCAGCAGGTGTGTAACATTATTTGGATGATTTTTTGTTTGTGGGTTCTGCGTTTTCTGATGATTGTTTTTCTCTTCTCTCTCGCTTTTTACGGTTGATGTATTATTTCGGAGTTCCTTTAGCTTTTGATAAGACCGTGTTTCCTTGTACTAAACTGGAATATTTGGGTATCACTATTTATTCCGATAAGATGAATTCAGCTTGACCGAATCAAAACTGGATAAGCTGAAGCGTTTGGTAGGGACATGTTGTGTAGAGAAAAAGCTACTTTGAAGGATTTTCAATCCTTGTTGGGTAGCTTGAATTTTGCCTTGAGCATTTTATCTATGGGCCGCCCCTTTTTTGCGGCGTCTGTATGATGCTACTAAAGGCGTCTCGTCCCCGGGTTGCCATATTCTGGTAACTCATTCATTGAAGGATGATCTATTTATTTGGCATGAGTTTTTATCTTCCTTTAATGGTATTTGTTGCTTGCAGGATGACTTTGTGTCAGCTTCTTCATTAGCTTTATTTTTGCATATGGATCCTTCTTGTGGTTTTGGGTTACTTTATGGCCGGGATTGGTGTTCCTCCCATTGGCCAGCGTTTTTTGCCGAGTGTGGATTTGGTAAGTCTCCGGTGTTTCTGGATTCAATAGCGTAGTTAGCTATCTTGGAGCTTTGGGGATCGTGTTTAGTCAATAAGCGTATTATTTTTTGCTTTCCCACTCAGGGATATGTTTTTGTCATCAATTCACTTTCGTCAAAGTGTCCGCTTATTAGTAGTTTACTTCGACGGTTGGGGTTATCATCCTTTCGATTTAATATTTGGTTGAAGGCGACTCATGTCGTCGAGTCTGTTAATGTGTCAGGCTGTTTCTCTCTCAGCAGCAATGGGAGGATTTCCGCGGGACTTTTCCGGCAACGGCTCTCTGCGGGAAGGATTGCCCTTCGGGTCTTTAGACATTTTTGAAGATCGGTAACAGGTTTTCTTAAGAATTCTGTGGCTTCCTCAACAGGCTTCTTATGCGGCCGCATGGCGGGACTGGTCGTCATTTTGTGCAGCTAAACACATTGCTACGGTTACTAGTGACGCTGTTGTTGTCCTTAATTTTGCGAATTTCTTTGACTAATATGTTTGTGGTTCGCCAGTTTTTGAAGGGCGTTTGTAAGGGTCGTTGTACGCCTGATACTCGCCGTCTTATTTCTTTGGCTGTGTTAAAACAATTTATGGTTGGTATTAAAGGATGTTTGCTTTAATGAATACGAAGTCTCGTTATTTCGTACTTGTTTTATCTTAATGTTTTTTGGTACTTTTAGGATCGGCGAGGTGGTGTCTTATAGTAAGTTAAAATTTTCTGGTTTGAGGGTCGAGGATGTCTCATTGTTTGATTTTGGTGCATAGATCAAAGACGGATCAGCGCGGTACTGGGATGTCTGTTAAGCTCAATGCATTCCTGAATTCTTTCCTGTGCCCATGTCAAAACATGTTCAGGGGTCGTTGTTTATACATGAATCTGGCGATCCAATGACAGTTTTTCAATTTTCTTCGGTTCTAAATAAGTGTTTTCAACTGTTGAATATGAGCCATCTTCGATTTTCGTCTCATTCTTTTAGGATCGGAGCTGCCACGGTGGCGGCTTGCGCAGGGTTGAGTGATCAATCCATCCAGAGGTTGGGGAGGTGGAAGTCACATAGAGCCAGATTATATGTTCGTCTGAATTTGTTGGTTTAACATTCTTATTGTTTTTTCTAGGACCGCTTATAGTTTGGAGTGTAGGTCACTCCTACGTTTATTGGGCCCAGAAGCGGGCGTTGGTAAGAAGCTATACCGAGAATTTGTCCTTTGATTCTACACAGGCTTTGATATTTTGGTTTGGTTTCAGGGGTATGAAGCTTCATGATTTATGTAAGTATCTAAATGAAATTTCGGCTGCCTTCCCGCTTCCAGATCTTCTTGTTCTGCATATTGGAAGCAATGATATTGGGAAAGTGCCAACATTAGATTTGATCAGTTATTTTAGGTGAGTTCTATGTTTCCGTTTTTTTGAGTTGGTATTTTCCTAATCGTCCCTTGCTTGGTTTGGAAATGTGAACCGTTTAAGTTTATGGAGTCGATCCGGAAGCGGGTGAATCGGCTTCTGGAAAAGTTTATTTTATCAGCAGGGGGACGGTCTTACCGTCATGTGGACCTGGAAGGTTTTATTGTGGGAATGTACCGTAAGGATGGTGTTCATTTGAGCGATATTGGTTGGGATGTTTTTAATCTTGGCCTACAGATGGCGGTTGAACAAGGTCTTGGCGTGTTTGGGGGGGACCGCACATAGCTTTGTGCTGCCCGGGTGGGATGGTTTTGGTATGTTTAATGGTATTCTTAAAAGTAATGGTTGATATGGATGTAATAGCTATTTAATATAGCTTTGGTTTATTTATTAAAATGGAAAATAAAATTTGAATATTAATTTTAATAATTTATTTTAACCTTAATAAAGCCCACGGCCTTGTTTATCCATTTGGTTGTAGTGTCCATTTTTATTTATCTTAAGTGTGTTTTCGTAGGACAATTCAGCCTTGTGTTTCCATGTACGAGCTGTGTCTTCATTGCAATGTTCCTTGATGTGAAGACCTTGTCCAGTGACTTCACTTGATTTGCACATACCTATTCTCCTATTGACTTCCGCTGTCATCGCTGCATCTTGAGTGACTATTGATCTGAGTAGGTGGTAGTTCTCTACAACTTCCATTTTGTTGCTTTCTATCTCACATGTGTCCCGGTCGTACCTGGCAGTAGTCAAGATCTTTGTCTTCTTTGTGTTGAGTAGGATTACACATTGGAGTGATTGTGACTACACACTGAGGATTAGTGATCACACACAGTGGTTGTGACTACACACTGAGGATTAGTGATCACACACAGTGGTTGTGACTACACACTAAGGATTATTGATCATGCACAGTGGTTGTGACTACACACTGAGGATTAGTGATCACACACAGTAATTGTGACTACACACTGAGGATTAGTGATCACACACTGGTTGTGACTACACACTGAGGATTATTGATCATGCACAGTGGTTGTGACTACACACTGAGGATTAGTGATCACACACAGTGGTTGTGACTACACACTGAAGATTAGTGATCACACACAGTGACTGTGACTACACACTGAAGATTAGTGATCACACACAGTGGTTGTGACTACACACCGAGGATTAGTGATCTCACACAGTGGTTGTGACTACACACTGAGGATTAGTGATCATACACAGTGGTTGTGACTACACACTGAGGATTAGTGATCACACACAGTGGTTGTGACTACACACTGAGGATTAGTGATCACAGTGGTTGTGACTACACACTGAAGATTAGTGATCACACACAGTGGTTGTGACTACACTATGAGGATTAGTGATCACACACAGTGATTGTGGCTACACACTGAAGATTAGTGATCACACACAGTGATTGTGGCTACACACTGAAGATTAGTGATCACACACAGTGATTGTGACTACACACTGAGGATTACTGATCACACACAGTGATTGTGACTACACACTGAAGATTAGTGATCACACACAGTGATTGTGGCTACACACTGAAAATTAGTGATCACACACAGTGATTGTGACTACACACTGAGGATTAGTGATCATACACAGTGGTTGTGACTACACACTGAGGATTAGTGATCACACACAGTGGTTGTGACTACACACTGAGGATTAGTGATCATACACAGTGGTTGTGACTACACACTGAGGATTAGTGATCACACACAGTGGTTGTGACTACACACTGAAGATTAGTGAGCACACAGTGATTGTGACTGCCCTATGATGATTATTGATCACACACAGTAATTGTGATTACACACTGAGGATTACTGATCACACACAGTGATTGTGACTACACACTGAGGATTAGTGATCATACACAGTGGTTGTGACTACACACTGAGGATTAGTGATAATACACAATGGTTGTGACTACACACTGAGGATTAGTGATCACACAGTGATTGTGACTGCCCTATGATGATTATTGATCACACACAGTAATTGTGATTACACACTGAGGATTACTGATCACACACAGTGATTGTGACTACACACTGAGGATTAGTGATCACACACAGTGATTATGACTACACACTGAGGATTAGTGATCATACACAGTGGTTTTGACTACATACTGAGGATTAGTGATCACACACAGTGATTGTGACTACACACTGAGGATTAGTGATAATACACATTGGTTGTGACTACACACTGAGGATTAGTGATCACACACAGTGATTGTGACTACACTATGTGGATTAGTGATCACACACAGTGATTGTGACTACACTATGAGGATTATTGATCACACACAGTGATTGTGATTACACACTGATGATTAGTGATCACACACAGTGATTGTGACTACACACTGAGGATTAGTGATCACACACAGTGATTGTGACTACACACTGAGGATTAGTGATAATACACAGTGGTTGTGACTACACTATGTGGATTAGTGATCACACACAGTGGTTGTGACTACACACTGAGGATTAGTGATCACACACAGTGATTGTGACTACACACTGAGGATTAGTGATCACACACAGTGATTGTGATGTCCTGGGAGAATGGTCTTTCTGTAGATTCCCCCCTTTTTGGGGCTGGATCAGTAACTCTAGAAGCTCTGTGTAAGGTGAGCCGAGTGCGAGCCGCCAGTGTCCACCTGCTCCGAGCTGCGGACTCGTCTCCTGTATGAGCCTCATGCTCCGCACACGATCACCGGCACCGAGGAGCGATGGACCCAGTTCTGGTGCTGATCTGTTTGCTGACTTCTGTTTGGGTCAGAACAGGTAAGAAGATCCTGAGAGTCTGCAGGAGCTGAATACAGAGATAAACGAGGAAACTCTCATCATTCTCATCAGAGTCATCATCATCCAGACCTCAGCGACTTCTCCCGTCTTCTCTTCATTGTAGGTTTTACCTCCTCCTGGACTCCAGGTGCTCAATCATCAGCAGAAGATCCTCAGAACAGGTGAGTAGATGAATATAGAGGAGTTACTTAGGACTGCAGGTTACATCTCATTATCTGTGCTCAGAGAATTATCACTGGGTTATCTGTGGTGTTACATAGGACTGCAGATGACATCTACTACATTATCTGTATTTAGAGATATCACTGTGTTATCTGTGGTGTTACATAGGACTGCAGGTGACATCTACTACATTATCTGTATTTAGAGATATCACTGTTATCTGTGGTGTTACATGGGACTACAGGTGACCTCTACAACATTATCTGTACTCAGATATCGCTGTGTTATCTGTCGTTTTGCATAGGACTGCAGGTGACATCTACTACATTAACTGTACTCAAAGCTATCACCGTATTATCGGTGATGTTACATAGGACTGTTGGTGACAGCTACTACAGTATTTTAACTCAGAGAGATATTAATGTGTTAACAGTGGTGTTACATAGGACTGCAGGTGACATCAACTACATTATCCGTATTCAGATATCACTGTTATCTGTGGTGTTACATGGGACTGCAGATGACATGTACTATATTATCTGTACTCTGAGATATCACTGTGTTATTTGTGGTGTTACATAGGACTGCAGGTTACAACTACTGTTTTTGTTTTTTATCTACATTTGGAATAAAGATTGCATTTTATCAGCATTTCTTTTGATCCTATTGGTGAAGTAATTTCTTGATTTAGACTTTGGTCTTTCTCAGTTAGAATATGCTTATATGAAGTGACAGTATAAGAAAGAAAGGGAGTGTTGTTTTAGGTTACATCTACTACATTATCTGTTCTCAGATCTATCACTGTGTTTTGGGTTTTTTACATGGGACTGCAGATGACATCTAGATTATCTGTACTCAGAGATATCACGGTGTTATCTTTGGTGTTACATAGGACTGCAGGTTACATCTACTACATTATCTGTTCTCAGATCTATCACTGTGTTTTTTGGGCTTTACATAGGACTGCAGATTACATCAGCTACATTATGTGTACTCAGAGATATCAGTGTATTATCTGTGGTGTTATATGGGACTGCAGGTGACACCTACTACCTTATCTGCACTCAGAGATATCACTGTGTGTGGTGTTACATAGGACTGCAGGTGACATCTACTACATTATCTGTATTTAGAGATATCACTGTGTTATCTGTGGTGTTACATAGGACTGCAGATGACATGTACTATATTATCTGTACTCTGAGATATCACTGTGTTATTTGTGGTGTTACATAGGACTGCAGGTGACATCTACTATATTATCTGTACTCAGAGATATCAGTGTGTTATCTTTGGTGTTACATATGAGTGCAGGTTACATCTATTACATTATCTGTTCTCAGATCTATCACTGTGTTTTGGAGTTTTTACATGGGACTGTAGATGACATCAGCAACATTATCTGTACTCAGAGATATCAGTGTATTATCTGTGGTGTTACATAGGACTGCAGGTGACATCTACTATATTATCTGTACTGAGAGAGTTATCACTGTGTTATCTGTGGTGTTACATAGGACTGCAGGTGACATCTACTACATTATCTGAGCTCAGAGGGTTATCACTGTGTTATCTGTGGTGTTACATAGGGCTGCATGTGACATCTACTACATTATCTGTGCTCAGAGAGTTATCACTGTTATCTGTGGTATTACATAGGACTGCAGGTGACATCTACTACATTAACTGTTTTCAGAGAGCTATCACTGTGTTATCTGTGGTGTTACATAGGACTGCAGGTGACAATTACTACATTAACTGTACTCAAAGCTATCGCATGTTATCTGTGATGTGACATAGGACTGCAGGTGACAGCTACTACAGTATCTGAACTCAGAGAGATATTAATGTGTTATTTGTAGTATTACATAGGACTGCAGGTGACATCTACTACATTATCTGTTCTCAGATTTATCACTGTTTTTTGGGTTTTACATGGGACTGCAGATGACATCTACTACATTATCTGTACTCAGAGATATCACTGTTATCTTTGGTGTTACATAGGACTGCAGGCTACATCTGCTACATTATCTGTTCTCAGATCTATCACTGTGTTTTTTTAGTTTTACATGGGACTGCAGATGACATCTGCTACATTATCTGTACTCAGAGATATCACTGTGTTATCTGTGGTGATATATGGGACTGCAGGTGACACCTACTACCTTATCTGCACTCAGAGATATCATTGTGTTATCTGTGGTGTTATATAGGACTGCAGGTGACATCTACTACATTATCTGTACTCAGAGATATCACTGTGTTATCTGTGGTGTTACATAGGACTGCAGGTTACATCTACTATATATTATCTGTTCTCAGATCTATCACTGTGTTTTTTTGGGTTTTACATGGGACTGCAGATGACATCTGCTACATTATCTGTACTCAGAGATATCACTGTGTTATCTGTGGTGTTACATAGGACTGCAGGTTACATCTACTATATATTATCTGTTCTCAGATCTATCACTGTGTTTTTTTGGGTTTTACATGGGACTGCAGATGACATCTGCTACATTATCTGTACTCAGAGATATCACTGTGTTATCTGTGGTGTTACATAGGACTGCAGGTTACACCTACTATATATTTATCTGTTCTCAGATCTATCACTGTGTTTTTTTGGGTTTTACATGGGACTGCAGATGACATCTGCTACATTATCTGTACTCAGAGATATCACTGTGTTAGCTGTGGTGTTACATAGGACTGCAGGTGATATCTACTACATTAACTATACTCGGAGATATCACTGTGTTATCTGTAGTGTCAATGGGATTCCAGGTGACTAGGGATGAGAGAACGTGAACTGTAATTTTCAGGATTCGTATAGAAACCTGGGCCTCTAACACGGTTTCCAGTCCCATCACAGCCATGTCAAGTATTGGCATGGATGTGATTGGCTGATGCACCACTTCCAATGATCTACTTGCCTACTTGCGTGTGTCATCGACTTCCGTCACAATGTCACACAATCCCAGAATTCACTGCACTATCCTGGAAGCCGCACCATATTAGCATAACCAAGGAATGGGTGTGCCAATATGGCGCCAATCAGGGCTGGCTCCAGGTTTTTGTGGGCCCCGGGTGAAACAGTCTCAGTGGGCCCCTTTAACATATACTATGATTCATGAATACGGTATATTATAGAAGCTGCAGGCTGTGTATATGTAATATAGAGGCTCCTGGGTGGGCTGTATATATAATATAAAGGCTGTTCAAGGTTGTATGTATATATAATATGGAGACTGCCAGGCGGTATATATATCATATACAGGCTGCGGGCTGTATATTTTATTTGGAAGCTGTGGCAGCCCAGCAGCAGCCCCCAAATAATATATCCAGCACAGTCTCCAAATAATATATATAGTACAGCACAGCTTCCATATTATATATGCAGCCCAGCACAGCTTCCAAATAGTATATATAGCCCAGCACAGCCTCCAAATAGTATATATAGCCCAGCACAGCTTCCATATTATATATACAGCACAGCCTCTATATACAGTCAGCTCAGCCTCTATATACAGTCAGCTCAGCCTCTATATACAGTCAGCACAGCCTCTATATACAGTCAGTACAGCCTCTTTATACCCAGTACAGCCTCTAAATACAATCAGCACAGCCTCTATATATAGTCAGCACAGGCTCTATATACAGTCAGCACAGCCTCTATATACCCCAGCATAGCCTCTATATAGAGTCAGCACAGCCTCTATATAGAGTCAGCACAGCCTCTATATAGAGTCAGCACAGCCTCTATATAGAGTCAGCACAGCCTCTATATAGAGTCAGCACAGCCTCTATATAGAGTCAGCACAGCCTCTATATAGAGTCAGCACAGCCTCTGTATACAGTCAGCACAGCCTCTGTATACAGTCAGCACAGCCTCTATATATAGTCAGCACAGGCTCTATATACAGTCAGCACAGCCTCTATATACCCCAGCATAGCCTCTATATAGAGTCAGCACAGCCTCTATATAGAGTCAGCACAGCCTCTATATAGAGTCAGCACAGCCTCTATATAGAGTCAGCACAGCCTCTATATAGAGTCAGCACAGCCTCTATATAGAGTCAGCACAGCCTCTATATAGAGTCAGCACAGCCTCTGTATACAGTCAGCACAGCCTCTGTATACAGTCAGCACAGCCTCTATATATAGTCAGCACAGGCTCTATATACAGTCAGCACAGCCTCTATATACCCCAGCATAGCCTCTATATAGAGTCAGCACAGCCTCTATATAGAGTCAGCACAGCCTCTATATAGAGTCAGCACAGCCTCTATATAGAGTCAGCACAGCCTCTGTATACAGTCAGCACAGCCTCTGTATACAGTCAGCACAGCCTCTGTATACAATCAGCACAGCCTCTATATACAGTCAGCACAGCCTCTATATACAGTCAGCACAGCCTCTATAAATAGTCAGCACAGTCTCTATATACCCCAGCATCGCCTCTATATACCCCAGCACAGCCTCTATATACAGTCAGCACAGCCTCTATATACAGTCAGCACAGCCTCTATATACAGTCAGCACAACTTCTGTATATAATCAGCATAGCCTCTATATAGAGTCAGCACAGCCTCTATATACAGTCAGCATATCCTCTGTATACAGTCAGCACAGCCTCTATATACAGTCAGCACAGCCTCTATAAATAGTCAGCACAGTCTCTATATACCCCAGCACCGCCGCTATATACAGTCAGCACAGCCTCTATAAATAGTCAGCACAGTCTCTATACACCCCAGTACAGCCTCTATATACAGTCAGCACAGCCTCTATATGCAGTCAACATAGCCTCTATATACCCCAGCACAGCCTCTATATACATTCAGCCCAGCCTCGGTATACAGTCAGCACAGCCTCTGTATACAGTCAGCACAGCCTCTGTATACAGTCAGAAGCCTATGTATACAATCAGCACAGCCTCTATATACAGTCAGCACAGCCTCTATATACAGTCAGCACAGCCTCTATATACAGTCAGCACAGCCTCTATATACAGTCAGCACAGCCTCTATATACAGTCAGCACCGCCTCTATATACAGTCAGCACAGCCTCTATATACCCCAGCACAGTCTCTATATACAGTCAGCACAGCCTCTATATACCCCAGCGCAGTCTCTATATACAGTCAGCACAGCCTCTATATACAGTCAGCACAGCCTCTATATACAGTCAGCACAGCTTCTGTATACAATCAGCATAGCCTCTATATAGAGTCAGCACAGCCTCTATATAGAGTCAGCACAGCCTCTATATAGAGTCAGCACAGCCTCTATATACAGTCAGCATATGCTCTGTATACAGTCAGCACAGCCTCTATATACAGTCAGCACAGCCTCTATAAATAGTCAGCACAGTCTCTATATACCCCAGCACCTCCGCTATATACAGTCAGCACAGCCTCTATATGTAGTCAACATAGCCTCTATATACCCCAGCACAGCCTCCATATACAGTCAGCACAGCCTCTATATACAGTCAACACAGTCTCTATATACCCCAGTACAGCCTCTATATAGTCAGCTCAGCCTCTATATACAGTCAGCTCAGCCTCTATATACAGCCAGCACAGCCTCTATATACAGTCAGCACACAGCTTCTATATACAGTCAGCACAGCCTCTACATACAGTCAGCACAGCCTCTACATACAGTCAGCACAGACTCTACATACAGTCAGCACAGACTCTATATACAGTCAGCACAGCCTCTATATACCCCAGTACAGCCTCTATATACAGTCAGCACAGACTCTATATACAGTCAGCACAGCCTCTATATACCCCAGTACAGCCTCTATACAGTCAGCACAGCCTCTATATACCCCAGCACAGCTTCTATATACAGTCAGCACAGCCTCTATGTACAGTCAGCACAGTCTCTATATACCCCAGCACAGCCTCTATATACCCCAGCACAGCCTCTATATACAGTCAACACAGCCTCTATGTACAGTCAGCACAGTCTCTATTTACAGTCAGCACAGCCTCTATATACTGTCAGCACAGCCTCTATATACTGTCAGCACAGCCTCTATATACAGTCAGCACAGCCTCTATATACAGTCAGCACAGCCTCTATATACAGTCTGCATAGCCTCTATGGTACATATAATCCCCCATCCTGCTGCTCAAACTAAAAAAACAAACAAACTGATCACACTCACCTTCCATCCGCTCCCCAGGGCTGTGTCCTCCTCAGATTCTTCCCCACCACATCCTTACAGCAGGCTCCCGGGACTGGGGAGCTTCCTCCTTCCTGCAGCAGTGTGATGAGGTCACAGGGTGATAATGATGAGCACAGGGAGAGGGGTACTCGGACACCGGGATGGATTTGATGACTGTGACGAGGAAATCACAGGTGGTCAGGTTCCCAATTCCGTGCCCTGGCTGTCATTTGTTTGGTGGGGGAATTATTTACAAGGATTAAAAGTACGTTACGCCACCTGTGGATCCCGGAAATTTGGATACTAGCGCTGCTGGCCGGCCACTGACTTGATGATGGGTGCAGCTCAGTGTGGTACAGCTCCCCACAGGTGGAGCATTACCTCAGGGCAGCGGTGATGGATGTTGAGGGGATGAGGGCAGTGTTGTTTTTTTTTTTTACCCCTCAGAGGTTGACGAGGCCCTCCGGGCACCGGAGGGAAAGAAGACAGACACTGAGTCAACTTCAACTCCACTTTACTGGTACCGGCAGATGTTATAGAGAACACGGTACAGTCTGGTTCAACAGGCACTAGTTGCCGGTTCAGGGAATCCCTATGGAGTCTCTAGATGTTCCTTCCTTATTATCTTTCGGGGTCTCAATGCTACCTTCCTCTCTGTCTTTCACCACCTTGCAGAGCTCTCTCGCCAGTCCCCTGGTCTTGTACGGTGAGGCACAGGTTATCCTTGACCAGTATGGACGGGAGCAGGAGGAACACACTATCTCTCCTGCCACTGGAAACCGGACCGTTACCCTCGTAGTCTTGGACCGATTATGGGCCTGAGGAGTGAGGTACTGTCTTGTGGCGCCTACAGCTACCCGGTTCTTAAGGGCCCGCGGCTCGTCGGTTTGCGGTCAGGGATGAATCGCTGACCGCCTCGGCATCTGTGTCGCCGGTTTTACCCCAGACGTTACCAGCCAGCTCCAACCGGTACTGGTCCATCCCGTTCTGTCCCGGGTCACCGTCCTGGAGATGAGTGACCTCTCTGTCACTCAGCTGTCAGGCGCGTCCTAACTGACTGCCTTCTCAGACCTGTCTGAGTGAAAATCTCTCTACTTTCTGGTTTTCCTACGCCAACCTAGGCTCCACCCCTTGAGACCTACTGTATGACAGTCCCCCTATTCTAAGGTGGCCTAGTGTTGGGTGCTGACTTAGACTCCATAGGTTAAACCCAAACCCACAGCTACAAAGGCACTACATATATACTTGCAAGGTGTAATACCTGCCTGTGGCGCCTAGCCATAGGGGCGCCACAATAACTCATCACTCTGCTATAGTAGGCAAAGGAGGAAGATCCACTGCTTCCTGGAGCCAGCACATGGCTAATCTGCAGCGCATGCAAATTAGCCATGTGCACTGGGAGCTCAGCGGAGCACTCAGCATCTTGCTTGATGTGCCCCTTGTTCACAGGGCTGTCTGTCCCTAATGGGCCCCTGGCTGTCAGGGCTGCCTGTCTCTGATGGCCAGTACCCCCCTATCTGTTCAGGGCCCCGACACTTGCCCAGGTAGGCCGGGTGCTGACGCAGTTCCTGGCTGCTACTGTCATCTGTGACTGTGAGGAGATTGGGGACAGATCGCTGCTAATGTCATCTATGACTGTGAGGAGATTGGGGACAGATCACCACCACTGTCATCTGTGACTGTGAGGAGACCAGGGACAGATCGCTGCTACTGTCATCTATGACTGTGAGGAGATTGGGGACAGATCACCACCACTGTCATCTGTGACTGTGAGGAGACCAGGGACAGATCGCTGCTACTGTCATCTATGACTGTGAGGAGATTGGGGACAGATCACCACCACTGTCATCTGTGACTGTGAGGAGACCAGGGACAGATCGCTGCTACTGTCATCTATGACTGTGAGGAGATTGGGGACAGATCACCACCACTCTCATCTGTGACTGTGAGGAGACCAGGGACAGATCACTGCTGCTGTCATCTATGACTGTGAGGAGATTGGGGACAGATCACCGCCACTGTCATCTGTGACTGTGAGGAGATTGGGGACAGATCACCGCCACTGTCATCTGTGACTGTGAGGAGATTAGGGACAGATCGCTGCTACTGTCATCTGTGACTGTGAGGAGATTGTGGACAGATCGCTGCTACTGTCATCTATGACTGTGAGAAGATTAGGGACAGATCGCTGCTACTGTCATCTGTGACTGTGAGGAGATTGGGGACAGATTGCTGCTACTGTCATCTGTAACTGTGAGGAGACCAGGGACAGATCACTGCTGCTGTCATCTGTGAGGGCCCCTTTACACACGGCTACATTTGTAGCTTGTCACCAGGTAACTTACTGGTTGCAGTGAAATCATGGATACATGATTCCATTTGTACACAGCAACAAGATAGAACCATGTATCCATGATTTCACTGCAACCAGTAAGTTACCTGGTGACAAGCTACAAATGTAGCCGTGTGTAAAGGTACCCTGACTGTGAGGAGATTGGGGACAGATCACTGCTGCTGTCATCTGTGACTGTGAGGAGACCAGGGACAGATTGCTGCTACTGTCATCTGTGACTGTGAGGAGATTGGGGACAGATCACTGCTGCTGTCATCTGTGACTGTGAGGAGATTGGGGACAGATTACCCACTCCTCCCCTCTTTGCCATAACTTATATAATAATTTTCTCAAATCAAACTTGCAATCATTCAAGTAAAGGTATGATTGCACTTGGTACCTCAGAGCCTGTTAAGGCCCTGTTATACGGGGCGACATTGCCGCCAATTACAAAGGCGACATTGCCCGTACGTCGCCTCATGTAAAGGGGCGATGTCGGCACCGCCGGGAGGTCGCCTGGTTTCAGAGCAGTGCTCTGAAACCAGGCGACCGATCTGGGGCGATGTGCACACATCGCCCCATGTAACCGGCCGCCGGTGACCTGTCAGGCGATGGGAGCCATAGGCTCCCATTGTCCTGCATCGCCGCTGGGGTTTTCAGACACCCCGACCGCGATGCCGCCTGTCAGCTCGCCGGTGCGGGGCTGGAGCTGTCGCCCCATGTAAATGGGGGACGGCGATGCTGGCGGGGCGCCAAAAACATGCACGCACCCGCCAGTCGCCGCCGACATCTCCAGCCCCGTCGCCTTTAGGCCCTGGTTTCACTTTATAGCCCTAAATCTTGCTGATTGGTTCCATTTAACAACTCTGAGGATTAATGAAATGTGACTTTTACCAAATTTATTTGTTATATCTCTCTCCAGTTCCTGTCCATAATAATGCTTCCGCTGAGTTTCCCATTTGATGCATTTTTAGAGAAACGTGACTTTTTAAATGGTCTCTTCAAACTGGTTAAAGGCAAAAATAAAGTGTATTTCTGAGTTTGGAAACATGTCAGTGAATATCACAATGTAAAAACAGATAACTTCAATGCACCGCTGATGATGAGTTGGAACCGAGGTGTATTTACTGCGTTTTTAGATCAAAAATTGAGCAGAAACTTTGATTGTTTGCGTAGTTTTATGTTTTTGCAGCTTCAGAATATTTCTGCTTAGTTGTATGTTCAGTTTCTGTACCTGAAACTCCTAGGAATGTGCGATCACACTGTCGCTGCGACATTTTATAACAGAAACCTATATAAAAACAACTGTATGAAGAGTATAAATGCTCAGTGTGTGAATGACTCCAAATGTATGAGAGAAGTCTTGTCCATTCTCTGGAAAACCTCTGCCTGCAAAATGGTCAGTACTTTACAACACAAGTCAATGACAAATCGTTAACGCCGCTCAGAAGACACCTGGGCTTTTCTTTTCACGCTTTTTTGTGTTTCTGTCAGACAATAATGTCAGATTAACACCAGAAAGACGTGTGAAGAAACTCCGACGTTAAAAAGACGCCGGTAAAAAATTCCGAAGAAAGAGAGATAAAACTCTAGAGAAAAGGAGAATGTCCTGAGGGGTCTCCTGCCTGATGGTAGAGCGAGGCATTGTGAGCACATGAAGGGACCCTCCAATGTGTCTGGCGGCTCTAGTCAAACTCCACCGAAGAAGCACCCAAAACCAAGAATGAACACAAGCTGACCGGTTCATTTTTCAGGCGGATTCTTTGGTCTCCAACAAAGATGCTTCATTAGGCCACGTGCACACGTTCAGTATTTGCTGAGTTTTTTACCTCAGGATTTGTAGCCAAAACCAGGAGTGGGTGATTAATTACTGAAGTGGTGCAGGTGTTTCTATTAGACTTTTCCTCTGATTGCTCCACTCCTGGTTTTGTCTACAAATCCTGAGGTAAAAAACTCATCAAATTCTCAGCGTGTGCACGTGGCCTAAAATAAACTGCCTGCGTTTTCCAGAAGCGTCTTTTACTTCAAAATCTTAGCTGTTATTCCGCTGTGTATAAGACGGTGGGTGCAAATATCCGTATCAGTATACGATGTTCGGTCCTGACGTTTCCTGTATTTGATGAGCGGTCCTGACGTGTCCTGTATACGATGTGTGGTTCTGACATGTCCTGTATACGATGTGTGGTCCTGACGTGTCCTGTATATGATGTGCGGCCCGGACATGTCCTGTATTCGATGTGCGGCCCTGACGTTTCCTGTATAGGATGTGTGGCCCTGTCGTGTCCTGTATACGATATGTGTTCCTTATGTGTCCTGTATACGACATGCAGTCCTGACGTGTTCTGTATATGATGTGCGGCCCTGACATGTCTTGTATACGATGTGCGGCCCTGACATGTCCTGTATTCGATGTGCGGCCCTGACGTTTCCTGGATAAGATGTGTGGCCCTGAAGCGTATTGTATAGGATGTGCGGCCCTTAAGTGTACTGTATAGGATGTGCGGCCCTGATGTTTCCTGTATACGATGTGCGGCCCTAACGTTTCTTGTATAGGATGTGTGGTCCTGACGTGTCCTTTATACGATGTGTGGCCCTGACGTTTCCTGTATATGGTGTGTGGCCCTGACATGTCCTGTTTAGGATGTGCAGCCCAGATGTTTCCTGTATACGATGTGCGGCCCTAACGTTTCTTGTATAGGATGTGTGGTCCTGACGTGTCCTGTATACGATGTGTGGCCCTGACGTTCCCTGTATAGGATATGTGGTCCGGACGTGTCCTGTATAGGATGTGTGGTCCTGACGTGTCCTGTATACGATGTGCGGTCCTGACGTGTCCTGTATACGATGTGCGGTCCTGGCGTGTCCTGTATAGGATGTGCGGTCCTGACGTGTCCTGTATACGATGTGCGGTCCTGACGTGTCCTGTATACGATGTGCGGTCCTGACGTGTCCTGTATACGATGTGCGGCCCTGAAGTGTCCTGTATACGATGTGCGGCCCTGAAGTGTCCTGTATACGATGTGCGGCCCTAACGTTTCTTGTATAGGATGTGTGGTCCTGACGTGTCCTTTATACGATGTGTGGCCCTGACGTTTCCTGTATATGGTGTGTGGCCCTGACATGTCCTGTTTAGGATGTGCAGCCCAGATGTTTCCTGTATACGATGTGCGGCCCTAACGTTTCTTGTATAGGATGTGTGGTCCTGACGTGTCCTGTATACGATGTGTGGCCCTGACGTTCCCTGTATAGGATATGTGGTCCGGACGTGTCCTGTATAGGATGTGTGGTCCTGACGTGTCCTGTATACGATGTGCGGTCCTGACGTGTCCTGTATACGATGTGCGGTCCTGGCGTGTCCTGTATAGGATGTGCGGTCCTGACGTGTCCTGTATACGATGTGCGGTCCTGACGTGTCCTGTATACGATGTGCGGTCCTGACGTGTCCTGTATACGATGTGCGGCCCTGAAGTGTCCTGTATACGATGTGCGGCCCTGAAGTGTCCTGTATACGATGTGTGGTCCTGACGTGTCCTGTATACGATGTGCGGTCCTGACGTGTCCTGTATACGATGTGTGGTCCTGACGTGTCCTGTATACGATGTGTGGTCCTGGCATGTCCTGTATACGATGTGTGGTCCTCGCATGTCCTGTATACGATGTGCAGCCCTGACATGTTCTGTATACGATGTGTGGTCCTGGCATGTCCTGTATACGATGTGCGGTCCTGACGTGTTCTGTATACGATGTGTGGCACTTAAATGTCCTATACATGAGGTGCGGTCCTGACGTGTCCTGTATCTGATGTGCGGTCCTGACGTGTCCTGTATCTGCTGTGCGGTCCTGACGTGTCCTGTATCTAATGTGCGGCCCTGACGTTTCCTGTATAGGATGTTCGGTCCTGACGTGTCCTGTATACGATGTGCGGTCCTGAAGTGTCCTGTATACGATGTGCGGTCCTGAAGTGTCCTGTATACGATGTGCGGTCCTGACGTGTCCTGTATCTAATGTGCGGTCCTGACGTGTCCTGTATCTAATGTGCGGCCCTGACGTTTCCTGTATAGGATGTTCGGTCCTGACGTGTCCTGTATACGATGTGCGGCCCTGACGTGTCCTGTATACGATGTGTGGTCCTGACGTGTCCTGTATACGATGTGCGGTCCTGACGTGTCCTGTATACGATGTGCGGCCCTGAAGTGTCCTGTATACGATGTGCGGTCCCTGACGTGTCCTGTATACGATGTGCGGTCCTGAAGTGTCCTGTATACGATGTGCGGTCCTGACGTGTCCTGTATACGATGTGCGGCCCTGAAGTGTCCTGTATACGATGTGCGGTCCTGAAGTGTCCTGTATACGATGTGCGGTCCTGACGTGTCCTGTATACGATGTGCGGTCCTGACGTGTCCTGTATACGATGTGCGGTCCTGACGTGTCCTGTATACGATGTGCGGTCCTGACGTGTCCTGTATACGATGTGCGGCCCTGACGTGTCCTGTATACGATGTGCGGTCCTGAAGTGTCCTGTATACGATGTGCGGCCCTGACGTGTCCTGTATACGATGTGCGGTCCTGAAGTGTCCTGTATAGGATGTGCGGCCCTGACATGTTCTGTATACGATGTGTGGTCCTGACATGTCCTGTATACGATGTGGAGCCCTGACTTGTCCTGTATACGATGTATGGATCAGTGAATACATGTGAGCGACTCTTCGTTGTCTAGGAATAAGCGGTGGCAGAACGTATGGGAAGATGAATGGTGATATGATTTCAGGTGGCTGTGGGAGCCCCCTACTCCCTGAGAGATTTGGGGGGATGGGGGTCTGTCTTGTGAGCAGCAGAATGTTCTACATGAGCAGAGACAGAACAGACTTAGCCTTGTTCTCTCCTCCCCAGGAACAACAGCCGTGTGATTCTTCAGAAAGTGGATCCCACGTCCCAAGGAGACACGGTAAGACAACACATATGTCTGTATGTATATAATATGTTAGCGCTGCACCGAACGCTGCTCATCTCACTAGGATACACAAGTACCCAATGTAGTCTGCGGCTCCAGGATCTCTTCATACATGTGACACCTGTGTTCCCCTACACTTGGCCTGTGTGCCGGCCAGGCCCCCCCCAATCCCTAATACACGTGACTGCAACAACCGTTACTGGTCATGTCCCCAGTATATACATAGCTGTACTATATACAGGTTATCTCACCCAGCCTATATAGGTGTACAGATGTCATATATACAGGTGTACTATATACAGGTGGTCTCATCCGACATATACAGGTAGACAGGTGTCATATATACAGGTAATGTCACTCAGTTTATATAGGTGTAAAGGTGTCATATATACAGGTGAGGTCACTCAGCTTATATAGGTGTACAGGTGTCATATATACAGATGTAATACATGAAGGTGATGTCACCCATCTTATGTAGGTATACAAGTGTCATATATAAAAGTGTGAAAGATCAGTGCAAAAAGCTGCACAGGAATCACACAAAAAAAGCTCTCTGTTTGTAAAAAATATTTTTCAATTTGTAGCAAGTGCTAACAAAAAAGTATCAAAAAACAGGGCTATTGGTCTGTACGTTTTTTGCAAAAAATATACGTAAGCTGTCTCACCTCGTCACGGTTGCCCTAGCGAGACAGTCCCTAGCTAATGTGTGCATTTAAAAACCTGAGTATGTAAACGTACCTCTATCCAGGCTCCAGCCAGGACTGCACTCTATGGGCTTATCACCTGTGAGACAGCTTATGTGTGGACTACTCATAGGGGAGGGGTGGGTCACTTCCCCTTCCTGCTAACAGGAGAAACACTTTACCAAACAATAATGAGCGGTCCAATCACTGATGGATGCGATTGATAACCGCATCCATCCACCACCAGAAAAAACTGCAAAAGATCAGTGCAAAAAGCTGCACAGGAATCACACAAAAAAAGCTCTCTGTTTGTAAAAAATATTTTTCAATTTGTAGCAAGTGCTAACAAAAAAGTATCAAAAAACAGGGCTATTGGTCTGTACGTTTTTTGCAAAAAATATACGTAAGCTGTCTCACCTCGTCACGGTTGCCCTAGCGAGACAGTCCCTAGCTAATGTGTGCATTTAAAAACCTGAGTATGTAAACGTACCTCTATCCAGGCTCCAGCCAGGACTGCACTCTATGGGCTTATCACCTGTGAGACAGCTTATGTGTGGACTACTCATAGGGGAGGGGTGGGTCACTTCCCCTTCCTGCTAACAGGAGAAACACTTTACCAAACAATAATGAGCGGTCCAATCACTGATGGATGCGATTGATAACCGCATCCATCCACCACCAGAAAAAACTGCAAAAGATCAGTGCAAAAAGCTGCACAGGAATCACACAAAAAAAGCTCTCTGTTTGTAAAAAATATTTTTCAATTTGTAGCAAGTGCTAACAAAAAAGTATCAAAAAACAGGGCTATTGGTCTGTACGTTTTTTGCAAAAAATATACGTAAGCTGTCTCACCTCGTCACGGTTGCCCTAGCGAGACAGTCCCTAGCTAATGTGTGCATTTAAAAACCTGAGTATGTAAACGTACCTCTATCCAGGCTCCAGCCAGGACTGCACTCTATGGGCTTATCACCTGTGAGACAGCTTATGTGTGGACTACTCATAGGGGAGGGGTGGGTCACTTCCCCTTCCTGCTAACAGGAGAAACACTTTACCAAACAATAATGAGCGGTCCAATCACTGATGGATGCGATTGATAACCGCATCCATCCACCACCAGAAAAAACTGCAAAAGATCAGTGCAAAAAGCTGCACAGGAATCACACAAAAAAAGCTCTCTGTTTGTAAAAAATATTTTTCAATTTGTAGCAAGTGCTAACAAAAAAGTATCAAAAAACAGGGCTATTGGTCTGTACGTTTTTTGCAAAAAATATACGTAAGCTGTCTCACCTCGTCACGGTTGCCCTAGCGAGACAGTCCCTAGCTAATGTGTGCATTTAAAAACCTGAGTATGTAACCGTACCTCTATCCAGGCTCCAGCCAGGACTGCACTCTATGGGCTTATCACCTGTGAGACAGCTTATGTGTGGACTACTCATAGGGGAGGGGTGGGTCACTTCCCCTTCCTGCTAACAGGAGAAACACTTTACCAAACAATAATGAGCGGTCCAATCACTGATGGATGCGATTGATAACCGCATCCATCCACCACCAGAAAAAACTGCAAAAGATCAGTGCAAAAAGCTGCACAGGAATCACACAAAAAAAGCTCTCTGTTTGTAAAAAATATTTTTCAATTTGTAGCAAGTGCTAACAAAAAAGTATCAAAAAACAGGGCTATTGGTTATCAATCGCATCCATCAGTGATTGGACCGCTCATTATTGTTTGGTAAAGTGTTTCTCCTGTTAGCAGGAAGGGGAAGTGACCCACCCCTCCCCTATGAGTAGTCCACACATAAGCTGTCTCACAGGTGATAAGCCCATAGAGTGCAGTCCTGGCTGGAGCCTGGATAGAGGTACGTTTACATACTCAGGTTTTTAAATGCACACATTAGCTAGGGACTGTCTCGCTAGGGCAACCGTGACGAGGTGAGACAGCTTACGTATATTTTTTGCAAAAAACGTACAGACCAATAGCCCTGTTTTTTGATACTTTTTTGTTAGCACTTGCTACAAATTGAAAAATATTTTTTACAAACAGAGAGCTTTTTTTGTGTGATTCCTGTGCAGCTTTTTGCACTGATCTTTTGCAGTTTTTTCTGGTGGTGGATGGATGCGGTTATCAATCGCATCCATCAGTGATTGGACCGCTCATTATTGTTTGGTAAAGTGTTTCTCCTGTTAGCAGGAAGGGGAAGTGACCCACCCCTCCCCTATGAGTAGTCCACACATAAGCTGTCTCACAGGTGATAAGCCCATAGAGTGCAGTCCTGGCTGGAGCCTGGATAGAGGTACGTTTACATACTCAGGTTTTTAAATGCACACATTAGCTAGGGACTGTCTCGCTAGGGCAACCGTGACGAGGTGAGACAGCTTACGTATATTTTTTGCAAAAAACGTACAGACCAATAGCCCTGTTTTTTGATACTTTTTTGTTAGCACTTGCTACAAATTGAAAAATATTTTTTACAAACAGAGAGCTTTTTTTGTGTGATTCCTGTGCAGCTTTTTGCACTGATCTTTTGCAGTTTTTTCTGGTGGTGGATGGATGCGGTTATCAATCGCATCCATCAGTGATTGGACCGCTCATTATTGTTTGGTAAAGTGTTTCTCCTGTTAGCAGGAAGGGGAAGTGACCCACCCCTCCCCTATGAGTAGTCCACACATAAGCTGTCTCACAGGTGATAAGCCCATAGAGTGCAGTCCTGGCTGGAGCCTGGATAGAGGTACGTTTACATACTCAGGTTTTTAAATGCACACATTAGCTAGGGACTGTCTCGCTAGGGCAACCGTGACGAGGTGAGACAGCTTACGTATATTTTTTGCAAAAAACGTACAGACCAATAGCCCTGTTTTTTGATACTTTTTTGTTAGCACTTGCTACAAATTGAAAAATATTTTTTACAAACAGAGAGCTTTTTTTGTGTGATTCCTGTGCAGCTTTTTGCACTGATCTTTTGCAGTTTTTTCTGGTGGTGGATGGATGCGGTTATCAATCGCATCCATCAGTGATTGGACCGCTCATTATTGTTTGGTAAAGTGTTTCTCCTGTTAGCAGGAAGGGGAAGTGACCCACCCCTCCCCTATGAGTAGTCCACACATAAGCTGTCTCACAGGTGATAAGCCCATAGAGTGCAGTCCTGGCTGGAGCCTGGATAGAGGTACGTTTACATACTCAGGTTTTTAAATGCACACATTAGCTAGGGACTGTCTCGCTAGGGCAACCGTGACGAGGTGAGACAGCTTACGTATATTTTTTGCAAAAAACGTACAGACCAATAGCCCTGTTTTTTGATACTTTTTTGTTAGCACTTGCTACAAATTGAAAAATATTTTTTACAAACAGAGAGCTTTTTTTGTGTGATTCCTGTGCAGCTTTTTGCACTGATCTTTTGCAGTTTTTTCTGGTGGTGGATGGATGCGGTTATCAATCGCATCCATCAGTGATTGGACCGCTCATTATTGTTTGGTAAAGTGTTTCTCCTGTTAGCAGGAAGGGGAAGTGACCCACCCCTCCCCTATGAGTAGTCCACACATAAGCTGTCTCACAGGTGATAAGCCCATAGAGTGCAGTCCTGGCTGGAGCCTGGATAGAGGTACGTTTACATACTCAGGTTTTTAAATGCACACATTAGCTAGGGACTGTCTCGCTAGGGCAACCGTGACGAGGTGAGACAGCTTACGTATATTTTTTGCAAAAAACGTACAGACCAATAGCCCTGTTTTTTGATACTTTTTTGTTAGCACTTGCTACAAATTGAAAAATATTTTTTACAAACAGAGAGCTTTTTTTGTGTGATTCCTGTGCAGCTTTTTGCACTGATCTTTTGCAGTTTTTTCTGGTGGTGGATGGATGCGGTTATCAATCGCATCCATCAGTGATTGGACCGCTCATTATTGTTTGGTAAAGTGTTTCTCCTGTTAGCAGGAAGGGGAAGTGACCCACCCCTCCCCTATGAGTAGTCCACACATAAGCTGTCTCACAGGTGATAAGCCCATAGAGTGCAGTCCTGGCTGGAGCCTGGATAGAGGTACGTTTACATACTCAGGTTTTTAAATGCACACATTAGCTAGGGACTGTCTCGCTAGGGCAACCGTGACGAGGTGAGACAGCTTACGTATATTTTTTGCAAAAAACGTACAGACCAATAGCCCTGTTTTTTGATACTTTTTTGTTAGCACTTGCTACAAATTGAAAAATATTTTTTACAAACAGAGAGCTTTTTTTGTGTGATTCCTGTGCAGCTTTTTGCACTGATCTTTTGCAGTTTTTTCTGGTGGTGGATGGATGCGGTTATCAATCGCATCCATCAGTGATTGGACCGCTCATTATTGTTTGGTAATATATAAAAGTGTGATATATACAGGTGATGTCACCCAGCTTATAGGTGTACAGGTGTCATATATACAGGTGTAATATATACAGGTGATGTCACCAGCTTATATAGGTGTACACGTGTAATATATACAGGTGATGTCACCCAGTTTATATAGGTGTACAGGTGTCATATATTGTATATAGGTGATGTGACCCAGCTGTTGTAGGTGTTTTCTGGTGTGTCTCCTGTTCAGTTTTGGGGTGTGGGGTTAGTATTCCGCATTCATGTGCAGGTGAAGCAGAATTCCTCTGTCTCATGTTACCGGAGCACAAATCCCCATCCGCTCAATGAGATCAAAGAGCATCGGACATAGAGAAGGAGCGGGGATGTGGGGCGTCAGTTAGGGGAACCCGTCATTATGCTGCGCTATCGTGTGTAATCTAGTAAACAAAGGAAAAACAGACCGTAATGTGGTCAATTACAAGTGCTGATTTTCTTGTGTGCATCAAATCATCCTCGTCCCCCTGTTCCATGTTTATTTAAAGCTGAACAAGTGGGAAAATCTATAGAGAGCTGAAGAGTTACTCTAGAAACTATGCCCGCCGCTATGCCAACTGGAAGCCTGAACAGGGTATAGTGCACAGATGTGGAGGTCAGGTTGCAGAGGTGTGGAGGTCAGTTCTGCAGAGGTGTGGAGGTAAGGGTGCAGAGGTGTGGAGGACACACTGCAGAGGTGTGGAGGTCAGTTCTGCAGAGGTGTGGAGGACACGCTGCAGAGGTGTGGAGGACACGCTGCAGAGGTGTGGAGGACACACTGCAGAGGTGTGGAGGACTCGCTGCAGAGGTGTGGAGGACTTTCTGCAGAGGTGTGGAGGACTCGCTGCAGAGGTGTGGAGGTCAGGCTGCAGATGTGTGGAGGTCAGGGTGCAGAGGTGTGGAGGTCATGATGCAGAGGTGTGGAGGTCATGATGCAGAGGTGTGGAGTTCAGGGTGCAGAGGCAGATGTATGGAGGCCATGTGGTAGAGGTGTGGAGGTCAGGTTGCAGAGGTATGGAGTGTGGAGACACGGGATCAGAGTGTGCTTTCAGCCGCTGGCCCGGCCGCCTTTAGAAAGACAGTTTGGACCTGGGCTCATCCCAACTGAACGCCCGAACTCTATACCCATGGGCGGAACACTGCTCAGACAACACAGGGTGAGGGAACCACAATAATAAGATTTTATTGGATCCTAAAACAGTTAAAGACCTATATAACACATAACCAAGCGAAACATAAAACGTAACAGGCAACAGTTTCTCATTCTTCCGCTGGCTCACCAGGGATTACAAGGTTCTGTAGCCAGGTGACCGAAATGTCCCAATCTGTATATCTTCCTTAAGTAGTCTCTGATGCTTCTCTAGTCGGTGCTGAGGTCCAGGTAATAATATACTCCAGGTTCTGATCCCTTTAGTCGGCACCGAAGAGTCTAGACCTTATGATCTGCAGATCCTAGATTGGGGCCATGTGGCATGTGTCTCGATGTGAACCTTCAGTCAAGGCCGAAGTCCCTAGACTGAGGCCACCAAGCAGAAAAGCTTTTGGTCAGTCAACAGACCTCCTTCTATACCCCTGAGTACTCAATTCAGGATATTGGGGACTTCACGATTGGTGGAAAAAGACTGTGCTCTCATTAGGTAGATTTCAAGCCAATTGGATAATGTTCATTTTAATGATGTGGACAGAAAGGGGCTAAGGCTAGTTACATTTAGTCTGCAATGCACAACATTAAACAATGGTGGTTTAGGTAATGTACATCAATTTAGCAATACACATCTTTGGACAATAGCACGCTCGCATCCATAATTGTCTTTGAGTCTCTGACCTTCTCTGACAAAGAGTTGAGGTAATTACATTAGTAAACACAACCCTTTGGACAATGGTGGGACTTCATGGAGTCTGGCAGAAACAATGCCCCAGCAAACATGAGATAACAAGCAAAGGTTTCAGCAATCTGGCTAATATAAGAATTTATCCTATGCTATACATTAAAAGAGTCCATGTCTTCACATGGAGGTCTGGCTGCAGAGGTGTGGAGGTCAGGGTGCAGAGGCAGAGGTGTGGACATCAGGCAGCAGTGGCAGAGGTCTGGAGGTCAGGGTGCAGAGGTGTGGAGGTCAGGGTGCAGAGGCAGAGGTGTGGAACGTCAGGCAGCAGAGGCAGAGGTGTGCAGAGGTGTGGAGGGTGCAGAGGTGTGGAGGTCAGGGGGCAGAGGCAGAGGTGTGGAGGTCAGGGATCAGAGGCAGAGGTGTGGAGGTCAGGGATCAGAGGTGTGGAGGTCAGGTGGCAGATGGGTGGAAGTCAGGTGGCAGAGGTGTGGATGTCAGGCGGAAAAGGTATGGAGGTCAGGCTGCAGACGCAGAGGTGTGAATGTCAGGGTGCAGAGGTCTGGAGTTTAGGTTGCAGAGGCAGAGGCGTGGAGGTCAGGGTGCAGAGGTTTGGAGGTCAGGTGGCAGATGGGTGGAAGTCAGGTGGCAGAGGTGTGGATGTCAGGCGGAAAAGGTATGGAGGTCAGGCTGCAGACGCAGAGGTGTGAATGTCAGGGTGCAGAGGTCTGGAGTTTAGGGTGCAGAGGTCTGGAGTTTAGGGTGCAGAGGCAGAGGTGTGGAGGTCAGGGTGCAGAGGCAAAGGTGTGGAGGTCAGGGTGCAGAGGTTTGGAGGTCAGGTTGCAGAGGTAGCGGTGTGGAGCTCAGGGTGCAGATGTTTGGAGGTCAGGGTGCAGAGGTTTTGATTCTGAAGATACAATTGCAGAGAGGTTATTCCCAGCTTACTGATCTGCCTCCTCCTCCTCAGTATCTGAGGTAGCGGGTCTGATGTTTACATGATAAAAGCGCAGACATCAGTGTAAGTGGACATGTAACCTTTGTATGCATGAATTTTGGCTCAATTTTGCATTTCTCAGCTTGATTCTCAGGTGCTCCCTGCTGATCATCAGTTTTACAGCTTTCATCATCCTCCATGATGGTTGGGTCATGCCCTTCCCTCAGCTGCCACATTTCTCTGGTGCCTCCATGATGGTTGGGTCATGCCCTTCCCTCAGCTGCCACAGTTCTCTGGTGCCTCCATGATGGTTGGGTCATGCCCTTCCCTCAGCTGCCACAGTTCTCTGGTGCCTCCATGATGATTGGGTCCTGCCCTTCCCTCAGTTGCATCTGTTCTCTGGTGTCTCCATGATGATTGGGTCCTGCCCTTCCCTCAGTTGCCATTGTTCTCTGGTGTCTCCATGATGATTGGGTCCTGCCCTTCCCTCAGTTGCCATTGTTCTCTGGTGTCTACATGATGGTTGGGTCATGCCCTTCCCTCAGCTGCCACAGTTCTCTGGTGCCTCCATGATGATTGGGTCCTGCCCTTCCCTCAGTTGCCATTGTTCTCTGGTGTCTTGCCTTTTGGGTCTGGGCTGAATCTCTGTGCTTGGGTCCTAGCTGCCCTCACATCGAGTCTCGTATGCCCTATTCCTTGAACAGTTGCTCTATGGCTGATTTTCATGTGTGCCAAGTGCCAGTGCCCAGCTCTTACATACAGTAGGTTTTGGTTCTCTGTTTTCTATGGCAATGTGTAAATGCCGGAGAAGCCACTGCCAATTGTTCTGTGCCTGTGGTGTTTTTATAGTGATTAACTGTATTTTGCCTGAGGCTGTGATTTTTGAAGAAGCTGCTCCCCTGGGACCTTGCTTTGGATTGTCCTTAGCTTCTCTTCTTCTAGATCAGTTTTCAGTGTCACAAAGGAGTAGCTTCTGTTTCTAGTGGAATTCGGCCTGGTGCCAACCGACTGCCCTCTGCCGTTTTCACATGGTCAGCCTTCCTCTCCTTTGACAACTGTCACAGGAAATGCCATATTGACATTTATCGTCTCCAGGATCACTAGGACCTGCATCAGCATCAATCCTGAATATTATATATAATGATGCTTAAATTCACACCAGTGCGACAGGATAATCCAGGAAATATTCTTCTAGCTGCACTAGAATTGCCTGATAATCCAGAAATTCATTTTACTAGATACACCACACTGAGAAGAGAGGGGCCAAAAAAACATAATGATACCATGAAAAAGAGCTCTGCTCCTCTAAGACATGCCAAACGTATTCAGATCACACCTTGACCCGAAGTCAGCTCCTGGAGGAGAGATCTCACCTGACTTAGATACAGCCAGCTCCCGGATGAAAGGCCTCACCCGATTCGGACACAGCCAGATACTGGAGAGGAAATCTCACCCAATACAGACACTCCCAGCTCCCAGAGGAGACGCCTCACCCAATTCAGACACAGCTATCTCCTGGAGAGGAGGTCTCACCTGTTATGAACCGATGACTCAGGAGTAACATTCAGATTCCATTGAAGTCGTTGGTAACTGTACTGACCGCAATCCCTGACTACACACCGCAACTAGAAGTAGCCGTGGAATGTAACTAACCAGACCTAGACACCTCTGCACAGACTGAGCACTAACTGCTCCTAAAGATGGATGTAGGAAAAGCTATCTTGCTTCAGAGCAGAACCCCAAAAGAATAGCAAGCCCCCACAGATATTAACTGAGAAACCAGAGAAAGAAAAACAAACACAGACAGAATAAAAGGTTTAGCAAAAGAAGCCAAACTAGCTATATAGGAAAGACAGGATAGAATACTATTGTGGTCAGTATAATACACTATCAAAAAACCACCAACAGCAGATAGAACAAAAATTACCCCGAGTCACTAAGACTCGGCGCCCTCTATATTTGCAGACTTCTATAAATCAAATGCCAGCAGAACTGGAAATAACAGATAATAGTGAATGGTAAAATTCCTAGGAAGAAAACTTCCTATCTGGGAGCAGATAAACAAATATACAGACTAAATTGCAAACCCACAGCTCAGAATAAAACAAAACATAAGCAGAACCTTAAGCACGCAAAAACACATCCACTTAGCTTGCAAAGAATTCCGCAGAGCAGAAGAAACCAGAGAGATGTGAACTTCTCCAGTAACCAAAGATAACTGGCAAGGATTGATCCACTTCAAACCATTATATGCTCTAAGAACCAGATTGTCAATCATCACCATCACCTGTGAAGCCCACACAGTCAGTTGCATCACCAGCAACAACCACTGGAGGGAGCTCCAATGAATTCACAACATAACCCCCCCCTTGATGAGGGGTCCAGGCCTATCAGGATGAGCCAGATGAATGGCACAAACCAAGTCAGGGGCATGAACATCCGAGGCCGAAATCCAAGAATTATCCTCCTGGCCATAACCCCGCCACTTAACAAGGTACTGGAGCCGCCGTCTCGAAAGACGAGAATCCAAAATCTTCTGAACCTCATACTCCAACTCGCCATCAATCAGGACCAGGGCCAGAGGGGCCACAGCAGCAACCATGGGCTCGACAAAGCGCCTCAACAAGGACTTATGAAAAACATCATGAATCGCAAAAGAGCTTGGAAAAGCCAACCGGAAGGAGACAGGATTAATAACTTCAGAAATCATGTACGGACCAATGAACCGAGGCTTAAATTTAGGAGAAAAAACCCTCAAAGGAACAAGGCGGGAGGACAACCAAACCAAATCACCAACACGAAGCCGAGAACCAACACACCGATGACGGTTAGCAGAACGCTGAGCAGCTTCCTGAGAAAGATGTAACTTGGCAACCGCACAATCCCAAATCTGACGCAGCTGCTCAACCACAGAATCCACACTCGGACAGGCAGAAGGCGCACCCTGCCCTGAAGTAAAACAAGGATGAAAACCAAGATTACAAAAAAAGGGCAAAACCAACGTAGCCAAACTCGCCCGGTTATTAAGAGAAAACTCGGCCAAAGGCAAAAAGGCAACCCAATCATCCTGATTCGCAGACACAGAACATCGCAAATAAGTCTCCAAAGTCTGATTAGTCCTCTCCGTCTGACCATTAGACTGCGGATGAAACGCAGAAGAAAAAGACAAAGCCACACCCAGCTTAGCACAGAAAGACCAAGTTCGAAGTGCTGTCAAAAAAAGTGTCAAAAAGAGGGTTTTTGGTTTATACATTTTTTGCAAAAAAGTATATTAAGCTGCTTCACCATACGCAAGGTAACCCTGATCGAAGCAGTCCCTAACTGCTATATTTAAAACCTGCTCGTGTGTGAACATACCTCTATAAACAGAATTCAGATAGGACCTTAATTGCAAAAAAACTGATTCAGACAAAGCCAGCTCCCGGAAAAAAGATCTCACCTGATTCAGACACAGCCAGCTCCCCGAGAGGCAATCTCACCCAATTCAGACACAGTCAGCTCCCAGAGGAGAGGTCTCACCCGATGTAGATACATCCAGCTCCCGGAGGAGAGATCTCACCTGGCTCAGACACAGCCAGCTTCTGGAGGAGAGGTCTCACCATGTTCAGACACATCCAGTTCCTAGAGGAGAGGTCTCACCTGATTCAGACATAGCCAGCTACTGGAGGGGAAGTCTCACCCAATTCAGACACAGTCAGCTCCTAGAGGACAGGTCTCATCCAATTCAGACACAGTCAGCTCCCAGAGGAGAGGTCTCACTCTATTCAGACGCAGCCAGCTCCCAGAGGAGAGATTTCACCTGATTCAGACACAGCCAGCTCCTGGAGGAGAGGTCTCACCACATTCAGACACAGCCAGCTCCTGGAGGAGAGGTCTCACCCTACGTAGACACAGCCAGCTCCTGGAGGAGAGGTGTCACGGTGTGGTGAGAATGCTGATGAGGGAATGGCAGTTACGGGCAAGGTGACCAGGGAAGACTAGTCTGATCCTAGACTAGGAACTCTGAATGACCCTGACCCTGAAGGTATCTCTGATGGTGAGACATTTTGGGTCTCCAGCCTCTCCCTAAACTCCTCCACCAGCTCTGTTCTATTCCCCCCTCCCCTCCCTCCACAGAACCGGGATACAGCAACTCCAAATGAAAGGTCTTCAGCAATACAAACACACAGGTCTGCACTGCACAGCTTCCAGGCATAGAGTGAAACTCTATCAGCAGCACCACCTGGTGTAAGGAGAGGCTACTTAAAGGCTAGCGGGAGGAGATTTCAGGTGAGTCACACCCAACCCTCACATCAACCAGCAACTGAGCACAAGACCTTCACATCCGTACCTCATGCAGCTCCTGAAAAAATGCAAACATAAACCCACAGCAGCATCAAGCAAAGTCACCACAATCTAAGCGTGACAGTACCCCCTTGTTTAAGAGAGGCATTCGGACTCGACAACAGACACGTCTGAACTAAGGCTACATCTCCTGAGTGATGAGACATGAAAGATGTTACGGGTCACCAAAACTGGGGGTAGGTCAAGTCGGTACAGCACAGGATTACAAATGGCTGATATCCGAAATGTTCCTACAACCCCGAACTAAGAGCCCCAGCAGCACGTCTCCACCTGACTTGTTTCTACAACACTTACACATATTCGTTCACTCTCAGGTCTGGACCTGCACGTTAATTTCCAAATCTGTGGTCACAGTTAGAGGTCAGACATCCAGGACAGCAAACTGCTGCAGTGATCCCCCCCGGGGCCCAGTACTCCCTCCCCTAGAGTGCACACCAGGAACCACCGGCCCTCACCGGCCCCTCCTCCTGGACTGACACCTAGACCCGCCATTAAACTGAGGCATAGTCCGGACTTCACCCTCTTTTCCAGGCACACTCCCCTTCACTTCTGGTAGTGGGGTAGTAGTCGGTGCAAACAGCACAGTAGACATAGTTGTAGCTAAGCAATTAATCACACAGAAAGCCCCTCAAGTTACAACCTTTCTGTCCTGCTAGTCAATCACTGGGTTGTGTTTCTCCAGCCAGGAAGGGCCCAATACAATGGGAGTGGGCAGGTTCTCCAAGAGGTGACAGGACCTCCTGGTGGTGACTTCCAATGCTCAAGTTCACATTATGCACCACTTGGAAGAAGACCTTCTGGCTGAGTGGAACTGTGTCGATTGAGGCGATGGGAATGGGTCTCACTAAAGCACTGCTGGCGGGACCATGTTCTGACCTCGTCCTGGCCTCGCTCTGGTCTCATCCTCCCCTTTTCCTGGCCTCTTCCTGACCTCGCCCTGGCCTCAATCTGGACTCGCTCTAGCCTCGCTCTGGTCTCGCTCTGGTCTCATGCTGTCTGTGGCCTCATCCTGTCCTCGATCTGGCTTCTCTCTAGCTTTGCTTTAGCCTCGCACTGGTCTTATCCTGGCCTTGCTCTAGCCTCATCCTGGCCTCATTCTGGCCTTGCACTGGCCCCATCTTGGCCTTGCTCTAGCCTGACTCTAGCCTCGCTCTGGTATCATCCTGGCCTTGTCCTGACTTCGCTCTGCCGTTGTCCTGGCTTTGTTCTGGCCTCGTCCTGGCCTCACTCTGGCCTTGTTGTGGCCTCGTCCTGGCCTTGTCATGCCCCCGTTCTGGCTCTCACAGAAATGGATTGAGCTTTTGTGACATAACTTCTGACTTCTGGCTGCGAGACCGGTACACCATTGGTAAGAGCTGATGCCCCTGGAAGGTGACTATACGACCGGAGGTAGGGGACTTACATTTAGGGTTCACTCATATTAGCGTTTAAATTGGAAGAGCGCAATGTGAAAAAATCTCGCATTGCACTCTGACCAATGTTAGTGGATGAGGCAGAGCAGATCTGTGAATATTTCCTCATCCTGATTCAATGTATGAAAAAAAAAATTGCAGCATTTCAGTGCAGTCTGATATACACAGAGACAGGCAAGGGAGAAGATGGAGAAACTAATCTCTTCCTCTCCGCACCCTGGTGATCTGATTTTCACATGTGAGAGAATCAGATTCCAGTGATGATGCACTGTCGCGCTCGCAGCAGAGTCTGAGCCGAGAGTCATCCCCAAAATTGGCCAATTCTATTGTATCTGATGCCATTCATCATTGTGTGCCCTTAAATAATAATAATAATTTATATTTATATAGCGCCAACATATTCCGCAGCGCTTCACAATATAAAGTTCACATTTAGACAATCATAAGATTGTAATATAAATAAATGCTGGCATGGTGCTTTACAGTGGATCATGCTCCCTTTGAATTAATTGCTTATCTTTACCTACATTATTACCTTTATTAACTGCTCTGGCTTTTCTTTCTTCATATCAAGTTCACTATTATTTAGATAAGAAATTCATAAGCAAAAAAGAGAAACAGCACTCACCGGTTCTTCTTGTGCAGGTTTTATTGGAAGTCGGGGTTACATCAGTGCAGGGCCTTCATGGGCTCCACTCATCACAGGGCCCACTCAAACACACACAGTCCAGCATTGACTACAGCCCTCTCAAACACATACAATCCCTCATGGACTTCCATGGACATCAGCCTCTCCGGTCAGAGGGACAGGTGTCTCCGGCGTGGAGAGCCAGGGTTCTTGCATCACATCCTCGCATCTTGCAGGATCTGTCTGATCTGGCTCCCATCTCCAGTCTCACAGACAGACACCTGGCAGGCTAAGTCCTGTTTGCCACACCCACTTGACACACCCACACCTGGGGCTGTTAGCAATCAGCACACACTGCTCTCTCGCCCATTCATTAGTGTCATGAACCTCTTATGGCGGGTTTACACGTTGCGATATCGTAGTACAATTTCAATGAAAAGTCACGTGGTTCAATCGTTGGAGCCGACATCGTGCCTGCGTTGTATGGTGTGAACGTCCAATACGATGCAGGAACGATGTCAATGCGATATCGGGGATTGAATGAGCGTGCTATTCAATGCCCCGATATTGAAGGGAGATTGGAGCCGGATCTTGCTGTGTAAACGCCCAATTACGATGCGATTTCATACGTCACCCATTCACTCCCATGTTAACTATGCGATCCTGGGTTGGGAGGCGGAGACATCGCACGGACGTTGTAATACGATATCGCAGCGTCTAAACATTCAATGCGATGCGGGAGGAACGTGCACTAATTGCGCGCTCCCGCGCCATTGAGTTGCGATATCGAAACGATATCGCGGCGTGTAAACCCACCATCAGATTTTCAACCCACTGTGTATCGGTTCAGTCTTACAGCAGTCACACAAAATTAAAGAGGCTGATGTGAACAGGCAACCCTGCTGTAAGCCCATGTGATGCACTCCGGCCATGGGACCACGACGGCGGTACCTCACAATATATATATTGTGAGGTAGCACCCGGGGAACCCGCTTGCATAACGACAAAAACACGTGTTTATAATTGAACCAATGTCTACCCGTTTATTTTTCACATATAACAACATAACCCGGGTAGCATGTTTGACACATTGCACATTGATTATAAACACCACACATAAATACATCATACATTTACATAGAACATTGCATAACACTTATTGCACATAACGTCTTATAGTAACCCGGGACCTGTAACCACCTCTCTGTCCCTATTGGAGCTCTAACAACCACTCCCATGGTGGCTACGGCCTCCTGCCTATCTCTGCATTTCACATACATTTAACAATACATCAGTTACCATATATCAATGGGCCCTATGGGTCCCAATGGCGAACCAGCCGCCTGGCTTTATTTCCCCAGTTCCATACTACCCCGGAATCAGGACTCCAGCCTGACCGGGTTCTTCCATACAGTATGAGATCCATCCTATAAGCCACCATGGACCACACACGTCCTTTCACACGCTCACAGCCCATCATATAGACATCCATGGACTGTGGCACATCTGGGTTCAGAACAGGGATTGGCAAACCTTAGTACTCGGGACAACCATCCGTTACCCTACTATAGGAGCCCTATTAACCCCTGCATCTGACCTCTAGTACATACATACATTCCGGTTCATCAGGTCCTTTAACTGACTACTCTGAGTGGACCCAAAGGCGGTCTATGCCCGCCTGGCACACTTCATAAAATCGCCTCCCGAAGGGCTACATACATTTCGCCTCCCGAAGGGCTACATACATTCCGGTTCATCAGGTCCATACAACGACTATCTCAGTCGGACCTAATGGCGGTCTATGCCCGCCTGGCACACTTCATACATCTGCCCCTATAGGGCTACATACACTCGCTGGGTCTTTTAAAAAGCCATACAATACTGATACGGTTCAACAGGTCCTTCACTGACTAACTAGTCGGACGTAATGGCGGCTACGCTCGCCTGGCATGATTTACACACAGCTCACTCCGTCACAGGGAACTACTGTTTTACCGGGCACGATCCGGGTCTCGTTACCTGTGTCACAGGTCCACCATGCATCCCCACGGGCCCTTCCTGGACGTGAGGTGAACCACATCCGGACCAGCGTCCACTGGGTCAGCCACGGCTTCCCCCTCCAGGTGCTGTTACGACCTCAGTCCTAAGCCTCGGCATGGAGCTAGCATGCTCCCATCATACACACAGGGCTCTGGACTGCTTTGCATTCTGGCTGGTCATGATCTCCTCCGAATGATCTCTGGTCTCAGAATGAATCTCTCAATCACTCAGCTGGCAAGCTCTTATCGTGCCTGCCACGCCTACACTGACTCATCCAGCTGGGCTGCTAGTAAACAGCTCCTCTACTTCCTATACAGCTGCTCATCTCCGTGCCTGATCTCTACAGCTTTCACACAGCTTATTTTAACTCCCTGTTTTCCGGGTTGGTTCACACAGTACACACAATGCTCTAAGCCACTCATTGATCTCAGGAGCCATTCACTGCCGCTCATTAGGCTCATGAATGTTTCAGCTTTACAGCACACACTATCACACCTCTAACACCTTGTGTTCCGGATAGGTTCACACAGCGACATCACTATCAAACCGGCCAGTGTGAACAGGATCATACCCTGATCCTGCATGTGATGTGCCCCGGCCATGGGGACCACGCCGGCGATGCCTCACACAATTATAATATATAATTATATATATATAATATATATATATAAATATGTATAATATATATACTATATATTATAAATATATATATATTCTTCATTCAAAAGTATGGGGTGACCCAGACAATTTTGTGTTTTCCATGATAACTCATTATTTTATTTATGAAATGGGTTGCAAAATGAATAGAAAATATAGTCCAGGCATTGACAAGGTTAGAAATAATGATTTTTATTTGAAATAATAACTTTCTCCTTCAAACTTTGCTTCCGTCATAGAATGATCCTTTGCAGCAATTATAGCATTGCAGACCTTTGGCATTCTAGCTGTTCATTTGTTGAGGTAATCTGGATAAATTTTCCCCCATTCTTCCTGAAGCCGCTCCCACAGTTTGATTGTCTTGATGGGCACTTTCTGCATACCATACAGTCAAGCTGCTCCCACAACAGCTCAATGGGGTTGAGATCTGGTGACTGCGCTGGCCACTCCATTACAGATAGAATACCAGCTGCCTGCTTCTTCCCTAAATAGTTCATGCATAATTTGGAGGTGTGCTTTGGGTCATTGTCCTGTTGTAGGATGAAATTGGCTCCAATCAAGCCTGTCCATAGGGTATGGCATGGCATTGCAAATGGAGTGATAGCCTTCCTTATTCAAAATCCCCTTTACCTTGTACAAATGTCCCACTTTACCAGCACCAAAGCAACCCCAGACCATCACATTACCTCCACCATGCTTGACAGATGGCGTCAGGCCTCTTCATGCATCTTTTCAGTTGTTCTGCGTCTCACAAATATTCTTCTGTGTGATCCAAACACCTCAAACTTTAATTTGCCTGTCCTAAAACTTTTTTCCAATCTTCCTCTGTCCAATGTCTGTGTTCTTTTGCCCATATTAATCTTTTCCTTTTATTAGCCAGTTTCAGATATGGCTTTTTCTGTGCCACTCAGCCCTGAAGGCCAGCATCCTGGAGTCTCCTCTTAACTGTAGACTTTGACACTGCTGTTTGTGGGCTCTATTTAATGAAGCTGCCCGTTGAGGAGCTCTGAGGCGTCAGTTTCTAAAACTAGAGACTCTAATGTACTTGTCTTGTTGCTCAGTTGTGCAGCGGGGCCTCCCACTTCTCTTTCTACTCTGGTTAGAGGCCTGTTTGTGCTCTCCTCTGAAGGGAGTAGTACACACCATTGTAGGAAATCTTCAGTTTCCTGGCAATTTCCCAAATGGAATAGCCTTTATTTCTAAGAACAAGAATAGACTGTCGAGTTTCACATGAAAGTTCTCTTTTTCTGGCCATTTTGAGTGTTTCATAGAACAAACAAATGTAATGCTCCAGATTCTCAACTAGCTCAAAGGAAGGTCATTTTATAGCTTCTCTAATCAGCCAAACCATTTTCAGCTGCGCTAACATACCTGTACAAGGATTTTCTAAACATCCATTAGCCTTACACAGTTAGCAAAAACAATATACCATTAAAACACTGAGTGGTTGTTGTTGGAAATGGGCCTCCATACACCTATGTAGATACAGTTTGTATGAACAAACCAGACATTTGCAGCTAGAATAGTCATTTACCATATTAACAATGTATAGAGTGTGTTTCTAATTCATTTAATGTTAGCTTCATTGAAAAAAATATGCTTTTCTTTCAAAAATAAGGAGATTTCTAAATGACCCCAAATGTTTGAACGGTAGTGTATAATAATATTTATTCACATACATGGCACTATTAATTCCATAGAACTTCACATGCATCAGTAACAATGTCCACATTGAGGCTCACAATCTAAACACCCTATTTTTGGAGTGTGGGAGGAAACCGGAGAACCCAGGAAACACAGGGAGAACATACAATCTCCTTGCAGATGTCCTTGGTGGGATTTGAACCCAGGACCTCAGCACTGCAAGACTACAATGCTAACCACTGAGCCACTGTATACAGTGCCGTGGCGCCCCACTGATCGGGACGCCACGGAGGGGTACAGCACCCAGACCAGAGTGTGTAGTATCCCTGTGACCAGGGGACTGGGATGTCAGTCAGGGACCCTCACCACACACATCCACACACCTTAGCTCAGGGGACCAATAGGTTAATCTGTTGCTAGGAAACCAGTTCCAGTGGGAGGAGCTTAGGTGGTAGAGTGGAGAGCGGTAAAGCTAGTCAGGAGAGTAGGAGAAAGTTGATGGAGAGGAACCCTGCGAGAAGCGCAGTGGAGGACACCTCAGGAGAGGTGGCCCAGGAACCGAAGGGGATCTTAGGGTGTTGAGGTGCACCCGAATCCGTGCCGGTATGTTACCCGGACTGAGGAATCCAGTCCAACACCGGAGGGCCGGCTCCGAGGCAGTGCGGGTGTTCATCCCCGAGATGCAGAAACTGGACAGCACGCACCTCTTCAAGGACAACCCCGGCATAATTCCCCTAAGGCTCCAGGTAGGGTCAAGGAGGCCCGGAGAGCGATAGACAACAGGAGAGGGCCCAGAGACAAAGACTCCAAGAGGAGGCCCAGAGGTGACGACTCCAAGAGGAGGCTCCGAGGGTGTTAGACTCCGTAAGGATCCGTGGGGACCAGCGGTGGGCTCTGTGTGCGCGAACGTAGGACAATGAAATGCAAAGCAGGCACATCACGGAGGGTCCCCCTGTGAAACATCCTAATCCTCTGGTGCCTACCCAGGCCAGCCGTACTCGTGAACTGTGTGTGTAAAGACTGTTTTGCTGCCTGAGTCACCTGTAAAACCCGGTTCAGAGACTAAAACCATGTGGTGTGTTTATTGCTTGCGTTGGAGGAGCCATACTACTGCTCACCGAGACTGTCAGCCTGCAGCTCCATCTGACGAGCCGTCTCCCTGTGTGAATTCTCCATTACTGCCCGCGGATCCCGCTTCACCTACTGGGAGCATTGCCAACTAGCTGCCTCAATATCATCCCCGGAGGTCTGCAGCAGCGTTGGTATCATTACCGGATACCGTGGGTGGTGTCATGAGACTTTCCTTTATTTTATTTTTCCCCTTTTTGCCATTTTTCATTTACCACCAGGGCCACGGGTTCAGGCAAGCCACCCGTGACATCCCCCCATTGCAACCGCCCAAGGGCCCTGGGGTGGGTCAGTGAGCTGCCATACAGTGCTAACTACTGAACCACTGTACAGTGCTAACCTCTAAGACACCATACAGTGCTAACTTAGCCAGCATATAGTGCTAACCACTGAGCCACTGTACAGGTGACACTGAGACACCATACAGCCTAACACTGAGCCACTTACAGTGCTAACCACTGAGACACTGTACAGTGCTAAACCACTGAGCTACATACAGGCTAACCACTGCGCCACTGTATAGTGCTAACCACTGAGCCAAAATACAGTGCTAACCACTGAGCCACCGTACAGCGATAACCACTGAGCCACCATACAGTGCTAACCACTGACCCACCATATACAATGCTAACTACTGAGCCACCATACACTGTGTGCAGAATTATTAGGCAAATTAGTATTTTGATCACATGATACTTTTTTACATGTTGTCCTACTCCAAGCTGTATAGACTTGAGAGCCAACTACCAATTAAGCAAATTTGGTGATGTGCATCTCTGTAATGAGGAGGAGTGTTGTCTAATGACATCAACACCCTATATAAGGTGTGCTTAATTATTAGGCAACTTCCTTTCCTTTGGCAAAATGGGTCAGAAGAGAGATTTGACGGGCTCAGAAAAGTCCAAAATTGTGAGATGTCTTGCAAGGGATGCAGCAGTCTGGAAATTGCCAAACTTTTGAAGCATGATCACTGAACAATCAAGCGTTTCATGGCAAATAGCCAACAGGGTCACAAGAAGCATGTTGGGCAAAAAAGGCGCAAAATAACTGCCCATGAATTGAGGAAACTCAAGCGTGAAGCTGCCAAGATGCCATTTGCCACCAGTTTTGCCATATTTCAGCGCTGAAACGTTACTGGAGTATCAAAAAGCACAAGGTGTGCTATATCAGACATGCAGATCTGGACAAAGTGCTTCGTTCGCCTGCGCTCAAAGCCAAGAACAAACGGAATGTCTGGTACAGCACAGCCTTTATTTTCCTCCTAGCGTTTCGAGCCTCTCGGCTCCTTCTCTTCCGAGAAGACTCGGAGAGCTCGAAGCGTAGAGGAATAAAGCTGTACTGTACAACATTCCCGTGTGGTTTTGCTTGGAGCAGCTGCGGACACGAAGATTGTCAAGATCTGCATACACCACGGTACTGAGAGTGCGTCTGCAGCAGCTGCTTGACTATTCTACCATGTGGTTTCACAACTGACTAGGTGAGCAATCACATGACAAGTGAGGTTTATGAGATAGACCATGCATTCTTCTTTCACACTATCAGGACATGGCCAGGTAAGAAGGTGAAATCTACCACCTTGACAAGAAACATAAGATGAACGTCAAGACTGGGCCAAGAAATATCTGAAGACTGATTTTTCAAAGGTTTTATGGGCTGATGAAATGAGAGTGACTCTTGATGGGCCAGATGGATGGGCCAGAGGCTGGATCAGTAAAGGGCAGAGAGCTCCACTCCAACTCAGATGCCAGCAAGGTGGAGGTGGGGTACTGGTATGGGCTGGTATCATCAAAGATGAACTTGTGGGACCTTTTCGGGTTGAGGATGGCGTGAAGCTCAACTCCCAGATCTACTGCCAGTTTCTGGAAGACAACTCCTTCAAGCAGTGGTACAGGAAGAAGTCAGTATCGTTCAAGAAAAACATGATTTTCATGCAGGACAATGCTCCATCACATGCATCCAACTACTCCACAGCGTGGCTGGCCAGTAAAGGTATAAAAGAAGAAATAATAATGACTTGGCCCCTTGTTCACCTGATCTGAACCCCATAGAGAACCTGTGGCCCCTCCTAAAATGTGAGATCTACAGGGAGGGAAAACAGCACACCTCTGGGAACAGTGTCTGGGAGGCTGTGGTGGCTGCTGCACACAATGTTGATTGTAAACAGATCATTCAACTGACAGAATCTATGGATGGAGGCTGCTGAGTGTCATCGTAAAGAAAGGTGGCTATATTGGTTACTAATTTTTTGGGGTTTTGTTTTTGCATGACAGAAATGTTTATTTCTACATTTTGTGCAGTTATTTTAGTTTACTTGGTGAAAATAAACAAGAGAGATGGGAATATATTAGGTTTTTATTAAGTTGCCTAATAATTCTGCACAGTAATAGTTACCTGCACAAACAGATATCCTCCTAAGAGCCAAATCTAAAAAAAAACCACTCCAACTTCCAAAAATATTAAGCTTTGATATTTGAGTCTTTTGGGTTGATTGAGAACATAGTTGTTGATCAATAATAAAAATAATCCTCTAAAATACAACTTGCCTAATAATTCTACACACAATGTACAGTGCTAACCACTGAACCACCATACAGTGCTGACCCTTGAGCCACCGTACAGTGCTAACCCTTGAGCCACCGTACAGTGCTGAGCCAAAATACAGTGCCAACCACTGAGCTACCCATATGCAAATTTATCATGGTTAGTAAAGTAAATGTATCTGAAATGAAGTAAACAGCAGGCACTAAACCAAAAGAGAAAAAAGGGGCAATAATGAGAAACAGAAAAATAAAGAAAATAAGAGGAAAGAAAAAGGGGAGGGAACCTAATGCTATAGTATTCCATATAAATAAGGGGAAATGCTGTATGTAATATTATCAAAGGATATATATGGTATAAGTTCTACAATAGTATATATTCTTGTGAAGGTACTATCCGAAAATAGGATAAATTATCTGCAGAACATAAAAAAGGAAATAATGGTAAAATGAAAAGAAAGAAATTGCAGCATTTCATCCCATGGTAGCGTTATAATGAGAGTTGCTATAAGAATGTCCACAGTCAGGGGCGTCCGTCCATAGATGCAGCCCACGCAGCCGCTAATGAAGCCTGTGAGACAGGAGGGCCCCCTATCAAACGGCATCGGACCCCTCCATCCCCTATCACAATTTCAAAAGTATTTACACCCCATGGATGCAGATACAGTTGAAAACAATCAGGCTCGGTTAGGACCACCAGAGGAAAAAGTGAAGTACCTACTGCAAAAAGAGAAGAATAGCATCCTAAAACCTAACTATAATTAGAAGAAAGGAGTAGGTTAGATAAATGAGGCAGTGAAGCATGGATACCAAGCTGGTCTCTATCTGACCTGCATAAATAATTGACAGTGCGGCTAGAACACCTTAGCAGGATCAACATAGGAATATAGGCAGCAGAAAAGACAAGCATGAGGATCGTATAAATAGCTCCACTCGAAATGTGATAGGACACCAAATGAAAACACCTGCTGACCGCAAACCAAAATGATTAAAATATAGGTAAAAGATAATTAGCAGTTAGAAAGGGTTTGATCATGCTGTGGCTCAGTGGAGAAGGGACCACACAGCACAAGGTCACCAGATCAAATCCTGAGGCATGACAACAATACAGCCTTAGTAAGACAAGCAGCTGTAGGACCCCTAAAAATAGCAAGAATCACAGGACCCCCTCCAACATCCACTATACCCTCAGTAGCAGCACCCAAAATAAAAAAATTGCAGGATCACCAGCAGTACAAGGAGCTCCATTAATACCAATATGACCGCCTGAAGGACTCACATGATCCTTAGAGTTTGGCAAGTGTTGGAATGTGGGTGACACAGATGCATTTTGGCCCAATGTGATTTTCAATTTTCTTTTTTTTAGGAGACCGAAGCCAGAACAAGCAGCAGATGGTTGCAAGGTCTAATGTCCTCCGTAGAGAGGAAATTTACCAAAGTAAAGTGCGGTAAGAAATATAAACAAAGACTGATTACAAGATAGTAATAGGTTATAAACATGAGAAATGCTATATTTGTCTGGTGTCTTGCTCTGATGATTATTACATTTGGATGAGCTGGTGCAGTGTCCTGATCACTAGCGTTGATGAGGATTAGCAATCCTGGATGAGCTGGTGCAGTGTCCTGATCACTAGCATTGACGAGGACTAGCAATCCTGGATGAGCTGGTGCAGTGTGCTGATCACTAGTGCTTATGAGGAGTAACAATGTGAGCTGGTGAAGTGTCCTTTCACTAGTGCTGATAAGGACTTACAATCCTGGATGAGCTGGTGCAGTGTGCTGATCACTAGTGCTGATGAGGGCTAACTATCCTAGATGAGCTGGTGCAGTGTCCTGATCACTTGTACTGATGAGGGCTAACTATCCTAGATGAGCTGGTGCAGTGTCCTGATCACTTGTACTGATGAGGGCTAACTATCCTAGATGAGCTGGTGCAGGATCCTGATCACTGGTGCTTATGAGGAGTAACAAATGTGAGCTGGTGCAGTGTCCTGATCACTAGCCTTGATGAGGATTAGCAATCCTGGATGAGCTGGTGCAGTGTCCTGATCACTAGTGCTGATGAGGGCTAACTATCCTAGATGAGCTGGTGCAGTGTCCTGATCACTAGTGCTGATGAGGGCTAACTATCCTAGATGAGCTGGTGCAGTGTCCTGATCACTTGTACTGATGAGGGCTAACTATCCTAGATGAGCTGGTGCAGGGTCCTGATCACTAGTGCTTATGAGGAGTAACAATGTGAGCTGGTGAAGTGTCCTTTCACTAGTGCTGATGAGGACTTACAATCCTGGATGAGCTGGTGCACTGTCCTGATCACTAGTGCTGATGAGAACTTACAATCCTGGATGAGCTGGTGCAGTGTCCTGACCACTTGTACTGATGAGGGCTAACTATCCTAGATGAGCTGGTGCAGTGTTTTTATCACTAGTGTTCATCAGGACTAACAATCCTGGATGAGCTAGTGCAAGGTCCTGATCACTTATGCTGATGAGAACTTACAATCCTGGATGAGCTGGTGCAGTGTCCTGATCACTAGTGCTGATGAGGACTAACAATCATGGATGAGCTGGTGCAGTGTCCTGACCACTTGTACTGATGAGGGCTAACTATCCTAGATGAGCTGGTGCAGTGTCCTGATCACTAGTGCCGATGAGGACTAACAATCCTGGATGAGCTAGTGCAGGGTCCTGATCACTTATGCTGATGAGGACTAACAATCATGGATGAGCTGGTGTAGTGTCCTGATCACTGGTGCTGATGAGGACTTACAATCCTGGATGAGCTGGTGCAGTGTCCTGACCACTTGTACTTATGAGGACTAACTATCCTAGATGAGCTGGTGCAGTGTTTTTATCACTAGTGCCGATGAGGACTAACAATCCTGGATGAGCTAGTGCAGGGTCCTGATCACTTATACTGATGAGGACTAACAATCATGGATGAGCTGGTGTAGTGTCCTGATCACTGGTGCTGATGAGGACTAACAATCATGGATGAGCTGGTTCAGTGTCCTGATCACTAGCGTTGATAAGGATTAGCAATCCTGGATGAGCTGGTGCAGTGTCCTGATCACTAGCATTGACGAGGACTAGCAATCCTGGATGAGCTGGTGCAGTGTGCTGATCACTAGTGCTTATGAGGAGTAACAATGTGAGCTGGTGAAGTGTCCTTTCACTAGTGCTGATAAGGACTTACAATCCTGGATGAGCTGGTGCAGTGTGCTGATCACTAGTGCCGATGAGGGCTAACTATCCTAGATGAGCTGGTGCAGTGTCCTGATCACTAGTGCTGATGAGGACTAACTATCCTAGATGAGCTGGTGCAGTGTCCTGATCACTTGTACTGATGAGGGCTAACTATCCTAGATGAGCTGGTGCAGGATCCTGATCACTGGTGCTTATGAGGAGTAACAATGTGAGCTGGTGCAGTGTCCTGATCACTAGTGCTGATGAGGGCTAACTATCCTAGATGAGCTGGTGCAGTGTCCTGATCACTAGTGCTGATGAGGGCTAACTATCCTAGATGAGCTGGTGCAGTGTCCTGATCACTTGTACTGATGAGGGCTTACTATCCTAGATGAGCTGGTGCAGGGTCCTGATCACTAGTGCTTATGAGGAGTAACAATGTGAACTGGTGAAGTGTCCTTTCACTAGTGCTGATGAGGACTAACAATCCTGGATGAGCTGGTGCACTGTCCTGATCACTAGTACTGATGAGGACTAACAATCATGGATGAGCTGGTGTAGTGTCCTGATCACTGGTGCTGATGAGGACTAACAATCATGGATGAGCTGGTTCAGTGTCCTGATCACTAGTGCTGATGAGGACTTTCAATCCTGGATGAGCTGGTGCAGATCCTGATCACTATACTGATGAGAACTTATAATACCGGCTGAGCTGGTGCAGGGTCCTGATCACTAGTGCTGATGAGGACTTACAATACCTGGATGAGCTGGTGCAGTGTCCTGATCACTAGTGCTGATGAGAACTTATAATACCGCTGAGCTGGTGCAGGTCCTGATCACTAATGCTGCTGAGGACTAACAATCCTGACTGAGCTGGTGCAGTGTCCTGATCACTAGTGCTGATGAGGACTAACAATCCTGACTGAGCTGGTGCAGTGTCCTGATCACTAGTGCTGATGAGGACTAACAATCCTGACTGAGCTGGTGCACTGACTGACGTTTGCACGCACTGCACCTGCAGATAGGCACGCAGAGCTTGCAATGTATCGTGTGACATAGAACTTCTTTGTCTCCCCTGCAGCATTTCTTTTCCGTCCATTTAGCTTCTCCAGTCCACAGGCTGCTATCTGCCCCGGTCTGTTCTATGGCCATCAGTGTGGTGGGGAAGGTCATATCTTGCACGGCATTTACCCTTTACAGAATGCAGCTGGATATGTAAGGACTTTGGAGGAAATTCCTTCTCGCTGCTTGGCCATGAGCTTTATATTGTGCAGTTTGTGCTTTATCGCAGACCATTTCTCAGAAATGAATATGTGGTTGTAAAGCATTTCATTTTGTGAAGTTCAAACCAGTGACCTGTTAATAACTCGAAACAAAGCTTCAGTTACTCACGCTCATAAGTGCATCCACCCTTGAGCTCTGCAGAGCGTCGCAGCCTCGCACCTGTACTCCAGCTGGCTATATATCTAGGTGGATTATTCTCTGCAGGTTCCAGCCCTTTATTTTAGGGGCTTCCCTTTGAGTTAACACCAGCTGAGCTCCTGCTGTTCCAGTTTCAGTTTGGGTGGGGGCACACTTGTCATGTATCAAAAACGGAGCATTTTTGATGCACGACAGTGATGCGAGTGCATTCTGTGTGGCAGTGCAAGTGTGGTGCGAGTGTAACATGGGCTTTCTTGCGCGGGTGAAACACACGATAAAGGAAAGCCCGATAGCTATATATCTACAGATAAAGATCTGTAGATATAATAGCTTTGTCAGGCTTTCTGCTGCTTTGACAGCAGCATGTTTTTAAATTTCCCGGGATAACCGGCATATTAACTCCATCTGCAGCTTCTGTGCTGCATGTCAGCCAGGAGCCGGCAGATGCGGTTAATAAACCGGTTATATCTGCTTAACCCCATGCTTCTGTCCTGCCAGCTTGTATCCGGTTTTATCAAGACTCCCTGGACACAAACTGACAGGACAGAATGTGTCCGAAGGTGTTAATTACTTATTTAGTTAAAAGCCCGCAATTTCAGCACTTCTGTGCTAAGCTGAAACCACTGGCGGCTGCAGTTCAGGAGCTCTCCAGGGTCCTGAATGCTAATGCTGGGTGCTGACCGTGGTGCTGAAGCTGTTTGATTGTTCAGATTACTTGCTGTGGAGCTTCAGTACCATGGTCAGCACCCAGCATTAATGTTCAGGACCCTGGAGAGCTCCTGAACTGCACAGCTGCCAGTGATTTGAGCTCATCACAGAAGTGCTGAAATTGCTGGTTTTTAACTAAATAATAATTACACCTTCGGAGACATTCTGTCCTGTCAGTTTGTGTCCAAGGAGTCTTGACAAAACCGGACACAAGCTGGCAGGACAGAAGCATGGGGTTAAGCTGACATATCCAGGTTATTAACTGCATCTGCCGGCTCTTGGCTGACATGCAACACAGAAACTGTAGATGGGGTTAATATGCTGGTAAATAAAAAAAATGCTGCTGTCAAAGCAGCAGAAAGCCTGACATAGCTATTATATCTACAAACCTTTATCTGTAGATATATAGTTCACGGGCTTTCCTGTGTCGAGAGAATAGCACAAGCGCGAGTGACAGTGTGCTGTCCGGGTGCGAGGTTTCCTTGCACCCATAGACTTTCATTAGCGACTCGCATGTCAAACACGTGTTCAGTCGCAGCATGCTGGGAGTGAACTCGCATTTGAATCACAGTGCGAGTTCAGCGCAGGGGACACACACAAGTGTGCCCTGACTGATATGGCAACACTGGTCCGAGTGCAATGCAGCCTCATAGCCTCTCTATATGGAGCAGCCCCATAGCGCTCCATATAGTGCAGCCTTATATATTGCGCCTCATAGCCTCTCTATATGGTGCAGCCTCATAGCCTCTCCATTTAGTATAATGCACGGTCTCCTACCCTTATAATCCTCTGGCCACCGAGCACTCACTTACTTTAAAAAAACTCTGTTCTCACCTCTCCCTGTTCCCCTGCTGCTCTGGTCTCCTTGCTGAAGAGAAGACTCAGGAGGAGGAACTGTACACTGCATAAAGCAGGAAGTGCTGCTGCTCTTAGTGTGGGGGAGGCAGCACCAGACTGCTGTATGCGTTCCACAGTGGATTGCATAATGTGAAGTGAGGGGCGGGAGCACAGGAAGCAGGAGGCTCCCCTCCCCTCCCTATAATACTGCCCCTATGTACAAGAATATAACTACTATAATACTGCTCCTATGTACAAGAATATAATTACTATAATACTGATCCTATATACAAGAATATAACTACTATAATACTGACCCATATATACAAGAATATAACTACTATAATACTGCTCCTATGTACAAGAATATAACTACTATAATACTGCCCCTATGTACAAGAATATAATTACTATAATACTGATCCTATATACAAGAATATAACTACTATAATACTGACCCATATATACAAGAATATAACTACTATAATACTGCTCCTATGTACAAGAATATAACTACTATAATACTGCTCCTATATACAAGAATATAACTACTATAATACTGCTCCTATGTACAAGAATATAACTACTATAATACTGCCCCTATGTACAAGAATATAACTCCTATAATACTGCCCCTATGTACAAGAATATAATTACTATAATACTGACCCATATATACAAGAATATAACTACTATAATACTGCTCCTATATACAAGAATATAACTACTATAATACTGCCCCTATATACAAGAATATAACTACTATAATACTGCCCCCCTATATACAAGAATATAACTACTATAATACTGCTCCTATATACAAGAATATAACTACTATAATACTGCTCTCTATATACAAGAATATAACTACTATAATACTGCTCCTATGTACAAGAATAGAACTACTATAATACTGCTCCTATATACAAGACTATAACTACTATAATACTGCCTCTATGTACAAGAATATAGCTACTATAATACTGCTCCTATATACAAGAATATAACTACTATAATACTGCTCCTATATACAAGAATATAACTACTATAATACTGCTCCTATGTACAAGAATATAACTACTATAATACTGCCCCCTATGTACAAGAATATAACTACTATAATACTGCTCCTATGTACAAGAATATAACTACTATAATACTGGCCCTATGTACAAGAATATAGCTACTATAATACTGCTCCTATGTACAAAAATATAACTACTATAATACTGCCCTCTCTATACAAGAATATAACTTCTATAATACTGCCCCTATGTACAAGAATATAACTACTATAATACTGCCCCTACGTACAAGAATATAACTACTATAATACTGCTCCTATGTACAAGAATATAACTACTATAATACTGCCCCTATATACAAGAATATAACTACTATAATACTGCTCCTATATACAAGAATATAACTACTATAATACTGCTCCTATGTACAAGAATATATCTACTATAATACTGCTCCTATATACAAGAATATAACTACTATAATACTGCCCCTACGTACAAGAATATAACTACTATAATACTGCTCCTATGTACAAGAATATAACTACTATAATACTGCCCCTATATACAAGAATATAACTACTATAATACTGCTCTTATATACAAGAATATAACTACTATAATACTGCTCCTATATACAAGAATATAACTACTATAATACTGCCCCTATGTACAAGAATATAACTACTATGATACTGCCTCCTATATACAAGAATATAACTACTATAATACTGCCCCTATATACAAGAATATAACTACTATAATACTGCTCCTATGTACAAGAATATAACTACTATAATACTGCCCCTATGTACAAGAATATAACTACTATAATACTGCCTCCTATATACAAGAATATAACTACTATAATACTGCCCCTATGTACAAGAATATAACTACTATAATACTGCTCCTATATACAAGAATATAACTACTATAATACTGCTCCTATATACAAGAATATAACTACTATAATACTGCCCCGATGTACAAGAATATAACTACTATAATACTGCCTCCTATATACAAGAATATAACTACTATAATACTGCCCCTATATACAAGAATATAACTACTATAATACTGCCCCTATATACAAGAATATAACTACTATAATACTGCCCCTATATACAAGAATATAACTACTATAATACTGCTCCTATATACAAGAATATAACTACTATAATACTGCTCCTATGTATAAGAACGTAACTACTATAATACTACTCCTATATACAAGAATATAACTAATATAATACTGCCCCTATATATAAGAATATAACTACTATAATACTGCTCCTATGTACAAGAATATAACTACTATAATACTGCCTCCTATATACAAGAATATAACTACTATAATACTGCCCCTATATACAAGAATATAACTACTATAATACTGCTCCTAAATACAAGAATATAACTACTATAATACTGCCCCTCTATACAAGAATATAACTACTATAATACTGCCCCTATATACAAGAATATAACTACTATAATACTGCCCCTATATACAAGAATATAACTACTATAATACTGCTCCTATATACAAGAATATAACTACTATAATACTGCCCCTATATACAAGAATATAACTACTATAATACTGCCCCCTATGTACAAGAATATAACTACTATAATACTGCCCCTACGTACAAGAATATAACTACTATAATACTGCCCCTATATACAAGAATATAACTACTATAATACTGCCCCTATGTACAAGAATATAACTACTATAATACTGCCCCCTATATACAAGAATATAACTACTATAATACTGCCCCTACGTACAAGAATATAACTACTATAATACTGCCCTATGTCTGGTCACGCGTCCCCCTCGTAACACACGCAGTGGTGATCCAGCCTCTGGTCGCAGCTCCCACAGATCCGGCAGTGACTGCTCCACAGGGATCTCGGGATCTGGCAGATCTGACTCCAGTTCTTCTCGGTGAGTAGATTCCTCTTCTCCCCCAGACCCCTGTCCTCAGATCTGCCAACCCCATTTGCTGCCCCTCAGGGGCTTTTGTTGAGGTAGCCCGGATCCTGCTTGGCTTTTCCCAGACACAGGAGGATGACAGAGAAATGGCCCCTGCCGACGTGGCCCTTCAGGAAAACCTCCTGCACAAAGTTATAATACATGTAGCCCAGAGAGAAGAGAAGGGTCTTCCCCTTCCGCCTGTGTGTGAGCTGATAATACCAGATCACCAGTATGGGCAGTGAGATGAAGATCAGCACCCCCAGGAGGACATGAAATGCCACCACATGGAGGGAGATGGGCAGCAGAAACAGCGGGGGCAGAACGCTCAGGTCAACCCTCTGGGCACCACAAACCCATGGGACACGGAAATGATCAGACACCATCTCTATCACCCCGCCAAGACCTCCGGCTGCAGAGAGGGACAGGTGACCCACCTGGAGTAGGAAGCAGAACAGTGAGTGCAGCTCTGGAGGATAATGCAGTCGATTTTCTATAAGTTCCTGTCCTGTACACTGGAGATGTCTTTTTTTATAAAGTAATCATAAGCTGTTGGATCATCAGTCATAACACTCAGGACTTTTGGGTTACTGTAGATTTATGACCTTACACTTCTGATGCGCCCAGGTCATGGGTACTGTTTTTGGGGGAGGGGGTAATCACTCATCTGTCACAGGCCATGTCCAGGTCCTCGCAGTCAAACGGACAGGCGGCCAGGTGGCTCATCTCGCCCTTCTGGTTGAGGTACTCACAGCAGCACAGAACATCGTCAACGTCTCCCCCGCCTCGGGTCGCCATCTTTTTCCTGACTCCATACATAGTTGCTTCGTTTGCTATAGAGGCCAAACATCAAACATCAGGAGGGTGCAGCGGGCCCCGATCGACCCATCATCAGACAGAGGGGCCCCCACCGGGATCTGAAAAATAGGATTAGCGACAATTGTACAAAACGGAACACCCACTCCAAAACCCAGTGTCACCCCCCCATATTAGCGTATCCCAGTAGTGGAGTCTTCTACTCTCCTTCTCCTGTGCTCCCCGCTCTACTCCTCTTTGCCCTGCTCTCCACCTCCTCCTGTACCTCACGTTCCCCTCCCCCTCCTCTGTCCCCCACTCTCCTCCTCTGTCCCCCGCTCTCCACCTTCTCCTGTGTCCTTCGCTCCCCTCCTCCTCCGTCCCCCGCTGTCCTCCTCTGTCCCCCGGCTTCCTGTGTTCTCCGCCCTCCACCTCCTCTGTCCCCAGCTCTGCTAGTCCTCCTCTGTCCCACGCTCTCATCCTTCTCCTCTGTCCCCTGCTCACCTCCTCCTCCTCTGTCCCCCTCTCTCATCCTCCTGTATCCCCCACTCTCCTCTTCCTCTGTTCCCTGCACTCTTCCTCCTTGTCTCTCGCTCTCCTCCTCCTCTGTCCCCCGCTCTCCTCCTCCTCTGTCCCCCGTTCTCCTCCTCCTGTGTCCCCCACTCTCCTTCTCCTGTGTCCCCCGCTCTCCTCCTCCGTCCCCCACTTTCCTCCTCTCTCCTATGCTTGTTCTCCGCTCTCTTCTTCTCTTCAGTGAGTGTCCGGCAACAGTGTGTCCTCACTTCCTGGATAATGAGCAGCCAGGAACGGAGATGCGGCCACCGGGACACCTGGCGGAAGACTGAGGATGCTGAGGAAGACTGATGGTGGGTTTAACACACCAATCATTGTATACAATCTCTGAACCAATCTCTGGTTGCAGTGAAATCATGGACAGATTGCTCCATGTTGTACACAGCCACAAATGGAACTATGTGTCCATGATTTCACTGCACAGAGATTGGTTCAGAGATTGGATACATGATTGGTGTGTGTAAACCCACCATGAGGATTCCTAACTTACAGGGAACTGACAGCTTCCAAAGGGCAAGGGAGCGCTGTTCTTTTTGGCTCCTTACTGTGCGGCGTGTGCTGTGCCCAGTGCTGCCACTGGGCTCTGCAGTGCAGGGGCGGCTGGTGACGCGGGCCCCCTATATGTCTGGGCCCCATCGCAGCTGCGACCCCTGCGACCGTGAATGTTATGCCAATGCCACCAAGTATTATGTCTTGATTGCCAGAGGGATCAATTATTTATTTCTCTCTTCAAAATGCAAATAACTTTTTATAATTTAGACAATGTGATTTTCTGGATTTTTAAAAAATATATATTTTATCTCTTATGGCCACTTTACACGCGGCTACATTTCTAGTTTATCCACAGGTAACTTACTGGCTGCAGTGAAATCATGGAGACATGGTTCTATCTTGTTGCTGTGTACAAATGGAATAATGTCTCCATGATTTCACTGCAGCCAGTAAGTTACCTGTGGGTAAGCTAGAAATGTAGCCGCGTGTAAAGTGGCCCTCACTGTTAAAATTAACCTTTGTCAGTGGGCAAACTTACAAAATCAGCAAGGGATCAGATGATTATTTCCTTCACTGTAACAACTTCCCTATACTGATACACTGCAGAGAATCCTTTCCTTTACTGATATATTGTGGGAAGCCCTTCCCATATTGATATATTGCAGAGAACCATTCTCTGTACTAGTAATCTGTAAAAATCTCTTCCTTATAATGATAGCATAGAGAGGATTATTCCTGATACAGATACACTGCAGAGATCCCGATTCTGACCCCATTGTAGGTATCTTGTGAATTTGTAAACATTTTATCAAGGTCACCTGTAATGCCTCCTGTAACATTTTCCTTTTAATACTTCTTTGCGCACCTATATCCTTTAGTTATTAGTTCCACTTAATATTATGTAGAAATCCTGATTTAATACTTTTATACACCTAAACATTTAACTGATTTTACAGCTGCCTCCTGGCTTTGAGTGCTACTTCCTAAGCTTTCCCAAGGTTGTGTTCACAATGTCATCATTGTCTTTGTTTATGGCAGGTCACATGTCATGCCTTGGTTTCACGACTTGATCCAGTGACCTCTTCCTGTGAGGTCAGTTTTCTTTCCTGCTGAGCCACAGTCTGGTCAGTCTTGGTCCAACTGCTGATGGTTCTCTTATCTTTGCTTTTCTTCCCATTCTTTGCTGTTAGTCAGGTGTTTCTTCCTTTCTTAATTTGTCTTTGTCCTTTCACAGCATTTGTGGGGCTATTTATACTCATCTTGCACCAGTCTTCTTACATGGCTATATTTCTAGGTGGATTTCAGCTAAGGAGTTACAGCCCTGAAACTAAAGACCTCTTACTGCGTGGTTGGTTTTATTCCCTCCTGAGCCACAGCATGATTGGTCTCTGTCCAACTGCTGATGGTTCTCTTATCTTTGTTTTCTTCCCTTGCTTTGCTGCTAGTAAGATATTTCTCACTTTCATATTTTATCTTTGTCCTATCACAGCTTGAGTGGGGCTATATATATTCACCTTGCACCTTTGCTGGCTATAGTTCTTGTTAGATGTTTGCTAAGTAGATCCAGCCCTGCAATGAAAGGATTTTGCCTGCTAGGCAGAGACCAGTTGTTTTACTTCTGTGTTTTCTTATTTACCTTCACAACACCTTTTCTCGGTTAGGTTACTGGGAGGTTTTTCATGCTTTTATTAATTATACTCCTTCTTCCTCCGTGTGCATGTGCTTTAAATTTCCTCACCTTGGGTCCCCATCTACATCTGCACACTTTCCTTTCTTGGTAAGTTTTGTGTAGCGACCTCCTCTCTGGTTTCTCTCTGGCCTTTCAGGGAGCTAGGTCCGAGATGATATTTCTAATTGTGTGGCTAGGGGATTTCTAGTCTGTACAGGAACCAGTAGGGTGTGGGTGCGGCTACTCCTGTATTGTAGGTTTTATTTCTCACTTTACCCATGTTTAAGTTTGGTATGCACATAACAGTCACAACTATGAATTACTCAGGTTTGTCTGCATTTTTAGAGCTTTCTGACATAATAATAACTTGAATATTGCTATCTTGCTATCTTACTCCTTACATATACAGTAGATGCTGCCCAACGATTGTCAGTGCATGTGAATTCAATTTCTTTACTTCACAGATGTTCTGTCCTGCTTCAATGGAGGTGAGTGTTTGCAGAAGAAGTTCTGTGACTGCAGCCGATACAATGCATCTGGATCCAGATGTCAAATAGGTGAATATCTTATATAATGTAATCTCCAGCATTCATGTGTGGCCCCTGTCCATCCTGGACTACTATGGAATATAGTAGTAATGTATATGGATCGTGCTCTCCTAAAGCAGTGTCAAAGATAACATACAGCAGAGGTAACCAATAGCAGAGAAGGAGAGGAGGATATAGGGACTGATATAGATACAGAATGTGAGCTTGCATGAAAAAGGAGAGAGGAATACAGAATGTGAGGATACAGGATACAGAATGTGAGCTATGAATGGGAGAGGGGAGATTCATGGGAGAGGAGAGAGGGACTAATATGGATGCAGAATGTGAGCTATGAATGGGAGATGGAGGAGAGAGGGACTGATATGGATGGAGAATGTGCGCTGTACACAGACGAGGGGAGGAGAAGGTCTGATATGGATGGAGAATGTGAGCTGTACATGGGGAGGGGAGGAGAGAGAGACTGATATGGATTGAGAATGTGAGCTGTACATGGGAGAGCAGAGAGGGATTGATATGGATGGAGAATGTGAGCTGTACATAGGGAGGGGAGGAGAGAGGGACTGATATAGATAGAGAATGTTAGTTGTACATGAAGAGGAGAGGCGAGAGAAACTGATATAGATGGAGTATGTCAGCTGTACATGGGGGAGGGGAGTAGAGGACTGAAATAAATGGAGAATGTGAGATGTACATGTGGAGGGGAAGAGAGAGGGGCTTATATGGTTGGAGAATATGAGCTGTACATGGGGGAGGGGAAGATATAGAAACTGATATGGATGGAGACTGAGAGCTTTACATGGCAGAAGGGAGGAGAGAAGGACTGATATGGATGGAGAATTTAAGCTGTACATGGGGAGGGGAGGAGATAGGGACTGATATGGATGGAGAATGTGAGCTGTACATGGGGGAGGGGAGGAGAGCGACTGAAAGAAATGGAGAATGTGAGCTGTACATGAAGAGGAGAGGAGAGAGAAACTGATATAGATGGAGAATGTGAGCTGTACATGGGGGAGGGGAGGAGAGCGACTGAAATAAATGGAGAATGTGAACTGTACATAGGAGAGGAGATTAGAGAGGGACTGATATGGATGGATAATGCGAGCTGTACAAGGAGGAGGGGAGGAGAGAGGGACTGATATGGATGGAGAATGCAAGCTGTACATTGAGGAGGGGAGGAGAGAGGGACTGATATAGAGGATGTGAGTTGTACATGTGAGAGGGGAGGAGAGAGAGGACTGATATGGAGGAGAATGCAGCTGCACATGTGAGGGGAAGAGGGGTATGATACTAATGGATGAAAATATGAGCTGTACATGGGGAGGAGATAGGGACTGATATGGATGGGATAATGTGAGCTGTACATGGGAGAGGAGGAGGACTGATATGGATGGAAATGTGAGCTGTACATGGGGGAGATAGGACTAATGATGGGAAATGTGAGCTTAATGGAGAGGAGAGGAGACTGATATGGATGGAGAATGTGATCTGTATATGGGGAGGTGAGGAGAGAGGGGCTTATATGGTTGGAGAATATGAGCTGTACATGGGGGAGGGGAAGATATAGAGACTGATATGGATGGAGAAGGGAGGAGAGAAGGACTGATATGGATGGAGAATGCACGCTGCACATGGGTGAGAGGAGGGGGTATGGACTGATATGGATGGGGAATGTAAGCTGTACATGGGGAGCGGAGGAAAAGAGGGACGGATATGGATGGAGAATGCAAGTCGTACATTGGGGTAGGAGAGGAGAGAGTGGAGGTGATATGGATGGAGCACCTGAACTGTCAAAGGTCACTAGTTTTGAAAGAAAGCAGCAACTAGAACATAGATTAATCAAAAATATGGACAATGCATTTTGCAGCATAATTAAACCGGAGCTAAGTTTGAACAAATATCTGGCATCTCTTACTTGTCTCCTACTGATTTGTCTGCTGGGCACTTTGACAATATGGCTTTTAGACAAATTCTGCACCATTGTCTTCCTTTGATCAGTTTAAGTTTATTGGGAAGTTTGTGCTTAAAGGGATTGTCCAGTCCTATACTTTTGCAAATTGCATACTTGTGGTAACATGACCGCTCTCGCTTAGGGTGCCTTCACACTGCGGCGTGATCCGGTCCGGGGCTGTCCGGGATGACCCTGACAGCCGCGGACTGATCAGCACACAGAATCCAGTCCGGTGTGCAGCGCATGCAGCTGCGGCCGCTGACAGGTCAGGACCGCGGCACTGGAACTGCGTGTGGCTGCACACCGGACCGGAGGGCATATTAGCCCTCCGGTTCTGTGTGCTGATCCAGTCTGCAGCTGTCAGGGTCATCTCGGACAGCCCCGGACCGGATCACGCAGTGTGAAGGCACCCTGACCAACACCAGAGAATCCTGATGGCTTATGGTGTGGGTGTTGTGAGGACTGAGAAGTTTAGTCTCATAGGGACATCAGACTTTTAACATGACAACCCCTTTAAGCTGCATTCACATTGAAAAATAATCGTGGACGAGCCTTCCTAAAAGAAGCTCTTTTGTCCATAATCTCACAGTGTAAACAAGCTGCATATCACCCAATAAATAAGCTAAACACATGTATTGGGTGATCATTTTGCCTAAAATAAGGCTAAGAAATCATTGTTCTTGGTATTGCCTTGTCCTGCGTAAACAGAAGTTGCAGTGCTGAGATCTCTGGCAGCCTGTGTACACTGACATCTGTTAGGCCGGTTTCACATTGCGGGTCAAATCCGATCTGAGGCTGTCAGGGTGAACCTGACTGCTCTGGATTGGATCAGCACACAGAACCGGAGGGCTCATATGCCGTCCGGTCCGGTGTGCTGCCGTACACAGCTGCTGCCACTGATGAATCACTGATGAACAACAGTGGCGTGCAGCCGCAGGTGTCCGGTTCCCGGATCCTCCGGACCGGGGCAATCCGGGAGTAGGCAATTAGAGGAGATATTCTCCTCTCGGACACAAAAACGTTGCAAGCAGCGTTTTTGTGTCCGTGAGAGAATTCTGAATTCTCCCGGATTGTCCCGGACAGATAGAAACCGGATGGCAGAGAGCTGCCATCCCGGCCCCATAGTATACTATAGGGCCAAAATCCGGTCCGGGGCTGTCCGGTTTACACGGAGAGCCTCGGATCTGATCTGACCCACAATGTGACACCCGGCAGGGTCCAGCTCTTGTGCCCACAGTGTTTGTGCTCCTTATAGGAGATCCGTTTTGGCTGCATTTTGCAGAAAAGCATCAGAAATGCCCTGTGAGCACACAGCCTTACTGCACTCTGTACAGGCTATTACACAGCCATCGCTCTATGAATGTTCATTGATGAGTGGATGTCTACCGCCGCCCCGGTTGGTTTACATAAATGGAGTATAATTTAAGTTGTTAAGCAATTAATCAGGAAGACAATAAGACGCAAACTGAAGGCCAACATGGACTATAAAAGTTTTAATTGAATAAGGCACAAGCAGTAGAGGAGTGCCATGTATGTACATGTATGTGCTGTAGATGTGTGTCTAGACATGTGCTGTTTGTGTACATGTATGTGCTGTAGACGTATGTCTATACATGTGTTGTGTGTGTACTTGTATGTGATGTAGACGTGTGTCCAGATGTGTGTCCTGTGTGAACATGTGTGTACATGTATGTGCTGTGTGTGTCTAGACATGTCATGTGTGTGTACATGTATGTGCTGTAGACGTGTGTCTAGACGTGTCATATATGTACATGTATGTCCTGCAGACATGTGTCTAGACATGTGTTGTGGGTGTACTTGTATGTGCTGTAGACATGTGTCTAGACGTGTCATATATGTACATGTATGTCCTTTAGACGTGTCTAGACATGTGTCGTGGGTGTACTGTATGTGCTGTAGACGTGTGTCTAGGCATGTGTTGTGTTTGTATATGCATGTGCTGTAGACATGTAGATGCCTGATTAAAGTTCTCTCATGGACTGATCGATTGTGTTGTCTGCAGTATCTTGACTTCATGCCCTGCGGACTGGTGGCCACAGAATAAAACAATGGCTGAGATGGTGAACCATGTGCCCCAAACCAAACACCCAACACGTCCCCGAATTCCTATACCTAAGGCTTTATGCCAGGCAAGGGAGAAGTGGGGAAGAGCAGAGTGGTGGGTGGAGCTTAGGTGGCACCTGTGGAAGGGGGAGGAGCTACAGTAGTTACCTCACGGAGAGAGTGACAGTCAGTCAGTTTAGTTGGAGCTGGAGCAGAGGACGGGAGTGACAGAGGAGAAGGACAGCAACAACAAGTGAGGAAAACCGGAACCCGACGGCCGGTTGTTATCTTATGGCTGACCGGGTCCGAGACTACTGACCAGGTGTAGTGGAGAAGGAGTCCAAGGTAAAAGATCGGCTTTACGGAGACACCGAGGGACTGGGTTGACAGACAGGGTACGGCCCTGTAAAAGTGGTTGGCAGCTTCAAGCCCGGTCACAGATTAACCGGTGAGGTGAAGGCTCTCTATGCCCGAAACCGAACAGACCGTCACACCTAGGAAAAGCCTCACATAGGACTTGGGGGTTAGAGAGAGGACCCCCTTGAGAAGTCCGTGACTGCTGGCCCTGAGGTAGTGAGTAGTGCTGAAAAAGAGAGACCGGAAAGGCTAAAGAAAGGGGGTGCTTTGGTGAACCAGACCAGCTGCTGAGCGGCTACCGGTACGCTCACTGTAAAGAAACCGTGACTGTGTGAACTAAGAGCAGTGAGTAAAGTACCCGGCTAAACCTGAAACAAGTGTGAGAGCATTTATTGAAGGTCCATGGCTGTGGAGACCAGCATCTGAGGAGAGGTCGAGCCTGGGAGATGTAAAGGACACCGGTCAGTATAAAGTGCATCCCCATCATCACCTCACAACAACCAGTAACAACTATTACCACCGGCCCAGGGATCAGCCTAGCCCTACCTGTGGAGGGCTTATCACCTTGCGGCATCCCATGATCATCCCCTGGAGCTGAAGCAAGGAGCGACGGTCACATCTGGCCGCATACCACAGGTGGCGTCACAGTGACATTCATTTTTATTTATTTTTTTCCCCTTTTTATTTGCGGTCCCTCCAGGGCTACAGAACTGCTCCACAGCCACTACCGTGACATTCCCCCCGTGAACAGACAGCAGGGACCGGTCCCGAGTAACCCACAGCCCTGAGGGCAATGCTGTGCAATTTCTTTTGATTGTCATGTGTGTACATGTATGTGCTGTAGGCATGTGTCTAGACATGTGTCATATGTGTATATGTATGTGCTATAGACGTGTGTTTAGTTGTCCATGTATGAAATATAGACATGAGCCATGTGTGTAAATATATGTGCTGTAGACATTTGTCCTGTTTGTACATGTATGTACTGTAGACTTGTGTCTCGTATGTACATGTATGAAATACAGAGATGCGCCATGTGAGTTAATTTATGTGCTGTAAATGTGTGCTCTAGACTTGTGTAGTGTGTACACGTATGTGCGCTAGACATATCGTTTGTGTACATGTATGTGCTGTAGATGTGTGTTCTAGACTTGTGTGGTGTGTGAACATGTATGTCATGTGTAAATGCATGTGCTCTAGAGATGTGTCATGTGTACATGTATGTGCTCTAGACTTGTGTTGTGTGTTCATGTATGAGCTCTAGACATGTGTCATGTCTACATGTATGTACGCTAAACTTGTGTCATGTGTACATGTGTGTGCTCTATATTTGTGTCATGTGTACATGTATGTGCTCTATATTTGTGTCATGTGTACATGTATGTGCTCTAGATTTGTGTTATTGTACATGTATATGCTTAAACTTGTGTCATGTGTACATGTATCTGCTCTAGATTTGTGTTATGTGTACATGTATATGCTCTAAACTTGTTCATGTGTACATGTGTGTGCTCTATATTTGTGTCATGTGTACATGTATCTGCTCTAGATTTGTGTTATGTGTACATGTATGTGCTCTAGATTTGTGTTTGTGTACATGTATATGCTCTAAACTTGTGTCATGTGTACATGTATCTGCTCTAGATTTGTGTTATGTGTACATGTATGTGCTCTAGATTTGTGTTATGTGTACATGTATATGCTCTAAACTTGTGTCATGTGTACATGTATCTGCTCTAGATTGTGTTATGTGTACATGTATGTGCTCTAGACTTGTGTTATGTGTACATGTATGTGCCTTAGACAGTGTTGTGTGTGTACCTATGTATGCTGACCTATTGTTTCTTTTTCAGTATACAATACAGGGCAGGACCGGGAGAACATCTGCCGGACCTGGGGGCAGTATCATTACGAGACATTTGATGGACTTTATTTTTTTTTTCCCTGGAAAATTCACGTATGATCTCCTGCGCCACGTAGAGCCAGACGGGCAAAGCTTTGCTATACAGGTCAGATGTGGGCACAGTTTCTCTTCATTTCTACTATAGCTGCCATCACACCTGTCGATTTCCTGTGACCAGTGAGGCAATGACCCATCCTATGATAAGAATAATTGACTTTGCTTCTTGATGGTGATGACCTTCAGATTCTCTGTGTCGCTGGGTATTAGATATGGCAAACAATACTCTGATCACCAATCTGACTAACATGGCAGTGACAATGCACACTTTCTTATCATTGGTTTTGTACATTGCAGGTGCAAAATGACCCATCCTGCGCCTCCCACCCGTACTCATGTGCTCGCTCCGTCTCTCTGTATTTTGCTGGCACGGTGGAGGTGACGTTACAGAACCATATTGTTCTTCTCAATAATCTCAGGTGAGTGATTTCCTTGTGGATGGAGGGAAAATCTTGTATCTTTGGTGCAACCTCAATGTCATGTGCCTTCCCCCAGGGTCCAGCTGCCATATGTTAGTGGAACCCTGAGGATACAGAGTCTCTCCGGATACACCATTGTCACTCTACTGTACATATTTTCCTTAACCTGGGATGGAAGCTCCGCCATTTATCTAAAGATGAGCCCCGAATATATCGGAAGAACCCAGGGACTGTGCGGAAATAATAACTGGATACCCCAGGATGATCTGGTGACAAGTTATGGTGTGGAATCTATCTATCTATCTAATCTATCTATCTATCTATCTATCTATCTATCTATCTATCTATCTATCTATCTATCTATCTCATAAAGCAGAATATTACTTCTAATTGACTTCTTTTTGTTGCCTTTTTGCAGGTAAGGTGACTGAGAATATTGAAGAGTTTGTGAACAGCTGGAGGGAGGAGTCGCCTCATAAATCATGGATGAATCTCTCAACGCCTCTAGCGTATGTGCCACCATGTGCTGCATTACCACAGCTAGAGAGACAGGTACAACGGGCGCAGCAGGGTCCTTGGACACCTGGGACCACTTCAGGGACATGTGGTGTATGGGACAGGTGAGGGGATGTGAGGAGGGTAAGAAGAGGTTCAGAGGGCAGTAATAGGTGACTGGACAGAAGACAAGTGCACAGGTATTGAACTGGTCAGGGGACAGAGGCTAAGAGTATGGTTCTGTGGTCCAGTGATAGGTCAGTAGTAGAGGACAGTTCCAGACAGAGGGCAGGGGTATGGTGCTGGTCAGGGAATGAGCATAGGATTAGGGGATTGATCAAAGTGTGGTGGGCAGGAAGAAGTGGCGGGCAGAAGATGGCTTCGAAGTAGGGACTTGTCTGGGAAGAGAAAAGGAGTAGAAGACCGGTGAGGGGACAATATGCAGAATTAGGGAACTGGTCAGGGGACAGGAGTAGGGGCTGTGGAGTGATGGGAATAAGCATAAAGAGGGGCTGTGGGGATGTTCATGGGACAGGAGGCAGAAGTAGAGGACAAGGGGCAGAAGTAGAGGACAAGGGCAGAAGTAGGGGACAAGGGGCAGAAGTAGAGGACAAGGAGCAGAAGTAGAGGACAAGGGGCAGAAGTAGGGGACAAGGGGCAGAAGTAGAGGACAAGGAGCAGAAGTAGGAGACAAGGGGCAGAAGTAAGGGACTGGTCAGGATATGGAGCACTGGCATAGAGGGCTGGATAAGGGATTGGTCAGATGTAGGGGGTGCGTCAGGAAAGAGAGGGAAGGAGTAGTGGTCTGGTCAGAAGACAGAGCAGGAATAGGGAGTAGGGGAATGGGTCAAGAGGTTATATACATTTTTGTCTTTTAATAGACAATATCAATAGTTTTGTATTATAAAACATACTAATGACATATCAGGGCTATTAATTATTATAGGAGAGATGTGGGATAATACAGGAAAGGGTTAAACCTTGTCATATAGATAATAAATTCCATATGTAAGTGTTGTGTGGCCTCCAAAATAGTGATCTACATTGTGGGGGTGAAGGTGCATCTAACGTAGTCAGTGTATGATGTGTAATGTGACTGCCATCACCTGTAACACATATGACATGGTCTAGATCAGGGGTTTCCAACAATATTGTCCAGATCTGTTTGCCTGTTTTAGGTCTATACTGCACACCTGAGTATTTGGCATTTACCTCGAACAGGGACTTAACATGATTAAAGCATTATACTCACCTGTCTCGCTGCTGCGGTCACTTCTGGGTCTCCTCTGCACTGCCTGCTGAACAGCCAATCACCCAATACCCAGTCTCTGTGACAGCGTCTGTGATTGGCTGTTGCGCCCCGTCCATTACGTCTGCGATTGGTTGCTGGCACAGTGGGTGGGGCGCAACAACAAGTCATAGACGTTGTCACTGACCATGGGCGTCTGTAATTATTAGATGAAACTAATGAGCAGACCTAGAAGTGTCTGCAGCAGCGAGACGGGTGAGTATAAATCTTTAATCACATTAATTCCCTGTTTGGGGTCTGTGCCAAACACTCAGGTGTCCAGTACAGACCCTGAACCTTACATGTGTGATGTTACCGTGCATGGTCTGTAGGCATGCTGAATCCGTTTTTTCCGGATCAAGAATGATCCGGTAAAACTGGATCCAGCACCCATTGATGCACGTTATAAATCATGCTGCAGTATGCCGGATTCAGTCAAAGTGTTTTTTTGCTGAGCCCAGAAAAACGCTACACATTCCGTTTTTTGGGCTTTGTAAAAACATGAGTTTGGCTTGATCCGGCAGCAATCGGGTGCAACCGGATGCAAACGAAAGTGCTGGAGTGCCCATTGGAAACCAATGGGCACAAACTGGATCCAGTTTGCATTCCGGTTTAAAAAAAAAAGCCGTAGCGCCCCTAGCAGTAAGTCGTTAGTAATTTTAGTCAGGGCATTTTCGGTGGAATGGTGGGTACAGAAGCTAGATTTTAACGTACGTTAGATGAAAGGTGGGAGGAAAGTTCAGCATGGACATGTTGCTTGAGGAGCTTGGAAGCAAATGGGATATGAAGATATCTGGATGTAGAGAGAAAGTTGAGGGATGACTTCTTCAGGATAGTCGAGATTGTGGCATATTTGAAAGCAGATGGAAATGTACCCGAAGTTAACAATAGGTTGAGGAGATGGGTTAGGGCTGGGATAAGCATGGTGGTGAGATTCTAGAGGAGGAGGGATGGGATCAGGTCAAGTGCACAAGTGGTGAGGTCCGATTTACAGAGGAGATGGGTAAGCTCTCCTTCAGTGATGCTGGAGAGGAAGTTTGTGGGGTAGAGGTAATGGTCTGGTATATATTGGGGTTGTGATATATTAACTTGCCTTGCTTGGTCGATCTTATTTTTGAAATGAGTGGCAAAGTCCTCAGCAGAGATGAGGGCGGTCGGAGTGGGCAGAGGTGGGCAGAGGAGGGAGAGTGGTGAACAACTGTTTGGGGGCTACAAGAGGTTTGTGAAATTGTCCTTTTTAGCAGAGATGAGGGCCGACCGAAATGTGAAAGTTGCTTTTTTGAATGCAGTGAAGTCGTCTTGCGAGTGTTTTCTTTCAATGCTGCTCTACAACTCTGGACACTTGCTGGAGATTTTTAGTAAGGTTTGTGGCAGGGTTGTCTATTGAGTTGTTATTTCTGGTTTATTTCTGCTGTGCACTTACCGTATATACTCGTGTATAAGCCGACCCGTGTATAAGCCGACCCCCCTACTTTTGCCCCCAAAACCTGGGAAAACCTATTGACCCGTGTATAAGCCGAGGATGGACCCCAGCACAGGTATACAGGCCCCCCCAGTGGTATACAGGCCTCCCCATTGATAGTATACAGCAGCCTCCGCAGTGGTAGTATACAGCAGTCTCCCCAGTGGTAGTATACAGCAGTCTCCCCATTGGTAGTATACAGCAGCCTCCGCAGTGGTAGTATACAGCAGTCTCCCCAGTGGTAGTATACAGCAGTCTCCCCCTGTGGTAGTATACAGCAGTCTCCCCTTGTGGTAGTATACAGCAGTCCCCCCCTGTGGTATATACAGGCCCCCCTGTGGTAGTATACAGCAGCCCTCCCCCTGTGGTATATACAGGCCCCCTGTGGTAGTATACAGCAGCCCTCCCCCCTGTAGTTGATACAGGCCCCCTGTGGTAGTATACAGCAGCCCACCCCCCTGTGCTATAAACAGGCCCCCCGTTGCTGCCGCCACACACCTGTAAAAGGAGAGCTTTCATACTTACCCTTCTGTGACCGCACGCGCATCCCCCGCTCTCCTTCCTGCTTCCACCCGGCGTCCATCCATATGACCGCGCACAAATAATGACGTCATTACAGGCGCGCGGTCACGTGGATGGACGCCGGGTAGAAGCAGGAAGGAGAGCGGGGGATGGGCGTGCGGTCACAGAAGGGTAAGTATGAAAGCTCTCCTTTTACAGGTGTGTGGCGGCAGCAACGGGGGGGCCTGTTTATAGCACAGGGGGGTGGGCTGCTGTATACTACCACAGGGGGGGAGCCGTCACTGAGTCGTGTATAAGCCGAGGGGGGAAATTTTCAGCACAATTTTTGTGCTGAAAAACTCGGCTTATACACAAGTAGATACGGTATAAGCCGCACTGATGGAGCTGCACAGACCATGGACACAGACCTCACCCACCAGATTGATACAGCTTTAACTGACTGATATCACAAGTTGCACATAGTACACAGTCTGGATGGAGAGTAACACAGTACAAGGCTGAACTGAGTGTATGATGTTTGCTTATAGATAATATATATAAAAATGGTGGAGTTCTGGGACTTACAGGATGGATAGTCATTTTACTGATTTGGAAATGATGAAAGAATGGAAAAAGATTTTTAAAACATCTTGATTTATTCTGTCTGAAGTATGAGCGCCATATGCAGAAATCCCTGTATTTTCACACCTTGGCATTCATTTCTCCTATGTACAGATGCCATTCTCCCATATGGCACCACAGTCCGCATGTTCCTCACACTACTGTGAGCAGTCTGCGTGGCCTAAACCTGTCCCTTTGGCAGCAATGTCTCTGGACTTGTCTCCATCGAACGCATCGGGTACGGCATTGTCAATGATAACACAGGAGCTGCCAGTAGCAGCTCTTGATGATTTGTACAAGTGGATTCAGCAGCAGAACCTTCCTCAGATCATCAATAAAGCAACACTCCAATAATTTTTGCTATTGTCCCACTGTAGTGGTTCTTTAAATATAAGCCCGCAGATACACATCCTTTGGCATGTGCATCTGTTTTCAGCGTCGCTCCTGTTGGTCTCCAGTAGTTTCTGACCTGCCGGAAGTTCCAGAGTGTCATGGAGTGCGCTGTGGGTCACATTTCAATTAATATCCATGGGAGCTTTGTTCTGGCCTCTTGACCTTGCTCGGGCCTTGCTCTGGCCTTGCCTGGCCAGATCCTGACCTTGTCTGGGCCTTGTTCTGGCCTCATCCTGCCCTTGTTTGGCCTCATCCTGGCCCCATCCTGCCCTTTTTTGGCCTTATGCTGGCCTCATCATATCCTTGTTTGGCCTCGTCCTGGCCTCTTTCTGGCTCTTAAAGAGATGTGTTGCGCTCCTGTTACGTAACGTTTGAGTTCCAGCCATTGAGAAGTTACTGGCACCTCGGTCAGAAGTGAAGCCACTGGGTAGGTAATCATATGGGACTTTCATTAAAAGTGCCACTCCAGCCCTGATAAAGAAAACATACTGCAGTGATGCTTTAATAACCTTCGTGATGGCAGCCTAGGCTGGAAGTGCTGGGATTTCTTCTCATACTCCAGACTGAAAAAAATCCAGAGATTTTGTAAATGTTGATAATGATCTGCAATAGCTGAAAAGGTGGAACCATGTCCCCCCCGGGATTTCCATCCTTCACCTTTTCTTTCTTGGTGTTGCAATGTTGCGGCATGTAAGTCAGAGTTCTTCATTAGGTCTGGCTTATATTTTTGGCTACAGTACCTGGTGATGGATGGCTTTGTTTCCTCGTAGATGGTGCGTTCTCTCTGTGGTACATTACTCCAGTCACCATTTCAGAGTTGCCATGAGTTGGTGAGCCCGCTATCCTATATGGCGAGCTGCGAGGATGACCTGTGCATGTAAGTAGATGGCACCTGAGCCCCTTTTATCATGTCTTATGCAATGCTACTTCCCAAATTAAGTTTATAGGATGAATGATAGGAATTTCTCCTGTGTTGTATGTTTGTATACTGTATATGAGAGCAATGCTGGGCTGTTGGTCCTTGTAGAGGACAGTTATTCGGGCTCCATGTACAGTGAAAGCAAAAATGAGAGCACCTTTGGTTAAAATTACGGTTATTGTACTCAGTCAAGCAAGTTGAAGATGACATGATCTATAAGAGGCATAAAGTTACACATAAATTTTGGGCAAAAAAAATCATTTTCATTCTTAACATGTAAAAATTACAAAAAGGAAAATGGGCCAATGGAAAAATGTGTATACCTTTAGAGATTTGTCTGTTCAGATATCTTTGACCAAGGTTTCAGACCTTAATTAACCTGTCTCGGTTATTAATTGTTCATTATCATCATGATGTAAATTTCACAGCTTTATAAACACTCAGCCTCTTCTAACCTTGTTCCAAAAAACAGCAGCCATGGGTTGTTCTAAGCTTCTAAGCAGCTGCGTAGCTGGGAATGAAAATGAGGGAGGCCCACAAAGCAGGAGAGGGCTAGAAGAAGATAGCAAAGTGTTTTCAAGTTGCCCTTTCCTCAGTTCAAAATGTAATTAAGAAATCACAGTTACCAGAAACAGTGGAGGTCAAGATATAGTCTAGAAGACCAAGCATCATCTCATAGGATTGCTGGAGAGGCAATACAGAACCCCACTTGACTACAAAAGACTTTCAGGAAGATTTAGCAGACTCTGGAGTTGTGGTACATTGTCCCACTGTTCAGAGACACCTGCACAAATATAGCCTTCATGGAAGAGTCATCAGAGGAAAACCTCTCCTATGTTCTCACCATAAAATTCAGTGTCAAACGTTTGCAAAAGAGCATCTACACAAGCCTGATGCATATTGGAAACAAGTCCTGTGGACTGATGAGGTTAAAGGGCAAAGAATTTTAGGAAAAGAACATCTCACCAGCCATTAAGCATGGGGCTGAATCAATCATGTTTTGTGGTTGTGTTGCAGTCAATGGCACATGGAACATTTTATGGGTGGAGGGAAGAATGGATTCAATGAAATTTCAACAAATTCTTTACGTAGAAGAGCATTCAAGATGAGCAAGGAATCTCACAGAATAGGAAGTCGAGCCAGGAGTCTCACAGAACGGGAAGACGAGCCAGGAATCTCACAAACCTGGAAGATGAGCCAGGAGTCTCACAGAACTGGAAGACGAGCCAGGAATCTCACAAGCCTGGAAGATGAGGCAGGAATCTCACAAAACGGGAAGACAAGCCTGAAATTTCACAGCACGGGAAGACGAGCCAGGAATCTCACAGAACGGGAAGATGAGCCAGGAATCTCACAGAACGGGAAGACGAGCCAGAAATCTCACAAACCTGGAAGATGAGCCAGGAATCTCACAAACTGGAAGATGAGCCAGGAATCTCACAGAACTGGTAGATGGGCCAGGAATTTCACAGAACTGGAAGATGAGCCAGGAATTTCACAGAACTGGAAGATGAGCCAGGAATCTCACAGAACTGGAAGATGAGCCAGGAATCTCACAGAACTGGAAGATGAGCCAGGAATTTCACAGAACTGGAAGATGAGCGAGGAGTCTCATAGAATGGGAAGATGAGCCAGGAATCTCACAGAACGGGAAGATGAGCCAGGAATCTCACAAACCTGGAAGATGAGCCAGGAATCTCACAGAACGGAAAGACGAGAAAGGAATCATACAGAATGTGAAGACGAACCAGGAATCTCACAGAACTGGAAGACGAACCAGGAATTTCACAGTGCTCGAAGAGGAGCCAGGAATCTCACAGAACTGGATAATGTGCCAGGAATCTCACAGTACAGGAAAACTTTTCCAAGGAAGAATGGAGGAGACTTCCTCAAATGAGAATTGAATGAATCTTGGCTGCTACAAAAAACATTTGCAAGCTGTCATACTTGTAAAAAAAGAAAGCTAGAAGAAAAGTAGAAAAGCGCACATAGGGTCTTATCCGGGTGTAACCGGGGTGTTGTATTGTGTGCTGTTGCACTAACCTTATGTTGTTGTGAGAGTCACAACAACTATTGAAGCATAAGCCGGCTTGCAGCACTCCGCCCAAGGGAAACAGGTTAAAGCATTAGATGAAAGGTGGTAATTCGTGCTCTGCCGTTTGTCCGTTGGTTCCAAGAAATCCAAGGAATCACAAGATTTTAAAAGTAATACCTTTAATGTCAAATTCTTACGCGTTTCGTGGTACTTCAGACCACTTCATCAGAGATCCACAAGGATCTCTGATGAAGTGGTCTGAAGTACCACGAAACGCGTAAGAATTAAAGGTATTACTTTTAACGTCTTGTGATTCCTTGGATCTCTTGGAACCAACGGACAGACGGCAGAGCACGAATTACCACCTTTCATCTAATGCTTTATACTTGTAAAAAGGGTGCTTCTAGGTAGTAACCATGCAGGGTGCCCAAAGTATTGCATCAGCCCATTTTCCTTTCAGTAATTTGTAAAATGTAAAAGATGAAAATATATATTTTTTGCCTAATATACAAAGAAAATGTGTCACCTTTAACTTTATGCCTTTTACAGATGATTTCGTCTTCAACTTGCCTAACTGTTCACAATAACAGGAATTATGACCAGGGGTGCCCAAACATTTGCATCCACTGTCCAATGGTTATTACTGAATGTGTAGTGATGGGGGACTGATCCACATGAGGCAGGACGCGAGGATTTTGTAATGAAGGGTTATTGAATTGTGGCGGATGATCTGGGTGCAGCTCGTCTGTGCGTTGTTCCATATTTCGAGCATTTGTTTTCTCTTCCAGGTCAGACAGTGAAGTGGGTACCTGGTGCAGAGCAATGGCAGAGTATGCCCGAGCCTGTGCCCACGCTGGACACCCGCTGCAGGGGTGGAGGGAGACCTACAGAAAATGTGGTACATTATTATCCTGTATCTGCTTTATCTCATTCAAGCTTGCATTAGTGACTGCAGTATCTAATACTATCATGTGCGATACTCTCTGCCAGGCTGGAATCTTAAGTGTGATACTGTCTGCTAAGCTGTGCATCTAATGTTATCTTGTGTATCTAATTCAATCAAGTAGGATACTTCTTGCTGAGCCCTGTATCTAATCCTATCATGTGTAATACTGTCTTCTGTGTATCTGATCCATGGCAGGTGTCTCCTGTGGTGCCGGCCTGGTGTACCGTGAATGCATCGAGTGTTGCCCGACCTCGTGCCACCAAAGGAAGTCGTGCATGGACAGCGAGATCTCGTGTGTGGACGGCTGCTATTGTCCAGAGGGTAATAACCCATCTCCAGTGCTGCACCCTGTGGTGGGGACTGAAGCCTCAATAACATGGACATTTCACTTACTGGCTAAATGAATGGCAGTTGGGGTCTCTCATACAAAACAATGGGTCAGTTGGTGGGCTCTCTTCTGCTGGATTTCAGTTTACTGTATGAAAACAGCCATAATCCAGGACCGTCTGCAGTGAGGAGCCGTCTCCCAGGCTGCTGCCGGCCCTTTACTACCACCGGCTGGAACAGACCCCAGACACACAAGAGGAGTCAGCAGGAGGTGGACAGAGGAGCCAGCAGGAAGTGGAGGACAAAGGAGTCAGCGGGAAGAGGAGGACAGAGGAGTCAGCAGGAGGAGGACAGAGGAGTCAGCAGAAAGAGGAGAACAGAGGAGTCAGCAGGAAGAGGAGGATAGAGGAGTCAGCAGGAAGAGGAGGACAGAGAAATCAGCAGCAGGAGGAGTCAGCGGGAGGAGGGCAGAGGAGTACGTTGGAAGAGGAGGACAGAGGAGTAAGTGAGAAGAGAAGGACAGAGGAGTCAGTGGGGGGAAGACAGAGGAGTAAGCGGGAAGAGGACAACAAAGGAGTCAGCAGCAGGAGGACAGAGGAGTCAGCTGCTGGAGGACAGAGGAGTCAGCGGGAAGAGGCGGACAGAGGAGTCAGCAGCGGGAGAAGGAGGACAGAGGAGTGAGTGGGAAGATGAAGACAGAGGAGTCAGCGGGAAGAGGAGGGAATCCACCTGATGAAGACGATAAGCCTTTGTGGAAACATGTTGTGGTGAATAAAGAGGATTCTTGATCCATAACTATCTGCCTTATCTGTGCCACTGCGCTCGCTATAGAATAACCTTAATTGAACAGCGGGAAGAGGAGGATAGAGGCGTCATCGGGAGGAGGACAGAGGAGTCAGTGGGAAGATGAGGACAAAGGAGTCAGCAGCAGGAGGAGTCAGTGGGAGGAGGACAGAGGAGTAAGTGGGAAGAGGAGGACAGAGGAGTCAGCGGGAAGAGGAGGATAGAGGAGTCAGCGGGAAGAGGAGGACAGAGGAGTCATCGGGAGGAAGACCGAGGAGTCAGTGGGAAGATGAGGACAAAACAGTCAGCAGCAAGAGGAGTCAGTGGGAGGAGGACAGAGGAGTATGTTGGAAGAGAAGGACAGAAGAGTCAGCGGGAAGAGGTGGACAGTGGAGTCAGCGGGAAGACAGAGGAGTCATCGGGAGGAGGACAGAGGAGTCAGTTGGAAGATGAGGACAGAGGATTCAGCAGGAGGAGAAGGACAGAGGAGTCAGCAGAAGGAGGACAGAGGAGTCAGCGGGAAGAGGAGGACAGAGGAGTCAGCAGGAGGAGGACAGAGGAGTCAGCAGGAAGAGGTGGATAGAGGAGTCAGCGGGAAGAGGCGGACAGAGGAGTAGTCAGCAGGAGGACAGAGGAGTCAGCGGGAAGAAGAGGAGTCAGCAGCAGGAGGAGGAGTCAGCGGGAGGAGGAGGACATAGGAGTAAGCAGGAAGAGGAAGACAGAGGAGTCAGTGGGAGGACAGAGGAGTCAGTGGGAAGAGGAGGACAGAGGAGTCAGCAGGAGGGGGACAGTGGAGTCAGTGGGAAGTGGAGGACAGAGGAGTTCAGCAGGAGGATTACAAAGGAGTCAGCGGTAAGAGGAGGATAGAGGAGTCAGTGGGAAGAGGTAGACATAGGAGCCAACAGGAGGACAGAGGAGTCAGCGGGAAAAGGAGGACAGAGGAGTCAGCAGAAAGAGGAGGATAGAGGAGTCAGCAGGAAGAGGAGGACAGAGGAGTCAGCAGGAAGAGGAGGATAGAGGAGTCAGTGGGAAAAGGAGGACAGAGGAGTAAGTGGGAAGAGGAGGACAGAGGAGTCAGCGGGAGGAGGACAAAGGAGTCAGCAGGAGGAGGACAGAGAAGTCAGCGGTAAGAGGAGGACAGAGGAGTCAGCAGGAGGAGGAGAAAGACAGAGGAGTCAGCAAGAGGAGGAGAAGGTCAGAGGAGTCAACAGGAGGAGGAGGATAGAGGAGTCAGCGGGAGGAGCACAGAGGAGTCAGCAGGAAAAGGATGTCAAAGGAGTCAGCGGAAGGAGGACATAGGAGTCAGCGGGAGGAGGAGGTGAACAGGGGATTCAATATATTAATAGTAACATAGTAACCTAGTTTTGGGAGGAGGAGGACAGGGGAGTCCGTGCGAAGAGGAGAACAGAGGAGTCTGTGGGAGGAGGAGGACAGAGGAGTCTGTGGGAGGAGGAGGACAGAGGAGTCTGTGGGAGGAGGAGGATGGAGGAGTCTGTGGGAGGAGGAGGATAGAGGAGTCAGTGTGAGAAGGACCGAGGAGTCAGCAGGAGGAGAACAGATGAGTCAGCGGGCACAGGTGAAGGATAGAGGAGTCATTGGGTGGAGGAGGACAGAGCAGTCAGTGGGTGGAGGAGGACAGAGGTGTCAGCAGGAGGAGGACAGAGGAGTCACCGGGGAGGAGGACAGAGGAGTCAGTGGGAGTAGGAGGACAGAGGAGTCAGTGGAATCAGTGGGAGGAGGATAGAGGAGTCACCAGGAGGACGAGGAGGACAGAGTATTCTGGAGAATAAAATGGGTCCAAAGAAAGGCTATGGACATAGTGGTCTGGAGGGAAGATAGGGACAGAGGACTCTACAGGAGGAGTACAGAAGATTTTGAAGGAGGAAAACGGAGAATTCTAGAGGAGAAGGACAGACAAATCTGGAGAACTAGGCGGACAGAGGAGTCTGCTGGAGTCGAACGACACTGGTGTCTAGGAAAGAACAGAAAAGTCACCTAGGATGATTGGGAGACATTGGTTTGAAGGGAGGAAGAGGAGAAGAAGTCTGGAGGATGTAGGCGGACAAAGTGGTCTGCAGGGTGATAGGAAACCGAGTGGTCTAGGGGAGGGAGGACTGATAAGTTTGAAAAAAGACAGGAGATTCTGGAGAAGGAGGGAGGGGAAAGAGTAGTCTGTCCTCCTCTTCCAGACCCTTCTGTCCACCTCCTCCTCCAGAGTCGTTAGGAGGAGGAGTTAGATAGAATAGTCTGGAAGAGGAGGACAAAGAGGAGGAGGGAGGAAGACAAGAGGCAGGAGGAGGAGGAGGACAGAAAGTAATTGGAGATGGAGGGAGGAGAACAGAGGAGTCTAGAAGAGGAGGGCAGAGGAGTCTAGGGGAATAGGGAGGATAAGTCTGGAGGAGTAGGATAGAAAGTAATATGAAGTCTGGAGGAGGACAGAGGAGTCTGGAGGAGGAGGAGAGAAGAATACATACAAGTCTAGAAGAGTAGAGCAGAGGAGTCTGCAGGAGGAGGATAGAGAAGTCTGGAAGAAAATGACAAAGGAGTCAAGAGGAGGTTGAGGGGTCTGGAGGAGGAGTCTGCAAAAGGAGATAAGAGAAAGGCGAAATCTGGAGGGTGGAGGACAGAGACAGATGAGTATGAAGGAGGATGAAAGAGAGGACATGGGTGTCTGGAGGAGGACAGATGAGTTTGGAGGACTGAGCAGTCTTGAGTGTGTATGGTGGGTTAGGAGATGTGCATTGTGTTGGATCTCTCAATACTATAGATTCTGATCGTACACTTTGCTTCCATGAACAGGGATGATTCTAGAAAATGGAACTTGTGTTTATCCCACTGAATGTCCCTGCGATTTCCATGGTGTGTCCTATCAAGCTGGCACCATAGTGCAGGATCAGTGTAACAACTGGTGAGTGTCTGCCATACTATGTTTTCTGCTGGGTGGAGGATGGCAATGATGGGTCTTATGAGTAAATAGGATGGGGGGATGTATGATGAGAAATGACCTGGCTAGATGTATGATGAAGAGCATGGCTTTGTGTGTCATGATGGTGAGAGGCAGTGACCGGTGTCATATATGAAGGTCGCTATGTGTCCCCCAGAATGTCTTCAGAAACCCTATAAGACCTGCTGGAGTGTGTTGTATTTACAGTGGTTGCTGTGAGTACAAAACAAAATTCAAAGGAGCGTGAACTGGGTCATGTTATGTGATTTACATTTTTAGAAAAAACAGATAAGGGCCTTTATTTTGGAGAATCTGTAGGAACGGGTGGGACGGATTCTCCCTCCCCTGCGGGGTTTCTAACATGCCCATATCTAGGAATGTGCATTTAATCCTGCAATCTAGGGCTGTGTGTGTCTGAGTTGGAGCCAAGTTCAGATGTGAGTTAGGCTTCACAAGCTGCGTATTTGCTGCGTTTTATTTGAGGTTGCGTTTTTCCTGCATTTTGAGGATCCTTTTTTTGAGCAGGTGTAAAAACACATTGTATTCACATGATGCATTTTTTGTGCTTTTTTGAGGATGCGTTTTCTTCTGCACTGTGCACTAGGACAGTGAAGAAAAATATTTAAAAAAAAAAAAGGGTCCCTGATGTCATTTCCTGTCTTCTCCATTCCATGGGATGGAGATACAGGGGAGCCCTATTTTTTTTTTTGTTATAAAAAATAAATAAACAATAAAAACATGTGGGCTCTTGCAGCATTTTTTATTGCCAGCTAAGGGTAACCCAAGCAGCTACTGGCTGCTAACCCCCACTATTTGCTATTACCTTTGCTGACAATGGAAAATCCAGAATACACAAAAGGTTTGCGCCAAACTGCTTTCATTAAATTATGGTGAATGATCCCCTCTGCTCACCTTCTATTGTTGTGCCTGTCCGCACAACTGGAGTAAGAGTTTAATCTGTCTCCCAGCTGGGCTCTCCTAATTGGGCTCCAAGCAGCGAGGTGATAAGTGCACGTATTTCCCGTGTGTCCCGGTGCACGTGACAGCTCGGGGGGAGTGATGGTGTGATGTCTGCCAGGTCCTGTATTCCTAAACTGCTCTGTATCACGCTTCCCAGCAGGGAAGAAGTTTGCAGCTCCAGATAAAACGAGTGATATTGTAAGCGCTAAGGTACATTAACAGGACACGGCTCACATAAGTATTACCTTTCAGCTTTAATGATTCAGCATATGGATCCCTTTAGCCACAACGCGTTTCAGCGCCAATTGCGCCTTTTTCAAGTGAATCACTTGAAAAAGGCGCAATTGGTGCTGAAACGCGTTGTGGCTAAAGGGATCCATATGCTGAATCATTAAAGCTGAAAGGTAATACTTATGTGAGCCGTGTCCTGTTAATGTACCTTAGCGCTTACAATATCACTCGTTTTATCTGGAAATGGAAAATCCAGGGAAGCCCTATTTTTTTTTCTTCGTTTTTTTTTTTAAAGAAATACTAAGAAAAAAAATTACGTGGGCCTCGTTAGATTTTCTATTGCCAGGAAAGGTAACCCAGGCCGCTGAGGTCTGGAATTCTCAGCGTGGTAAGGCCCAAGCGTTCTGGACCCCACACGCTGAGAACCGCAACCATCAGCCGCCCCAGAATTGGCGCCTCCATGAGAGATGCCAAAACTGGCGGTTACCCCGCTCTTACAGCTGCCGTGTAGTGGTGGCATGCTGCGTAATAAAGGGGGTGGTGACCGCTTTTTTTACAGCTGACACCAAACCCCTATTGCTAAAGTCAACCGTCAATATGATAGCCGGTCATTAGCAATAGTGAAAAAAGAGTTTTTTTTTTTAAAAAAGACAGACACCAGAAAAAAACCTTTATTTAAAAAAAACACAGACATCTCGTTCATCACTTTATTAGATACCTACCAATTTCCTCCGACATAGTCCAAGGTCCAGCAACGTCCAAACCAGATTCAATATCAGCTGATCGCTTTACCAGCTGGCAAACCGATCAGCCGATATCTCGGCTGGTCAGCTGACAGAATCAGCTGATTGCTTTACAGGCCGGCAAACCGATCAGCTGATTCAGTCAGCTGACTGGCCGACACATCAGCTGATCGGCTTGCCTGCCGATAAGGCTGATTAGCTGATTCAGGTCCTTGCAGCTGATGTCTCGACCGGACGTCTTCCCCTCGCATCCTGGGACCGTCAAGGATAGGTGAGTAATTTATTTTATTTTTTTTTATTACCATTGTTACGTTCTATTTCGCTTTAGCAGCTTATTTACATACACTGCTAAAGTGAAACTACAGCCCCGACATCTCAGGCGGGAACAGGAACACAGGATTCTTCCTGTTTTCCCTGCTCCCGTGTGATATCACATCCTCCTGCGCCTCCGAGTATAAGCGTTGGAATAGCGCATTGTGTGAAGAGCAATGTATATTCCAGCCCTAATAATGGGGCCTATGGAGGGAAGCGTGCACAAAAAAGTGCAACGAATTGACATGATCATTGTTGTTACTGACGCGCTTTCTACCCCAAAAGTGCAGCCGCAAAAGACGCTGTGTGTGAACGGCAAAAGTGAAAATCCATTCACTTTGCTGGTAATAGAGACGCAGATGCACTTTTAGGGGAAAATACAGCCAAAAAAACATGCAGCATGTGATGCAGCCTTAGGCTAGGGTCACATTATGTCAGCCTATTTGCTGACTGTTCCATCAAAAAACGTAGAATTCTGCAGGCTGAACGCAGCCTTAGCGCAGAGTTAATCTTCTGTAACACTGTGCTAATGCTGCCAATTGATTCCTATGGGTGACGGACTTACAGCTGCCACTTGACAGAGAGGTCCCGGAGTTTCAAATCTCGCGCTATTTCGGAGCGCACAGGAAGCGTTTGTGTGTATACAAGGTCAGACTAGGTCAGCAACGGAGCTAGGAAGCACCAGAGCCCACACAGCACATGCAAGTGTACTATTGACACCAAGCGGAGGAAACCGCATACTTAAATAGCAGACTAATTTCTGGGGAGTAGAAACATCCGTGATGCCACCACCCCAGACACAGGATGGAAAATAACACACACAAAACAGACTGACTGCTCAACCATACCTAGAAACCAGGCATAGGAACATACAACAAAGACAAAGCATAGCAGTGTGGAGATTGTGATAATAATATGGGTAGATGTATGCAGAGTGTGGGGTCATGCATGATATGGGTAAATGTTTGATTTGGCGGGATTAGGTATGATAGGGGTGGAGTTATGTATGATATAGGTACATGTATAATAGGGGCGGAGTTATGCTTGATATGGGTAGATGTATGATAGGGTGGGATTGTGTATGATGGGATGGCGTTATGTATAATGGGACGGAGTTATGTCTGATATAAATAGATTCATGATGGAGGCAGGGTTATGTATGATATGGGTAGATGTATGATGGGCCAGAGTTATGTATAATGGGGCGGAGTAATGAATGATATGAAGGGTAGATGCATGATGGGGCGAGGTTATGTGTGCTGGAGTGGGGCTATGTATGCTGAGGGTGGGTTTATGCGTGATGGGGGTGAGTTTTATGTGTGCTGGGGTTGTGGTTACGTATGCTGGGGTGTGGTTATGTATACTGGGAGCGGGTTATGTATGCTGAGGTGGGGTTATATGTGATGGGGGTTGTGGTTATGTATGCTGGGGTATGGTTATGTATGCTGGGGGCAGGTTATGTATGCTGGGGTGGGGTTATATGTGATGGGGTTGTGGTTATGTATGCTGGGGTGTGGTTGTGTATGCTGGGGTATGGTTATGTATGCTGGGGGCAGGTTATGTATGCTGGGGTGGGGTTATATGTGATGGGGGTTGTGGTTATGTATGCTGGGGTGTGGTTGTGTATGCTACGGTATGGTTATGTATGCTGGGGGCAGGTTATGTATGATGGGGTGGGGTTATATGTGATGGGGGTTGTGGTTATGTATGCTGGGGTGTGGTTATGTATGATGGGGTGGGGTTATATGTGATGGGGGTTGTGGTTATGTATGCTGGGGTGTGGTTATGTATGATGGGGTGGGGTTTTGTATGCCATGATGAGTTCTGATCATTGGTTGCCCTAGTCGGTGATGGATGGCTGGACCTTGTGATCCTCAGTTTTGATTTCATTTGTTGTTTTGCAGCACTTGTTCTGGGGGAAGGTGGATGTGCACCAACTTGACCTGCCCTGGTGAGTATAAAGGACCCAGAGACCTTGAGAACTGAGGCTCCTGGTGTCTACACGTTTTTTTCTGGTTTCACATTTTTTTCAACTGTCTCCTTCATTCTTCATGATGGTCACTACTCCCATCCTCATCTGTACATAACGAGAGTTACTACTACTCCCATCCTCATCTGTACATAACGAGAGTTACTACTACTCCCATCCTCATCTGTACATAACGAGAGTTACTACTACTCCCATCCTCATCTGTACATAACGAGAGTTACTACTACTCCCATCCTCATCTGTACATAACGAGAGTTACTACTACTCCCATCCTCATCTGTATATGAAGATAGTTACTACTACTCCCATCCTTCTCTATATATGAATATAGTTACTATTACCCTCATCCTACTATGTATGTATCGATAATTACTGCTACCCTCCTCTGCATATGACAATAGTTACTACTGCTCCCATTTTCCTGTGTATATGACGAGTTACTACTACTCCCATCCTCCTATGTATGTAATGAGAGTTATTACTTCTCCCATCCTCCTCTGTATATGACGAGTTACTACTAACCCCATCCTCCTGTATATATGACGAGTTACTACTCCCATCCTCCTCTGTGTATGACGTGTTACTACCACTCCCATATGTCTATGATGAGAGTTATCCTTGATACTCCTTTTGCTTCTTCTTGCAGCGGAGTGCTCGGTCACCGGGGATTTTCACGTTGTGACATTTGATGGCCGTAAATACACTTTTGAGGCTTCGTGTCAGTACATTCTGGTGAAGAGCCTGTTGTCTGGGGTCTTCTCTGTGTCTCTGCACATCGCCCCCTGTGGAGCGGTGAGTTGTTACAGCTGATTATTATATTCCAAACATTGTGCTTTCCTGATGTCTCTCAATGTCACCCAGAGGCACAGTCACTATTCTGCAGTAATATCTGGTGTAGGGTCTCAGGGATCTCCTCAGGCTGAGCCCCCACTATGGTCCTGCTGCAGTAATAACTGGTGTAGGGTCTCAGGAATTCCTTAAAGCTGAGCCCCCACTATGGTCCTGCTGCAGTAATAACCGGTGTAGGGTCTCAGGGATCCTCTCAAGCTGAGCCCCCACTATGGTCCTGCTGCAGTAATAACTGGTGTAGAGTCTCAGGGATCCTCTCAGACTGAGCCCCCTCTATGGTCCTGCTGCAGTAATAACTGGTGTAGGGTCTCGGGGATACCCTCAGGCTGAGCCCCCACTATGGTCCTGTTGCAGTAATAACCAGTGTAGGGTCTCGGGGATCCCCTCACGCTGAGCCCCCACTATGGTCCTGCTGCAGTAATAACCGGTGTAGGGTCTCGGGGATCCTCTCAAGCTTAGCCCCCACTATGGTCCTGCTGCAGTAATAACCGGTGTAGGGTCTCAGGAATCCCCTCAGGCTGAGCCCCCACTATGGTCCTGCTGTAGTAATATCTAGTGTAGGGTCTCAGGAATTCCCTAAAGCTGAGCCCCCACTATGGTCCTGCTGCAGTAATAACCGGTGTAGGGTCTCAGGGATCCTCTCAAGCTGAGCCCCCACTATGGTCCTGCTGCAGTAATAACCAGTGTAGCGTCTCAGGAATCCCCTCAGGCTGAGCCCCCACTATGGTCCTGCTGCAGTAATAACCAGTGTAGGGTCTCGGGGATCCCCTCAGGCTGAACCCCCACTATGGTCCTGCTGCAGTAATAACCAGTGTAGGGTCTCAGGGATCCCCTCAGGCTGAGCCCCCACTATGGTCCTGTTGCAGTAATAACTGGTGTAGGGTCTCAGGGATCCCCTCAGGCTGAGCCCCCACTATGGTCCTGCTGCAGTAATAACTGGTTTAGTGTCTCAGGGATCTCCTCAGGCTGAGCCCCCACTATGGTCCTGCTGCAGTAATAACTGGTTTAGTGTCTCAGGGATCTCCTCAGGCTGAGCCCCCACTTTGGTTCTGCTGTAGAAATATTGTCTTCCATTCTCCACTGGTGATTGCAGTATCTTTGAATCAGTAGCCCCCTGACCTTGCCCCAATATGGTCCTGTTGCAGTAATAACCAGTGTAGGGTCTAGGGGATCCCCTCAGGCTGAGCCCCCACTATGGTCCTGCTGTAGTAATATCTAGTGTAGGGTCTCAGGGATCCTCTCAAGCTGAGCCCCCACTATGGTCCTGCTGCAGTAATAACCAGTGTAGCGTCTCAGGAATCACCTCAGGCTGAGCCCCCACTATGGTCCTGCTGCAGTAATAACAGGTGTAGGGTCTCAGGGCCCCCCTCAGGCTGAACCCCCACTATTGTCCTGCTGCAGTAATAACCAGTGTAGGGTCTCAGGGATCCTCTCAGGCTGAACCCCCACTTTGGTTCTGCTGTAGAAATATTGTCTTCCATTCTCCACTGGTGATTGCAGCATCTTTGAACCAGTAGCCCCCTGACCTTGCCCACGGATAATGTCTAGTTTCCTGAAGATTGTAGGTGGCACCTCATCTACGATCTTGATGTGTGGATTGGGAAGTCGTCCACATTTTGTGTCTGCGCTTTGCCCCATTCACGAGCGGTTAGATAATCGGAGAGGAGTGGAGGGAGGGAAGAGATCTCCTGGACGGATCACAAAGCTCCAGTCATCCCTCTCATCTGAGCTGCTGACACAATCCATCAGCAAGATATACGTGGCCTCAGAATTATTGGAAATTGTACTAAGCGCTTTCTGGAAGGAGAATAAGCGGCGCGGTGTCCGGTGTCAGCAGCCGTGGCTCTGTACTGAGATAAAGAGAAAACTTCAATCTAACATTTTCTGTAGAGGGCAGATCATGTGAGAGCGGAAACTATGAAAGAATCAATTCATGAAGATGCGGAATTATCCTCATCTAGAATTTCTTCTGTTCACAAGACATTGACAATGAAAGTGTCCAACCTGTGCAAGAAGATACAGTCAGTATTGACTCAGTGTCTGTCCTGCTCCATAAGATATGATCAATATCGCTCAGTGTCCGTCCTGCTCCATAAGATATGATCAATATCGCTCAGTGTCCGTCCTGCTCCATAAGATATGATCAATATCGCTCAGTGTCCGTCCTGCTCCATAAGATATGATCAATATCGCTCAGTGTCCGTCCTGCTCCATAAGATATGATCAATATCGCTCAGTGTCCGTCCTGCTCCATAAGATACAATTAATATCGCTCAGTGTACAACCTGCTCTATAACATACAATCAATATCGCTCATTGTCCATCTTGCCCCTTAGGATATGATCAATATCGCTCAGTGTCTGTCCTGCTCCATAAGATATGATCAATATCGCTCAGTGTCCGTCCTGCTCCATAAGATATGATCAATATCGCTCAGTGTCCGTCCTGCTCCATAAGATATGATCAATATTGCTCAGTGTCCGTCCTGCTCCATAAGATATGATCAATATCGCTCAGTGTCCGTCCTGCTCCATAAGATACAATTAATATCGCTCAGTGTACAACCTGCTCTAAAAAATACAATCAATATCACTCATTGTCCATCTTGCCCCTTAGGATATGATCAATATCGCTCATTGTCCGTTCTGCTCCATAAAATACAATCAATATTGCTCAGTATTGGCAGGGCCACCGCTAGGGGGGTACAGCTCTGCCTGGAGTCACGAGCCTGGGCCTCACTGCAGGGGGCGTGGCCATTGGCTAAGGGGCAGGGGGGCCTGGCTGGCCGTGACATGGGGCGTGGCCATTTGGAGCAGGGCTCCGCCCCCTGACATCTCGCACAGGCCCAGGAGTGCATCTGAGGCAACTTGAGCTGAGGCGGCACTGGCCCCCCCGCTGATGCCGCTCCCGCTCCTATGGTCATGGCAGCATTCTTCTCCAACTACAGAGCCGCACACCACATCCATGGCTGCTCTGTGCTTACAGGATCTGTGATGATGTCACATGGAGAGGAGGAGTCAGGGATCACATGATCAGCTCCTCAGTGTATGCAGGACTCTGCTGTGCTGGTTTTCATGGTGCTGGATGAGGGGAAGTTTATGTGTGGGGTCAGGAGAGATTTAGCAGAGCCACATGTGTACGAGGTGTACGGAGAGGAGCCAGGTGTGTCCGAGGTGTACGGAGTGGAGCCGAGGGTGTACGAGGTGTACGGAGAGGAGCCGAGTGTTTACGAGGTGTACAGAGAGGAGCCGAGTGTGTACGAGGTGTATGGAGCAGAGCCGCGTGTGTACAAGGTGTACGGAGCGGAGCCGAAGGTGTACGAAGTGTATGGAGAGGAGCCGAGTGTGTTCGAGGTGTATGGAGCAGAGCCAAGTGTGTTCGAGGTGTATGGAGTGGAACCGAGGGTGTACGAGGTGTACAGAGAGGAGCCGTGTCTGTGCGAGGTGTACGGAGCGGAGCCGTGTCTGTGCGAGGTGTACGGAGCGGAGCCGAGCACGTACGAGGTGTACGGGCGGAGCCGTGTGCGTACCAGTGGTAGCCCCCCATGGATGCCGCTCCTGTGGCACCCCTGCGACCAGGGTTTCTACATAGGGAACTGCAGCCAGGCAGAAGGTAGACAGTTTGTGCACCAAACACCCTCACGGCACACACACCCACTAGAGCACAGCACCCAACCCAGAGCCCGGGACCCTAGGTGGGCAAGGGGTGGTAGGTTTAGAGGAAAGTGGGTGGGAAGGAATGTAGATCAGGTGACAGAGAGCCCAAATAGAGGAGAAAGAGGAGGAAAGAGTTAGTAGGCCGAGGTAGGCTGAGCACACAGTAGGCCAAAGTGAGCCGAGCAGACAAGAACAGAAACAAAGTGACACATCCCGGTGGGGTTGGGCTCCCTGGAGACGCAGAATCCACAGAGTCACAGAAACTATGGAGAGAAAGCTCGTCCATAGCTGACATCCTAGGGAAGTGTGAGGACAGAGACCGGACCGGTATCACCGGGTCCGAAGAACACGGCAGCACTGACTAACTTCGGGTGGAAACGTTTTCCCTGATTGTGCTGGAATCACACGGGTTAGAAGGAGCCTGGTAACGCCTTGGAAGATAGGGTTACTGCAGGCTAGGCAAACACCAGAGTGTCGGCTGTAAAGGGGACTGAAGCAATATACCGGCTCCCCAGACAAACCGACGGGGAACACAGATTCCAGGTCCGTGTTCCTACTACAGGGTTGGAGGCACAGAAGCAACCTCGAGGACCCGGATTACTGCCCAGACACTTAGGGGGTAGCTGTATACAAGGGGCCGAGCTGCCGCCATACAACCCGCGGAGGGAACAGAGAGGGAGAGAACAGCCTGAAAGGACACTTAGAAGGAGTGAGGGGTCTCAGAGCGACAGCCTATCTGCAAAGAGTTAGGCGTTCCCGGAGTTAACTGAACTGTGTGAAGCTGTTAAGAACTGTACCGTGACTTGTGTGACTGTGACTTGTGTGACTTTGAAGAACTTGAAAGTAAACCCGGTGAACCCTGCTTCAGTGTTCGTGTCTGATTCCAGGTATTCTGAACTCTGCATCATACCTTTTACCCGACCCACGGCGGGCTCATCCATCCAGCTGCAGCCCATCCATCCCTCCATCCTCCTGGCAGAGCTGTGCTGCAGCGGTGGTCCCATCATTGACAACAACCCGTGGGTGGCGTCACGGCAAACTAATCCTTGTAAATATCCCTTTACTTGTGAGAACCCAGGACACGGTCGGGACCAGGACCTCTGTGACATCCCCAGCAGTGCCCCGGTCCGGTACTGAGTACCCCATCCCAGTGGGCTCCACACTCCTATAGTCCCGGCTGCCTCTGCTGGCAGCATTCTTCTCCTGGCCGTCGCTGTCTGCCATCTGCAACTCAGCAGATGCTGAGGAGACCGGAGCAGCGAGAAGAGAAGTGAGAATTTACATTTTTTTAAAATCAGTGAGTATACTGGTGGGAAACTATGTAATGTGCAATATAATATAGAGGACTATGGGGGTGCAATATACTATATGGAGGACTATGTGGGTGCAATATACTATAAGGAAGGCTATGGGGGATGCATTGTACTATATGGGGTACTATGGGGGTGCATTATACTATATTTAGGAGAGTGGGGGTGCATTATACTATATGGAGGTCTATGGGGGTGCATTATACTATGTGGAGGACTATGGGGGTGCACTATACTATATGGAGGACTATAGAAGTGCATTATAATATAGGGGTGTTATGGAGGTGCATTATAAAATATGAAGAACTATGGATGATGTATTATAATATATGGAGGACTATATGGAGCCAATTATACTAAATGGAAGCCATTATTATATATGAAGGGCTCTGTGGAGGAGTATGAGGGAGCCTTTATAATTTATGCAAGGCTATTTGAAGGCTGTATTGGAGCCATTATACAGTGTGAAGAGATTTAGGGGACATCTTATATGTAGGTGCATTATGCTACATGGAGGGCTGTGTGGGGGTCACAGTTGAAGATCATACTGTGCCAGTGTAGTTGAGGGACTTGTAGTAGGGTCATCATACTATGCATGTGGAGGAATTCATTGTGGGGGTCCAGGTCCCGCAGCCATCTCCATTGTACATTTGTCCCACATCCATCTCCATTGTGCATTTGTCCCGCAGCTGTCTCTATTGTGCATTTGTCATGCAGCCATCTCCATTGTGTATACAGTTAGCAGCAGTCTCTATTGTTTATTCTCTATTGTGTACAGCTAGCAGCAGTCTCTATTGTGTATTCTTTACTGTGTGTATAGCCAGCAGCCATCTCCATTGTCTATACGGCCGGGCCCTCAGCTGTCTTCATTTTGTATATGGCCCACAGCCATCTCTATTGTGTATTCTCTATTGTGTACAGCCAGCAGCATTCTCTACTGTGTATTCTATATTGTATGTATAACCAGCAGCAGTCTTCATTGTGTATACGGCCCACAGCCATCTCCATTGTGTATACAGCTAGCAGCTGTCTCTATCGTGTATTCTCTATTGCACAGTCATGGCCAAAAGTTTTGAGAATGACACCAAAATTCTATTTTCACATGATCTGCTGCCCTCTGGTTTTTATTTGTGTTTGTCTGATGTTTATATCACATACAGAAATATAATTGCAATCATATTATGAGTACCAAAAGGTTATATTGACAGTTAGAATGAGTTAATGCAGCAAGTCAATATTTGCAGTGTTGACCCTTCTTCTTCAGGACCTCTGCTATTCTCCCTGGCTGCTCTCAATCAACTTCTGGACCAAATCCTGACTGATAGCCGTCCATTCTTGCATAATCAATGCTTGCATTTTGGCAGAATTTGTTGGTTTTCATCTGTTGATGATTGACCACAAGATCTCAATGGGATTAAGATCTGGAGAGTTTCCAGGCCATGGACCCAAAATCTCTGTTTTGTTCCCTGAGCCATTTAGTTATCATCTTTGCTTTATGGCAAGGTGCTCCATCATGCTGGAAAAGGCACTGTTGGGCGCCAAACTGCTCTTGGACGGTTGGGAGAAGTTGCTCTTGGAGGACATTCTGGTACCATTCTTTATTCATGGCAAGACTGTGAGTGAGCCGATTCCCTTGGCTGAGAAGCAACCCCACACATGAATGGTTTCAGGATGCTTTACAGTTGGCATGAGACAAGACTGGTGGTAGCGCTCACCTCTTCTTCTCCGAATAAGCTGTTTTCCAGATGTCCCAAACAATCGAAAAGGGGATTCATCAGAGAAAATGACTTTACCCCAGTCCTCAGCAGTCCACTCCCTGTACCTTTTGCAGAATATCAGTCGGTCCCTGATGTTTTTTCTGGAGAGAAGTGGCTTCTTTGCTGCCCTCCTTGAAACCAGGCCTTGCTCAAAGAGACTCCACCTCACAGTGCGTGCAGAAGCACTCACACCAGTCTTCTGCCTTTCCTGAGCAAGCTCGGCACTGCTGGTAGTCCGATCCCGCAGCTGAAACAGTTTTAAGATACGGTCCTGGCGCTTGCTGGTCTTTCTTGGGCGCCCTGGAGCCTTTTTGACAACAATGGAAGCTCTCTCCTTGAAGTTCTTGATGATGCGATAGATTGTTGACTGAGGTGCAATCTTTCTAGCTGCGATAATCTTACCTGTTAGGCCATTTTTGTGCAGTGCAATGATGGCTGCACGTGTATCTTTAGAGATAACCATGGTTAACTGAAGAGAAACAATGATGCCAAGCACCAGCCTCCTTTTAAAGTGTCCAGTGGTGTCACTCTTACTTAATCATGACTGATTGATCGCCAGCCCTGACCTCATCAACACCCACACCTGTGTTAATGGAACAATCACTAAAACGATGCTAGCTGCTCCTTTTAAGGCAGGACTGCAATGATGTTGAAATGTGTTTTGGGGGTTAAAGTTCATTTTCTAGGCAAATATTGACTTAGCAAGTAATTGCTGTTAAGCTAATCACTCTTTATGACATTCTGGAGTATATGAAAATTGCCATTAGAAAAACTGAAGCAGTAGACTTTGTTAAAATTAATATTTGTATCATTCTCAAAACTTTTGGCCATGACTGTATATAAAGGAGGAGAAAGAAAAAACGCAGGTTCCAATTCCTCGCTGACCACCAACATAGAGGGGTTTATTGAGCCTACGTGTTTCACAAAACCTGATGTCTACATTCCTCCGTACTTTGCTGATAGATCCTCTGCATGGCATGGCTTACCTGGACTCGGAAGATGCCATCTTCTTAACCATCCCAGTGGCAGAAGGTGGGTCGTTAGAACCAGACCCAGAGTGGCATCATGGAGAGGAGATGGAGAGTGAGACCTATATCACCTGGAGCTCCACCACACCTGAGAGCGAGTCCCTGCCGTCAGGTGACCCTTAGCCTATGGCAGGGCCGGCTCCAGGTTTCTGTGGGCCCCGGGCGAAAAGGTCTCAGTGGGCCCCCTTTAAGTACATATCGCGGACTATATATATATATATATATATATATATATATATATATATATATATGTATATATATATATTGCCGCACACTTACCGCAAGCCCCATAGACAATGCATGGGGCTTGCCGCAAATGTGCAGCAAGTGCAGCCGCTAGACGGAAAATGCGGCAGATGCAGGTTTTTTTTACCGCAACTGCCACATTTAAAAAAAAACTCCTATGTGAAGGCAGCCTTACAGGAACAGTGACTGCTGAAACCAGCAAGAGCTGCTCCTGACAGTGAGTATATTACACATTGTTAGGAGCGGGCTAAAATGCGATTGCATTCCCTTGCGCCTTTTAAAAATACCCTTCAAATGCAAAATGTTGCATTGTTGTGCGTCTGAGGATGCTTGGTATATACACAAGCATCCTGAAGCGCACAAATAATGCAAGCAGCTCAATGGAGCCGCACTGCCATATGGTGGCACCACAGCCAAGCGGAGTGTCTGGCCGTCCAGATCTCTCTTTCTCCTCACCTTTCTTCTCGCTGCTCCGGTCTCCTCCGGTCGCTCTGCACATATCAGCACAGTGATGACAACATCGTGCCCCTCCATGCTGAGCTGCAGAATGCAGACAGCGGCAGAAGAGACTATGGAGAAGAATGCTGCTGGCAAAGGTGGCTGAGACTATAGGAGCGGAATCCGCGGGGGGCTACCACTGGTACACATACTTCGTACACACGCGGCTCTGCTCCGTACACTTCGTACACACGCGGCTCTGCTACGTACACCTCATACACACGCGGCTCTGCTCCATACACCTCGTACGCACGCGGCTCTGCTCCGTACACCTCGTACACACAGGGCTCTGCTCCGTACACCTCGTACACACAGGGCTCTGCTCCGTACACCTCGTACACACAGGGCTCTGCTCCGTACACCTCGTACACACAAGGCTCTGCTCCGTACACCTCGTACACACACGGCTCTGCTCCGTACACCTCGTACACACAGGGCTCTGCTCTGTACACCTCGTACACACACGGCTCTGCTCCGTACACCTCGTACACACACGGCTCTGCTCCGTACACCTCGTACACACACGGCTCTGCTCCGTACACCTCGTACACACACGGCTCTGCTCCGTACACCTCGTACACACAGGGCTCTGCTCCGTACACCTCGTACACACACGGCTCTGCTCCGTACACCTCGTACACACACGGCTCTGCTCCATACACCTAGTACACACTCGCCTCTGCTACATTCACACTGTAAATCCCTCCTGACCCCACACATAACCTTCACCTAATTGCCATACACCTAGTACACACTCACCTCTGCTACATTCACACTGTAAATGCCTCCTGACCACACACAAACTTCACCTTATTTGAGCATCATTGATGGCCAGCACAGTCCTGGATACACTGAGGAGCTGATCATGAGACCCCTGACTCCTCCCCATCCATTGACATAATCGCAGGTCCTGTAAGCACAGAGTGTGTGCAGCTCTGTCGGCTCCCGTGGAGGGGGGAGGAGGGAGACCCTCCGGTGCTGCAGCCTGCAGGAGCCTGAAAATGACCCCCAGCTGCCCCCTGGATATGGCTCTGGCTGTGGGGGCAGTGCTCAGGGGCCCCTGAGGCTAGGGTCACACTTGCATTGTGACCCTAGCCTTATGCAAGTATTGTATGTTGCAACGCTGCTATGCGCTGGAGGCAGCCCATAGAAACCCGACGTTTACCGTGACAACCACTGGTTGTCAATGTAAACTGCGGGTTTCTATGGGCTCAGTTGCTGGCAGCGCATAGCGTTAAACGCTCTGCGCTGCAGCAGACAATACTTGCGTCAGGCTAGGGTCACAACACAAGTGTGACCCTAGCCCTCAGGGGCCCGGTGGGCCCCCTCCAAGCCGTCGGGCCCCGGCACTTGCCCGGGTACGCCTGGTGCTGACGCCGGCCCTGGCCTATGGCATCTGGGACCAGGAACACCACATGTCAGACTGCAAATGATCTGGCAGCATATCTGGCTAGATTCCAGCTGTAGCCTGTGTCACACTCGCAGTCATAGCTACTGGATCCCATTCCCCAATACCACCAGGAGCAGGACCAAGACCTTTATGGGGAGCCTGAGGCTATGTTTCCTAGTTGTGTGGATCACCCTCACCACCTCCAGAGGCATTCAAATGGGGCAATGCCTTGTGGGGTGGTAGCTCGCAGCTGTCTACTATATCTGTGGTGAGACAGAAAAATACACATTTTTTTTTTCCATTATTTATTTTTTTTACACACTATGACGCCAGGTTGATTGCCATACACTAATGTGACACCATCCAGATTGTGGAAATGCAGTCTGATTGCAACATCCAAGCACAGACGCTCTTATGGAGCATGAGCGTCTGTGATAGGCTGTTGTCAGTCAGTGAAGTGAATATGAATAAAGCTTAATGGGCGAGACTAGAAGTAAGTGAGAGGGAGAGTGGACCTGGAAGCAAGCAAGCAGCGGGAGAGTGGTAAGATGATCTGTGTGTGTTTGGCAGCCTTTGGACACCTTTGAAGGTGTTTTCTATATGATTCCTTTTACCGTCCAATGATTTCAGTGGTGTTCAGTTCAGTTCGCGGAATGCTGGGGTGTACGTTGAATTGTACACCAAATTGGTCACCGAACTCCCGGCATTCGACGAACCAAACTGAATCCAAGCACTCAGGTGTTTGCTCATCTCTACTTAAGATGCTCAATGCACAGATGCACTTTTATTTAAGGGTATGTCACACGCGTCAATATCGCCTGCACGATCTCGGCTGCACGTGACGTTGCAGCGATATTGATGCGTGTGACATACTGAATCAACCAGCGATAAATCGCTGGTTGATGATCGCCAGGTTTTAGAATCTGTCCTAAAACCTGGCGATGGTCGCCCGGTGGACACGCAGCATCGCTGCGTGTGACACCGGGAGTAGCGATATTCCAGCTCCCAGCGCCTCTCACAAGTGCTGGGAGCCGGTATCCAAGGTAAACTGCGGGTATCTAGGCAGCGCGCGCTGCCTAGATACCCTATGTGTACCTTAGTTACCAGCCTCCTCCGCTCACCGGCTGGTATCTAAGGTACACAGCGGGTAACTAGGGACCCTAGTTACCCGCTGTGTACCTTAGATACCAGCCGGTGAGCGGAGGAGGCTGGTAACTAAGGTACACATCGGGTATCTAGGCAGCGCGCGCTGCCTAGATACCCGCAGTTTACCTTGGAGACCAGCCTGCTCCCGCTTCCAGCAGGCTGGCAGCGGGAGCAAGACATCGTGGAAACGATATTTAAATCGTTTCCACGATGTCTCTGGTCCATTGATCGCTGGTGAGTCTGCCTGTGTGACAGTTCACCAGCGATCAGCCGTCAATGTCGTCAGCGATCATCTCACTGACGACATTGACGCGTGTGACACCCCCTTAAGTCTCCGGTCACTTTATGACAAACTATTGACACAAAGGCGCAGATAACTGATGACAAGTTGGTGCAACATTGTGAAACGTTTAAAATGAATAGAAACTTGGTGATTACAAGACAGTCATGTGACAAGTACTCAGCACCTTATTTTTGGGTTTTGCAGAATCTGGACGTATCTTGTATACAGTCTGTGAACATCATGATCTATCAGGATCAGAGGAAACAAGTGATGGTGACGCAGTCCGGAGATATCCTAGTGTACGGTCAATACAAGATCAGCCTGCCATACACGGATGGTAAGTCCTGCCTGCCAGGCTGCCAATGCCTAACCTCTCCCACCCTGGACATCTACCAATGGCCAGGAGGGGGGCACTGAGGCAGAGGAAACAGTGTGCATATGGACGAGAAGTGTGTGTCTGTATATGGACAGACAGTATGTGTGTGTCTGTATGTGGATAGAGAGTGTGCATATGCATGTGGACAGGGAGTGTGCATCTGTATGTGGACGGAGAATGTGTGACTATATGTATGGACGATGAATGTGTCTATGTGGACGAGGAGTGTTTCTGTATGTGGACGGAGAGTGTGCGTCTGTATGTGGACGGAGAGTGTGCGTCTGTATGTGGACGGAGAGTGTGCGTCTGTATGTGGACGGAGAGTGTGCGTCTGTATGTGGACAGAGAGTGTGCGTCTGTATGTGGACGGAGAGTGTGCGTCTGTATGTGGACGGAGAGTGTGCGTCTGTCTGTGGACGGAGAGTGTGCGTCTGTCTGTGGACGGAGAGTGTGCGTCTGTCTGTGAACGGAGAGTGTGCGTCTGTCTGTGGACGGAGAGTGTGCGTCTGTCTGTGGACGGAGAGTGTGCGTCTGTATGTGGACGGAGAGTGTGCGTCTGTATGTGGACGGAGAGTGTGCGTCTGTATATGGACGATGAGTGTGTCTATGTGGACGAGGAGTGTGTTTCTGTATGTGGATGAGGAGTTTAGTCTGTATGTGAACAGAGAGTGTGCGTCTGTATGTGGACGGAGAGTGTGCGTCTGTATGTGGACGGAGAGTGTGCGTCTGTATGTGGACGGAGAGTGTGCGTCTGTATGTGGACGGAGAGTGTGCGTCTGTCTGTGGACGGAGAGTGTGCGTCTGTCTGTGGACGGAGAGTGTGCGTCTGTCTGTGAACGGAGAGTGTGCGTCTGTCTGTGGACGGAGAGTGTGCGTCTGTCTGTGGACGGAGAGTGTGCGTCTGTATGTGGACGGAGAGTGTGCGTCTGTATGTGGACGGAGAGTGTGCGTCTGTATGTGGACGGAGAGTGTGCGTCTGTATGTGGACGGAGAGTGTGCGTCTGTATGTGGACGGAGAGTGTGCGTCTGTATGTGGACGGAGAGTGTGCGTCTGTATGTGGACGGAGAGTGTGTGTCTGTATGTGGACGGGGAGTGTGCGTTTCTATATGGACAGAGACTGTGCGTCTGTATGTGGATGGAGATTAGACATCTGTATATAGCCACAACCTTTATCACAAAACAAATTCTTTTCTGGTCATCACAATGGGAGACCCAGACAATGGGGTTTAGGGCACTGCCCTCCGGAGGTCACACTAGGTACTACAAGTTTGTAGACACCGCCTCCTCCGCTTATAAACCCCTACCGCAGGGAACATCCTCAGTTTTAAACTTAGTGTGCTCGGAGGATCACGCTTTGCTTGCACTTCACTGCATTCTCACTACTTACGTGATGGCGTCTGAAGACAAGGTAATATGGTCCTGGTCGGGACCTGCGACAGCCTCCCCGCTCACCCTGGTGGCACACGCAGGTGGAGGTACCGGAGGGCCTAGAGCCTGGACACTTTGTGTTCTCCCGGTACGCTGTCGCGCTCCTTTCCATCCCTCTCTGGGGGGCTCTGGAGAGTGGGAGATGGGAGCCTTGCACAGCTCCGCTCCGTCCGAGGCCTCCCTAAATGGTGCTTACAGACCGGACTGGAGCCAGCCCAGTCCGAGGCCTCCCTAAATGGTGCTTACACTCCGGACTGGGCTGAACCCCCGTCCGAGGCCTCCCTAAATGGTGCTTACAGACCGGACCGGCACTGAGGCACTCTGTGTCTCCTGTGTGCCTGGGGGTAGTGTCTGTCACTTTATGTGACCTGACACTCAGACCGCGCGTTACCCTCGGGTCCGCGGATCTGGAGGTGTACCCTGTGCTGGGGGCACCCTGGCTGACCGCCCTGTGTGTCACAGGGGCTGAGGCCGGAGACTGCTGATCTTTGGATGTAATTGCAGTCCGTGTGTGTGTAATGTGTTTTACACTATTTCCCGCGCTGCGGGCTCCAGCACCTCCATTTTGAGGCTGCCTGGAAGAGAGGAGGCAGCCCTTGCGGTGACGTCACCGGGGGGGCGTGTGTGTGTGCTTCCCGCGTGTTCTCGGCGCCGCCCACGACTTTACTGGCGGCGGCCATCTTCTCCCTCACTTCCCGGCTGGGATCTACGGCAGCGCGTGTCTGCACTTCAGAGGGAGACCGGAACTCGCGGAGGTCACACACACACACCGCTTCCTCCCACCGCTTTACTGCGGTTGGTAAGCCACCGGGATTCCCGGTTTGTTTGTCTGTACGACTTGGCTTATACATCCCCTACTGTGGCTATGTCCTCAGTTAGGAAGCTTGCTGCTAAGGCGGCAGATGCCACCATTACCTGTACTACATGCAATGGTACACTGGTGGAGGGGTCCTGCAATAACTGCGGACGCCCAGAAGCCCGGACTGGCTCTGCTGAGGCAGCAGCTCCGGTGCTGTACCCTGAGGTCCAGGTGATCCCAGGACCATGGGAAACGCAGAATAGGATCAATGAATCCCTGCTGTCCCAGATGTCCTCCATGTCGCAGTCACTGGAGGCACTTCATAGGAGACTGGAAAACCCAGCTACTCCTTCCAGTTACCCCGGGTGTCTCCCTCTTCTGCTGTGAGACCCCTTAAGCGAGCTCGTCGTGAGGAGTCACCCGAGCTCCAGGCTCTCTCTGAGGAGGAGCGTTCCTCTGATGGTGAGGAAGATGATGGGGGTTCTACTCTCGGGTCTGTGTCTGAACCTCCAGATGGGGTGGAGGATCTGGTGTCCTCCATCAATGAGACCTTACGTCTCGTGACTCCCCTGAAGAGGTGATCGTGCACCCGAAGGAGGTCTATCAATGGCTGCGGCCAGAGGCTAGACCGAGTGGCTCTTTCATGGACCACACTAATTTTGGAAGGGTGGTTAGAGCACCCAGGTTACATCCTGGGCGGCGCTATGTCCGTAAACCTAAGGACAATCGCTTCCCCTTCTCCCAGGAGGTGCTTCAGGAATGGTCGCAGTCTCCAAAGGTGGACGCTTCCATGACTAGAATTGCTGCACGCTCCCTGTTTTCTGCCTCTGATAGCTCCTCATTGAAGGATGCGACTGATAGACAGGTCGAGCAATTCGCCAAGTCTTCATATGAGGCTGTGGGGTCTTCATTTGCCCCTAATTTCGCCACGGTCTGGACCTTACAAGCGATTACTACCTGCTTGGATGGTATCACGGACCTGGCAAGATCCAGTCCAGAGGTCCTGGCGCTTACCGAGAGGGCAAGGGCCTATGCGGATTATGCCAGGACGGCATCTTTGGAAACTGCCACTCGCTCAGCTGTGGCTTCGGCCAATGCGATAGCGATCCGCAGGTTGTTGTGGCTACGTCTTTGGGACTCAGATGCCACGTCTAAGAAGATTTTGCAGAATCTTCCGTTCGCTGGTGACAGGCTTTTTGGCACCGAGCTGGACAAGCTGATAAAGGATTCTGCGGAGTCTAAGATCCCGCAGAATAAGCCTAAGCCACGGTATACCGTTAAAAGGAACCCTAAACAGTGGTCCTTTCGCTCCAGCTCGCAGTCATCCGCGACGTCCGCTCGCGCGGACCGAGGGGGCAAGCCAGCTACTCAGTGGCGCTCCAAGAGTCGTCAGAAGAAGCCGGCGGGGGCAGCAGCTGCCACCCCCAAGCCCGCCTCGACATGACTCGCTCTCTCATCCTGCCTCCCCACAGGTGGGGGGCCGCCTGTCTCGATTCCAGGACAGGTGGCTACTTCACGTTCAAGATCAGTGGGTTCGAGACGTAGTCTCGCGAGGTTACAGGATAGAGCTGACATCAAAACCGTTATCCCGATTCCATCGGTCTGTTCCATCCCCAGAAAAGGCTCAGGCTTTTCACCGGGTGTTGGAGGGACTCCGCAGAGACGGAGTAGTGGTCCCAGTGCCCACGGCAGAGAGGTTCAGGGGTTTTTACTCCAACCTCTTTATTGTCCCGAAAAAGGACGGCTCCTTTCGACCGGTCCTGGACCTCAAATTGTTTAACCGTCACGTGTTGGTTCGGAAGTTCCGCATGGAATCCCTGCGCTCCGTGATCACGGCTGTGTCGCAGGGAGACTTCCTAGCGTCCATCGATATCAGGGACGCTTACCTTCACGTGCCCATTGCACCGGCTCATCAGCGCTGGTTACGATTCGCAGTGGGGGACGAACACTTCCAATTTGTGGCCCTACCCTTCGGGTTGGCCTCAGCACCACGGGTGTTCACGAAGGTGATGGCCTCTATGATGGCTCTCCTGCATGTGCAGGGTCACGCCGTCATACCATATCTGGACGACCTATTGGTCAGGGCGCCATCGGAAGACCTTTGTCGGGTGAGCCTGGAGGTGACCATGAGGTCTCTGGAACAGTTCGGGTGGCTTCTCAATACTCAGAAGTCGACCCTGGTTCCGACCCAGTCATTGACATATCTGGGCATGGACTTCCACACGGACTCGGCCCTGGTGTCTCTACCTCAAGCCAAGCAGCTGGCGATCCACTCAGGAGTACAGAATGTTCTCCTGTCACCTCACTCATCCCTTCGGGCGTTGATGAGACTGGTGGGACGCATGGTAGCGGCGATAGAGGCGGTGCCCTTTGCACAGTTTCGTCTCCGTTCTCTCCAGCTGGAGATTCTTCGCCGATGGGACAAGAGAGCGATATCTCTGAATCGATTGGTGGCACTGTCACAACCGACCAGGGACTCCCTGCAGTGGTGGCTCCAGCCACGTCACTTGTCACGGGGCCGGTCGTTTCTCAAACCATCATGGTTAGTGGTGACCACCGACGCCAGTCTGAAGGGCTGGGGGGCAGTGTTCTTACACCACAGGGCTCAAGGCCTCTGGACTCAGTCGGAGTCAACGTTGCAGATCAACGTACTGGAGATCAAGGCGGTCTATCTGGCGCTCCTGGCGTTTCAGAAATTCCTGACAGGACAGCCCATTCGGGTACAGTCCGACAATGCGACGGCCGTCGCCTACATAAATCATCAGGGAGGGACCAGAAGCGCTCAGGCCCTCGCCGAAGTCCACCGCATTCTGTCGTGGGTAGAGGAAAACGACTGCCTGATCTCCGCAGTTCACATCCCAGGGGTCGAGAACTGGGAGGCCGACTACCTGAGCCGGCAGGGGATGGACGCCGGAGAGTGGTCTCTACATCCAGACGTCTTCCGGGACATCTGCGGCAGATGGGGCACTCCGGACGTGGATCTGATGGCCTCGCGGCTCAATCGTCAGGTGCCGCAATACATGGCGAGATCCTGGGATCCTCAGTCTCTGGGGGCGGATGCCCTGATCCTGAGTTGGTCCAGTTTCCAGCTGCCATATGTGTTCCCTCCTCTGGCTCTGATTCCCAGGGTTCTGTGGAAAATCAGGTCGGAGTGCAGAGTAGCCATTCTAGTGGCTCCGGATTGGCCCAGGAGGTCCTGGTATCCGGACCTGTGGCAACTGTCAGGCGGACACAGGTGGGCTCTTCCAGATCGCGCAGATTTACTCGCGCAAGGCCCATTCTTCCACCTCAATTCCAAGGCCCTCAGATTGACTGCATGGCTCTTGAGGCCTGGCTGCTGACTTCCAGGGGCTTCTCTCCTACAGTGGTGGCCACTATGAATCGGGCTAGGAAGCCAGTTTCCAGAAAAATGTACCACAGAACGTGGAAAATCTTTTTTACCTGGTGTGCCTCTGGTGGACGGTCCCCGTGGCCCTTGTCCATCCCGACGTTGTTGGCCTTCCTACAGTCGGGTTTGGAATTGGGATTATCCCTTGGCTCTTTGAAGGGTCAAGTATCAGCACTTTCTGTGCTGTTTGACAGGCGATTGGCGCTCCTCCCGAAGGTCCGTCAATTTCTGCAGGGGGTGTCACGGATGGTTCCGCCCTACAAGAGACCTCTGGACCCTTGGGACCTTAACATGGTCCTGGCGGCATTACAAAAACCGCCGTTTGAGCCTCTGAGGGATGTTTCTCTATCTCGTCTGTCCCAGAAAGTGGCCTTTCTGGTGGCGATTACATCTCTGAGGAGGGTATCAGAATTGGCTGCACTATCGTGCAAGTCACCCTTTCTGGTGGTTCACCAAGACAAGGTGGTGTTGCGCCCACGGCCAGAATTCTTGCCGAAGGTGGTTTCAACTTTTCACCTGAACCAGGAGATTGTTCTCCCATCATTTTGCCCCGCTCCCGTTCATCAGGTTGAGCGCGATCTCCATACTCTGGATCTCGTGAGAGCTATACGCATTTATGTGTCCAGGACCGCCTCCTTCAGGAGTTCGGATTCCTTATTTGTTCTTACGACAGGTCGCTGTAAGGGGTCCGCGGCTTCGAAGTCAACCTTGGCCAGATGGATTAAGGTTTCCATTCAAGAGGCTTACCGGTCTTCTGGTTTGCCTCTCCCGGTGGGATTGAAGGCTCACTCTACCAGAGCCGTAGGTGCCTCCTGGGCCTTGCGACATCGAGCGTCTGCTCTACAGGTGTGTCAGGCGGCCACTTGGTCCAGCCTACACACTTTCTCTAAGCACTATATGGTGCATGCCCATGCCTCTGCGGATGCAAGTTTGGGCAGGCGGGTTCTCCAGGCGGCGGTTGCCCACCTTTAAAGGGAACCATGTGTTTTCCGTCTTGTTGAGGAACTCTTCCCGCCCTGGGGTATTGCTTTAGGACATCCCCATTGTCTGGGTCTCCCATTGTGATGACCAGAAAAAAGAGAATTTTGCTTACGTACCGTAAATTCTTTTTTCTTTAATCATCAATGGGAGACCCAGCACCCACCCAGTTGTTCCGTTGCATGTTTTGCAGTTGATCTGTTCCCTGTTGGGACAGTGTTTGCCGGGTTGTTGAACCGTCTGTGCACGGCATTCTTCCCGATGTTTCGGGTGTGGTTTATTTCCTCCTCGCAGCTTATGGACCAAACTGAGGATGTTCCCTGCGGTAGGGGTTTATAAGCGGAGGAGGCGGTGTCTACAAACTTGTAGTACCTAGTGTGACCTCCGGAGGGCAGTGCCCTAAACCCCATTGTCTGGGTCTCCCATTGATGATTAAAGAAAAAAGAATTTACGGTACGTAAACAAAATTCTCTTTTTTGTTGCTATAATAGTAAAAAGGGTCACAGAAAAGTTGTTGAGAAAAAGAGATGCAGATTAACTGTGAAAAGGTTAAGAATGAAGGTCTTTATTATTAAGGGAAAAAGAAATCCAAATGTACAGGGCCCTGTGTGAAAAAGCGACTGCACCTATCCCTGGTTGGGCCCTTAGCATTAACAACTGCAATGGAGCATTTATGATAACTGGCAATGGGTCTTTTATTTTCTGGCTCTGGGGGAATTTTGGCCTCTCATCTTTGCAGAAATCTTGTAATTCATCAACATTGGAGGTTTCCTCCTTTTTAAGGCCGCAGCATCTCAATCGGATTAAGGTCAGGACTGTGATTTGTCAGCCTCAAACTTATAATCTTGTTTTTCTTGTCATTCAGAGGTGACTTCCTCGTGTGTTTTGGATCATTGTACTCCTGCATAACGCAAGTGCTCTTCAGCTTGAGGTCATGCACAGATGGCCGGACATTGTCCTTCAGGATTTTTTGGTAGACAGCACAATTCATGGTTCCATTTACCACAGCAAGTCTTCCAGGTCCTAAAGCAACAAACAGCCCCACACCATCACACTTACTCCATCATATTTTACTATTGGTATGATGTTCCCTTTCTGAAATACCGTTACCTCTACGCCAGATGTAATGGGACATTCTCCTTCCAAGAAGTTCTTGTTTTGTCTCGTCAGTCCACAGAGTTCTTTTTGCTCAGCACTGGTTTTCGTCTTGAATCTCTACCATACGGTCATTTTTGCCTGGTCTCTTTCTTATGGTGGAGTTATAAACACCATACATATGGCCCCCTACATGTGGTGGTAGAGCAAGATCTTTATAAAGTAAGAGTTATAAACACTGACCTAAACTAAGACAAGTGAGGCCTGCAGATTTTTGAATAATGTTGCGGGGTCTTTTGTGACCTCTTAAATGAGTTGCCGCTGTGCTCTTGTGGTAATTTTGCAAAGTATTCACTGATCTCAGGAAGACCAGTCCAAGAAAACACTGTGGGCAGCTGGCTAAAGCGCTCAAACACAGTGAATTCCTAGGCACATTGCCCCCTGGGAAATATGAATATGCAAATAGAGTCTGTGGAGCCTCTGTTAGGAGTCTCAAACACAGAACTAGCCATATATCCCTCCAGTGAAGGACCCAGCCAAGGGGTGGCTCCTTGCGGAGAACACCATAACCACCATATGAAGTGGCCCTTTAAGTCAATATCCAACTCTTTTACAAGTTTACAGATATGACAAGGGAGCTCCCACCTAGCCAGAATCCTACTCCACACTGATGAGGGGCAACACCCCGAAACAGCTGTATGTGGATGGATACTTGGCCTTGGTATTCCCTTGTCATATCTGTAAACTTGTAAAAGAGTTGGATATTGACTTAAAGGGCCACTTCATATGGTGGTTATGGTGTTCTCCGCAAGGAGCCACCCCTTGGCTGGGTCCTTCCCTGGAGGGATATATGGCTAGTTCTGTGTTTGAGACTCCTAACCGAGGCTCCACAGACTCTATTTGCATATTCATATTTCCCAGGGGGCAATGCACCTAGGAATTCACTGTGTTGAACGCTTTAGCCAGCTGCCCGCAGTGTTTTCTTGGACTGGTCTCCCTGAGATCAGTGAATACTTTGCAATCTTGGTCTACTAGGCATTGCTCCCACCTAGCCAGAATCCTACTCCACACTGATGAGGGGCAACACCCCGAAACAGCTGTCTGTGGATGGATACTTGGCCTTGGTATTCCCTTGTCATATCTGTAGACTTGTAAAAGAGTTGGATATTGACTTAAAGGGCCACTTCATATGGTGGTTATGGTGTTCTCCGCAAGGAGCCACCCCTTGGCTGGGTCCTTCACTGGAGGGATGTATGGCTGGTCCTGTGTTTGAGACTCCTAACAGAGGCTCCACAGACTCTATTTGCATATTCTTGTGGTAATTTTGGTCGGCTGGCCACTCCTGGGAAGGTTCACCACTGTTCCATGTGTTCACCATTTGTGGATAATGGTCCTCACTGTGGTTTGCTGGAGCCCCAAAGCTTTAGAAATGGCTTTATAACCTTTTCCAGACTGATGGATCTCAATATCTCAATTACTTTGCTTCTCCTTTGTATCCGAATTTGTATTGCAGCATGATATCTTGCTTCTGAGGATCTTTTGGTGTACTTCACTCTTTCAGGCAGTTCCTATTTAAGTGCTTGATTGGGAACAGGTGTGGCAGTAATCAGGTCTGTGTGTGGCTGAGGAAATTGACCTCAGCTTCCCAAAGATGTTATCAACTACAGTTAATTTATGTTTTAATGGGGGGAGGGGCAATCACTTTTTCACACAGGGTCCTGCAGGTTTGGATTTCTTTTCCCCTTAGTAATAAAGACCTTCATTTATAAACTGCAGTTTGTGTTTTCTTGTGTTACTCTTTGTCTAGTATTTACATTTGTTTGGTGATTTGAAACATGCAAAAGAATAAGAAATCAGGAAGGGGGCAAATACTTTTCCCCACCACTGTAGATGACTGTTGTATGTGTGGAGTTTGTGTATGGGATCGTGTGAGTCTTACGGCCATTGGTAATTCCTATCTTTGCTTTTATTACAGACGTGTTTGAGATCAGACATTTGTCCTCCGTGTTTGTTCAAGTGAAGACAGCAGTGGGGCTGCAGCTGTTATATGACCGTGATGGTCTGCGGCTTTACATACAAGTTGACGGACGCTGGAAAGATGACACTGCTGGTCTCTGTGGGACGTTCAATGATAACGCACAGGATGACTTTCTGTATGTACAGAGATGCATGTGATCTATGTGCAATGTTTGTTTGATATCCAGGCGTGACTTGCTATCTGTCCGACAGGACCACTTCCCAGTGTGTTGTAGCACTCAACAACACAGTGGCCCTTCACTTTATTTTCATATTGACAATTGCACAACACCGCCATCACCCACACAGTACTGAGTATGATGCTGGCCTGTGTGAAGGTGAGGACATTATTTTTGTAGGCAGAGTTTGAGTTCTAATTTCCTGTCCTCAGCATCAGGGCCGGCTCCAGATTTTTGTGGGCCCTGGGCAAAAGAGTCTTAATGGGCCCCTTTTACACTCCACCCCTCCAAATTATATATGACATACACAGCTCTGCTACATGCCCATAGACACACGGCTCTGCTATACGCACATGTGGACACACAGGTCTGCTACTTGCACACTACACATAGTACACACACAGTTCTGCTGCATGAACATACAGATACACACACATCACTGGTACATGCCTAATTCATGCATATACAGACACACGCAGCTCTGCTACATGCACACTACACATATAGATACACATATGGTTCTGCTACATGGACACTACATACCCAGCTTTGCTACATGTACAATGCATACACATACAAACACACACAGCTTTGCTACATGCACATACAAACACACACAGCTCTGCTACATGCACATACACACACAGCTCTGCTACATGCACATACATATACGCTAATACAGATATACACAAATACAAATACACACACATACAAACACAAGCACAGAGACACACACATACAGATATAGATACACACAGAGACACACACATACAAATATAGATACATACAGACACACATATACATACATAATCAAACACATAGACAAACACATACAGACACACACACACGGGCACACACACATACACACACATATATTACCACATTCAGATGATCTTGATCCGTGTAGAGCAGGAAAGGAGCCACTGAGAGCTGCATGGAGGCTGCTGAAGTTAGGCAGAAGCAGTTTCTTCTAAGACCTTGATTTCAGTCATGTGATCAGTCAAATGACTGGAACTGGCAGGTCCTTCAGCCTCCATTCAGCTCCCGGTAAGCTTGTTCTCTTGCTGTGTGCCGATCACATAGATCAGTGCAGAGCAGGAGAGGAGAGAGGGAGAGGGGGCCACTATCTGTGAGCAGCTCTCCTCTGCTTCCGCTCAGAGACAGCTGTGGGCGCTCTCACTGCTTCAGGGCCCCGGCATCTGCATGGGTAGGCCGGGTGCTGGCGCCGGGCCTGCTCAGCATGGCAATAAAGCAAGTTCCTCTAGCCACCCCTCTGTTCATCCTGTCTCGAGGCCAACTGTGAATCTTTGACCACACGTCTCTAAGGTTTGGCTGCAAGCCAGTGCAGGTTTTGCTCCACAGGTGACTTTTTACAAGTCCGGGCGTGACTGACCTCCTTTCCTGAAAAGAAGGGGAACAAAAGCGCAAATAGTGTCTTATCATTTTGATATTGTGAGCAAGGAAAACTAATATCTGTCACGCGCTTACATGGCGCTGACTTTGCTGGATGCTGCTGTGTATGTGTTTGTCTTTAAGAGCTGCATGGTTGATGGTTGTGAAGGTCCTGGGCCTCCTGTGTTGTGCTCCACAACTGCATTCACTATGAGGTTCGGCTGCTGCTTGAGGGGTTAATGTGTGAATCACCTGGGCTTCTCTCCCCCTGGCCTTTAAGTAGCCTCTCCTTCCACCAGGTGGTGCTGCTGATAGAGTTTCACTCTATGCCTGGAAGCCGTGCTGTGCTGACCTGTGTGTTTGTGTTGCTGAAGTCCTTTCCTTTGGAGTTGCTGTATCCCAGTTATGTGGAGGGAGGTGAAGGGGGAATAGGGCAGGGCTGGTGGAGGAGTTTTAGGAAGAGGCTGGAGGCCTGAACCTTCTCACCTTCAGAGATACCTTCGGGATCAGGGCCATTATGGGTTCCTAGACTAGGGTCAGACTAGTCTTCCCTGGTCACCCTGCCCGTAACTGCCATTCCCTCATCAGCCTTCTCACTACACCGTGACATTATCAGCAGCCCATACCTTTTCCCTTGAGTCACTATGTCTCAGACTGCCTCAGCTGATGCATTTTCTCGCCTGATGCAGACCATCTCTGAAGAGGTAACTGGTCTGCGTACTCAGGTAGTGCGAGAGCTGCAGCAAGTCGTGGGATTTCTGGCGTCGGCTCATGGTCAGGTCATGCCAGAACTCGAGGTCTCTCTTCCAGATAGGGAAGTGAGGAACCGGGTGGGATTATAGTCTCCCTTTTTAAAGGGGACCCACGGACTTGGGCCTTTTTCCTCCTGGCCGACTCACCATCGCTACGGTTGGTGGACAGGTTTTTTGCTGATCTGGCTCAGGTGTATGGTGAACCTGATAGGGTGACTTTTGCTGAGTCTAATCTCCGTAAACTCTAGCAGGGCACACGAGCAGTGGAGGAGTACTGCTCAGAGTTTCGGAGATGGGCAACTGACACCCAGTGGAACGACCCAGCCCTCCGGAGTCAGTTCTGCTTGGGTTTGTCAGCTAGACTGCAAGACACCCTGGTTCAGTACGCCGCACCTGAGTCATTGGAGGCTGCGATGTCCCTAGCCATACGGGTTGACAGATGCCTGAGGGAGAGACCGAAAGCTACTATGTCTCCTGTACCTATCCCTGCTGAGGAGACTATACCCGATGAACCCATGCAGTTGGGGGCAGTAGGTTCTAGTGTTAAATAGTTTTACTGCGCTAAATACCCGGAGACTCAAAGTAGTAATGTGCTCTACAGGAGAAAACTTTTTTTTTCTCAACATGGAATGACACTAAACAAAAAAATGATACCATAAAAATCACATTCCCTGATGTAGTCAGTGTTGATGTTATGGGATTTGAGGTTATTAATAGAAGCTATGTGTGTTGATAATGTTGTGAGTGGATGAGAGGTGACATACAGAAGTAATTAGTCAAAAGGTGCAAGTGTTTAGGCTCCGTTACACCTTGCGACATCGCCGCCGATTACATAGGCCACGCCCTACGTCGCCTATCGGCGGCGACATCGCCCCTACATTGCCTAATGTAAAGGGGCGATGTCGGCGCCTCCGAGAGGTCGCCTGGTTTCACATCAGTGATGTGAAACCAGGTGACTGGTATGGGGCGATGTGTACACATCGCCCCATCTAACCAGCCGTTGGCGACCTGACAGGTGATGGGAGCCATGGGCTCCCATTGTCCTGCATCGCCGCTGGGGTTTTGAGACACCCCGGCGGCGATGCCACCTGTCAGCTCGCCAGGGCGCCGACTGAGGTGTCGCCCCGTGTAAATGGGGGACGGCGACGCTGGCGGGGCGCCAAAAATGTGCGCGCTCCCGCCAGTCGCCGCCGACATCTCCAGCAGCGTTGGGAGGTGTAACGGGTCCCTTTGTCTTCCACCCCTGTTATAATCCCCCTAGCTACCTTATATGTAGGTTTGAAGGTTCATGTGTAGCAATAGGGGATTAAAAATATGGGTACAAAGTTGCACACTCCTTTTGATGTTTTTGATGCAAGGTTTATTATGAACAGTTAATGACCACAGATGTCATTTACTGGGATTGAAGAAATCCTGTTAGTTGGCACCTCCACTCATCACCTACGCGGTGTGCACACCATTATACCCTATTGGCAATAGGGGATTAAACAGGATTGATAAAAGGGGAGATGCTCACTGTTTACCTAAAGAAATTTGTATATATGTATATGTGTTAAACACTGTATACATCCTGCAGAACAAACAAAATATTATTTGGTAGCTATTTAGAAAACTGTGAATATAGTACCTGTACAACAATCATTCTTCCCAACAGGGGTACAGTGTGGCAGAGATATGCTGGTCCTGTCTATACTGACAACAATAGTGCAGGTAGTGCATATGGAAGCAGTTATTTGCAGGTAGAAATAAAGTTCATAAACACTTTTAGATCAGTGGTGCACTGTTTTTTTTGAGCCGGGTCTTTGTGCCGGATCATTCTCGAACGACACATCACTAGCAAGCTTGCGACTTTTTTTTTTATCTCCAGTCCCGCATCCGGCTGAAGCGTCTGTGGACCGCCGCAATCTACCTAGCGTGCCCCATTGCGTCCTTTTGTTCTGGATGCACGGAATCCATAGCTGGCAATTCATAGGAAGCTCCACTCATACCAACCTACGAGCACCATCAAGTAGGTGGCACACCATTTCAAGCCATCGGTGCAAGCATTATCTTTTGCTCCTATAATACCACCAAGCAAGTGATACACTGATTCAAGACACCAGTGTGGCATTAATTTGGCACTTACCGGTGCACCACTGATCTAAAAATGTGTATTAACTTTATTTCTACCCATATGCACTACCTGCACTACTGCTATCAACATACAAAGCTTCTATCAATAATCTCGAATCCCATGACATCAGCACTGACTACATCAGGTAATGTGCTTTTGATAGTATTATTTTTGTTTAGTGTCATTCCATGTTGAGAAAAACATTTTTTCTCCCGTAGAGCACATTAGTACTTTGAGTCTCCGGGTATTTAGCGCTGTAAGACTATTTATTTTCTTAATAATAATTATTGACAGCTTATTGTTATACAATTTTTCACAATTGAATACACATTTAAACCCCTTAATTTTACTAATTGTGTACATATATGGAGTTGCATTTTCAGTGTTGAGGATTGTATATGTAAGGTGTGTGGTGTATATGGTGTTTATATATTGAGCAGCTCGCTCAGGCTTTAGGTGTCGCTGAGTTGTTCATGTCTTCCCTTCCATTAAGCTCTCCAGCTGGAGTTCCGGAGAGTACGCCACTGCTGTTTGGAAATGCATGGAAAATGTCCTCCGCCTGTGGAAATGAAAACTTGCCCTCCCCGCTTGACCCATGTGATGTTCACCTTCAGGCAGGTATGAGGATATTGTCTTTGGCTAAACAGTTAGGGGCACTTATTTCTACAATAATCCCTATCTCTTATGTTTGCCCTGTTTCCCTTCAGCCTCGTATGCCACAGAAAGCTGCAGCGTTGTCAGCCGAGAGCTCTTCGCTCCGTGTCATCCTTACCTGAGTCCTGTGTCATACTATGAACAGTGCAGGAGAGACACATGCAAGTGTGGAGGAACGTGCTTCTGCTCGGCACTAGCGCACTATGCCCACAAATGCCGCCAATTTGGAATCATTATCAACTTCCGAGCTAGCATCCCGGACTGTGGTACGTACTGTGGGGATCACATATGAGTATTGTTTACAGGGGTGGACACGGTCAGCGTGAGGCCCCTGTGCAAATATGTGTTTGGGCCCTTGTTCCATTATGGTGACCAAGATAATTATAAACTGTGGGTGTATGTAATGTGGCCATGGCAAGGTACTAGTCTCCTACGCACCACCACTCTACATGAAATTGATGGTTCTAGGTGTGTGTCTCTGTGGTGGTCATTACATAAGCAATACACATCCACAGATTGCAGATTGACATTGTATACAGCAGGCCAGGATCAGATGGTTCACAATGAATCAAGAGAGACAAAAGTCCAAAAATACATTCTTTACTGATATTCAGATTGGTAGAATTAATGTACATCAGATAGGCACATTGTGTGTTTAACGGACATCTGCCTTGCAGTATGTGGGCATATGCAATCCTCAGTTACATCACAGGACAGTTCCTTTTGCAGTAACTTCACACACAATCCTGGGACACCTCATCTTTCCCTATGAGGGCTGCACAGATCAAGGAGTAATGCTATGGATACTCACAGCTATAGTGGCACACCCCTCATTATTGGCACCCCCCTTCATTTTTTTCATAGACTGTGCAATATCTTTAGAAATAAATGAAAATGTACCAAAGTTATCCTCAGGATTTTGCAATTAGTGTCCAAAGTAATACAGCAATAAAACATTGTCAACTTACAGTACAGACCAAAAGTTTGGACACACCTTCTCATTCGAAGAGTTTTCTTTATTTTCATGACTATGAAAATTGTAGATTCACACTGAAGGCATCAAAACTATGAATTAACACATGTGGAATTATATATCTAACAAAAAAGTGTGAAACAACTGAAAATATGTCTTATATTCTAGGTTCTTCAAAATAGCCATATTTTGCTTTGCACACTCTTGGCATTTTCTTGATGAGCTTCAAGAGGTAGTCACCGGAAATGGTCTTCACTTCACAGCTGTGCCCTGTCAGGTTTAATAAGTGGGGTTTCTTACCTTATAAATGGGGTTGGGACCATCAGTTGTGTTGTGCAGAAGTCTGGTGGATACACAGCTGATAGTCCTACTGAATAGACTGTTAGCGCTTTTTTCTTGCCATAATACAAATTCTAAGTAAAGAAAAACGAGTGGCCATCATTACTTTAAGAAATGAAGGTCAGTCAGTCAGAAAAATTAGGAAAACTTTGAAAGTGTCCCCAAGTGCAGTTGCAAAAACCCATCAGACGCTACAAAGAAACTGGCTCACATGAGGACCGCCCCAGGAAAGGAAGACCAAGAGTCACCTGTGCTGCGGAGGATAAGTTCATCCGAATCACCAGCCTCAGAAATCACAGGTTAACAGCAGCTCAGATTAGAGACCAGGTCAATGCCACACAGAGTTCAAGCAGCAGACACATCTCTACAACAACTGTTAAGAGGAGACTTTGTGCAGCAGGCCTTTATGGTAAAATAGCTGCTATTAAAACACTGCTAAGGACAGGAAACAAGCAGAAGAGACTTGTTGGGGCTAAAGAACACAAGGAATGGATATTACACCAGTGGAAATCTGTGCTTTGGTCTGATGAGTCCAAATTTGAGATCTTTGGTTCCAACCACCGTGTCTGTGTGACGCAGAAAAGGTGAACGGATGGGATGGACTCTACATGCCTGGTTCCCACCGTGAAGCATGGAGGAGGTGTGATGGTGTGGGGGTGCTTTGCTGGTGACACTGTTGGGGATTTATTCAATATTGAAGGCATACTGAACCAGCATGGCTACCACAGCATCTTGCAGCGGCATGCTATTCCATCCGGATTGTGTTTAGTTGGACCATCATTTATTTTTCAACAGCACAATGACCCCAAACACACCTCCAGGCTGTGTAAGGGCTATTAGACCAAGAGGGAGAGTGATAGGGTGCTACGCCAGATGACCTGGTCTCCACAGTCACCAGACCTGAACCCAATCGAGATGGCTTGGGGTGAGCTGGACCGCAGAGTGAAGGCAAAAGGGCCAACAAGTGCTAAGCATCTCTGAGAACTCCTTCAAGACTGTTGGAAGACCATTTCTGGTGACTACCTCTTGAAGCTCATCAAGAGAATGCCAGGAGTGTGCAAAGCAGTAATCAAAGCAAAAGGTGGCTACTTTTAAGAACCTAGAATATAAAACATATTTTCAGTTGATTCACACTTTTTTGTTAAGTATATAATTCCACATGTGTTATAATTCATAGTTTTGATGTCTTCAGTGTGAATCTACTATTTTCATAGTCATGAAAATAAAGAAAACTCTTTGAATGAGAAGGTGTGTCCAAACTTTTGGTCTGTACTGTACATATTGTAATTTCAAAGAAGAAATTGAATAAACATCACGTGTAGCAATAAAGGCCCCTAATTAATACTTGGTTACCGCCTTTGGCATTGGTGAAGTCTCCAGACGTTTCTTATAGCATCTAGAAGCCTCTTGCCCTTCTCCACTGGGATTTTTTCAACCTTTGTAGTTCGTTCAAGCTCTTGAATGTTTGCAAGGTTCTTTTTCCCAATGCAGATTTCAGCTAACCCCAGAGATTTTCAATGGGATTGAGGTCAGGACTCATAACTGCCATTATAAAACAGTCCTTTTTTTCCACCATTCCTGTGTAGTTCTGAATGTGTGCTTTGGGTTATTGTCTTGCTGGAGAACGCATGAACATTTCACTCTAAAATCTCTTGATAATTCTATGATTTCATGATTTCTGTGATACGGGTCAAGGCCTCCAGTATCACATGCAGCAAAGCATCCCCCCTGCATTATGGATCCTTCACCATGCTTAACTGTTAGTAGGGTGTTCTATTCCTTATAAGCTTCATTGCGCTGTCTGTAAACTGTTGGTTTGTGCCAAACAGGTCTATTTTTGTTTCATCTGTCCACAGAACATATACCCAGAAGGATTGTGGTTTGTCTTTGGCAAAGATCAGTTGTTCCTTTTTATGTCTTTTCTTCAGCAATGGTTTCTTCCATGGCCTTTACCCATAAAGCTCTGCTTGGTTTAGTGTGTGGTGCATGGTAATGGCTAAAACCATGACCTCAGATTTTTCCAAGTCGTTCTTCAGGTAATTTGAATGTAGGACGTGTTTTTTCCACCATTCACACCAACTTTTGAAGACATCTCTTGTCAATTTTCCTCTTTCCTGCATGTCCAGGGAGGTTCTTGACGGTTCCATACTTGTCAAACTTCTTAATATGTGCAATGTTGAAAGTGGTAACTGAGGTCTCTAGAGATGGCCTTATACCCTTTGGAGGTCTTGTGCTTGCTAATAATAGCAGTTCTGATGCCCTCAGACATATACTTTGCCTTCACCATTGTGACAAAGGAAGAGGTCCTAACGTGGTTTTTTAAAACAGTGAAGTCATCATTCATTCATTAATTTATGTCACATGGACACCGACAATTTATCACAGGTAATTCTCATTTGTGATTTACCACAGATGGGTCACAAATGCGTTTCCATACTAATATAATGTAAATGTGCCAATACCAAGGTCACAGCAAGATTTAGGGCCATGTCACACACACAGATATCTGTGCAGATATTGTTCGCAGATCTCTGGTTGCAGTGGAATCATGGACACATTGTTCCATTTGTATAAGGCCACAAAATGGAACAATGTGTCCATGATTTCACTGCAACCAGAGATCTGCGAACAATCTCTGCACAGATATCTGTGTGTGTGACGTGGCCCTTAGGTTTTTCTATTTTTGCTCCCATTGTTTTAAATTGTTTTTATCATTTTGGTCTTTTGTATTTAACACGAGTCTCTATACAAAAAGCTGTTTCACTTGATTTTCCTCATTATGTATTTAAACTTCATGGGTGCCAGTAACCATGAGCAGGACTGTACTTTCAGTTCCAAATTCACGTGAGGCCTCCCCTAGAGCGGCAATCTCAGTATGACTCCTCACCACTACAGGTGAAATTCCATTCTCATAGTGTCATGGGCATCTGTCTTTGCTGCACACCCAGCTCCCCGCAGGGGAACTCGATGTCCCAATATTGCGACCCCAGCTTACTTCTATTATTCAGAACTAGATCCTTTTCACTACAGACAACTGTTCACTAGTGTCCCGCTGTTATAAGTCCTTCTACATATCATTCTCCATTTAGAAGGGTGTTCTAGTTTTTGTGGGTCACTTTCCGTATGGTGTACTCTGCCTCCCTTGCCTTGTGCCACGAAGGAGAGTGGCCTCCTCTATTTCAGGTGTCAGAAAATCACTATGCATGGCAGCATGCACTCTTGCATGGGTTGAATCTGCTTTGTTGTTCCATGGTCTGATACTGCAAGGGTTGAGCAGTTCCTTTGGTCTCCTAGGCTTTCTCTCTTGGGTTATCTCAGCTGTTCTGAATTTTCAACTCCTATCTGGTATAAGTGCTCACCTCTCAGGTTGTCAGGTATCAGGATATAGGTGTCCACGGTCCGCGCTGCTGTCACTGGGTGATTATCCCTGGATGCTTCAGTTGGTCCCCCAAAAAAGACAGGAGTCCTATGGGTGATGTGACGGTTCCTTTATTCCACTTCCACCAACACGTTTCGGCGCCCCTTTTGGCACCTTCTTCAGGGTATTTTAACCCTGAGGAAGGTGCCAAGAGGGGCGCAGAAACGCGTTGGTGGAAGTGGAATAAAGGAACCGTCACATCACCCATAGGACTCCTGTCTTTTTTGGGGACCAACTGAAGCATCCAGGGATAATCACCCGGTGATAGCAGCGTGGACCGTGGACACCTATATCCTGATACCTGATTCTCTTCCCACGTGCGAAGTGGTGGTGGAGGTCCAGCGGCAGCTGTCATATGCAAAACGCCTACTAACCAGTTGTGGGGATCACAACTGATACAGGTTAGTGCACCTGTATTTTCATACGCACCTTTCACGAAACGTCAGTGATAGGGCACTATTTGCGCCTTGTTTGTCTCCCTTTATATCTTCTAGCACCTCTCAGGTTGGGTAGTTTTCAGTGATAGCTTGTTATACCTTGGTGTTGGTGTAGAGGTGTGAGTTGTGGGCAAAGAATTTGTTTAAGGAGCCATAACCAGAGTTTGCTGCTTAGAAGTCTGTTTGGTGTCTTCCCATCCTTTATTCTCTTTTTGGTTTGCCTCTTCAATCCTCTCCCTTTACTCTTTACCTGTAGTCCGGTGTGCTTTGTACAATTGCTGTTTACATTTCCCTTGTCTGTCTCTTCCATTTTGTTTCTCTATGCTAGAGTGGGGCTAGTGTTCCTGCTGCACTAATCATGGTTGTTCTCAGGGAAAGACGGCTAGGAATATGATTGGCCCACTGGGTAAGTGTCAGGGATTGTCCCTCCCTATTCTTTCCTAGTGACAGTTTATCTTTTCCCCCTGTCTTGCCCTGTACCCACCAGCCTCTTGGTGGAGCTTGACAATCAGGAGCTGCCCTAGAGTGGTTCCTGTGGCCAATTATCAGCCAAGTCCAACCTCCCCATCAGAGGCTATGGTGAAAAGTGGGTAGGCACTTAGTCACGTCCCTCAGGTGCAAGCCTGGTTTTAGGAGCAGTGAGACTACATCCCTCTCTTTCCCCTCATCTTGTAGTATGATAAGAAACCTGTAAATGGTTATAGGAATTGATTGATTAGAAGTTATTTATTACAGAGTGTGCATCGAAATATGAAGTTCAGGCAGGGGCATAACGTTCGCGGTAGCAGAGTCATGACTATGATCAGGCCCGAAGATACAGAGGGCCCAGTAACACCAGCGCCTACTTCACCTAGATGTGCATCTGAGGACATACAGTCAGCTGAAGTGTATAGTGGCGCATAGAACCGCTGGATCCTTGCATCACTATACACCCTGCCAGCCAATCAGAAGCCGGCAACTAATGTTAGTGTGCCTTGGACTAGGGGTGCATGACAGTGATGTCATGAACCATGGCATGCACGCTGATGTCAACTGCCAGCTGCTGTGCTGGCTATTGAAAAGGATGCAGCGGAGTAGGGGAAGGGGAGTAGATTTTTTTTTTTTAATGCAGAACAACAAACAAGTACTGTATACCAGGATGGGGACATACAATGTGTGCCTGGATGGGGACATACAGTAAATACTAGTTCATCTCAATGAATTAGAATATTATCAAAAATCAATGTAAAATTGCCATGTTTCAGGGCGTTTCTGGGAGCCCTGAAACACGTTGACTAATAAATCAATATTATGTTCACCCTATGATGTCTCGTGGAATACGGCAGCGTGTTTTTTAACCCTTTATCCTCCTTACTTGATTTTTCTGAGATAATGACCTTTGGGTTTTCATTGGCTGTAAGCCATAATCATCAAAATTAACAGAAAAACACACTTGAAATACATCACTCTGTTTGTAATGACTCTATATAATATATATGTTTCACTTTATGTATTGAATTACTGAAATTAACTTTTTGATATTCTAATTCATTGAGATGCACTAGTACCAGGATAGTCCCAGGATGGGGGATAGTATATACCAGGATGGTCCCCAGTATGGAGGACAAAATATACCAGGATGGGGAATAGTGTATACCAGGAGTACATTAGATGGTGGGCATTACTACATAATGGACACATATATATTTATAGGATTTAGAAACCTACAAGGGCCCGTACATCTGCCAATATGTGTGGGTGGCAATGGAGGAGGCAGATCCAAATCTTGCACCATGGCCATCAGACTCTAGCTATGCCATTGAGTTGAGGGGGTTAACAATTTTTAAATACACGTGTGCCTGAAGCATTCTAAACATTTCTTTTTGCAGTGCATGCTTGGTTGTGCACGTGTCGGGCCCCACGGGACAGGGGTACTCGGTACCGGACCGGACGGTGCCGGGGAAGTCACGGGTAGCTTGGTCCGGACCGTGTCCCGGGCTCGGCAATAAAAGCGGGGATTATTTACAGGGGAAATGTCACGTGTGACGCCACCCACTTGGTGCGGCCAGTAGCGGGGCTGCCGCTGCTGCAGAACCTCCGGGGGTGATGGAATAGCAGCGGAGATGGTGTAGTTCCAGTGGGAAGAACTGTATCCCCCGGGGCAGTAAGGGTTAAGTCGATTGTGTGTAGTTGTAGCACACTTACTTGCAGGCACTGCAGGGATCTCTCCTTCTGGCTGGTGCTGACAGGCTGGATCTGTATGAGGGAGAATGGGGTGCAGATAGAGGCAGACAAGAGAAGCAATTCAGGGTTTTCCAAAGCTTTACTCTTTGTTCTCTTCAAGCAGTTTACAAGTCATTTGCAGGTCTTTACAAGTTTAAGCACAGTTCTCAACACACGGGCGCATTCTCCCTCTCCGGGTTCCCTTTTGCTCTGCAGCCAGGCCTCTCTCTCTGTGACCCCTCACACAGTCTGTAGTGTCCCTTTCCGGGCTGTTTACGGTCTCCGTCTGTACGGGTGGTGTGTGGTACGCCGGACAGTATGGCGGTGACTCGGGCTTCTGTGAGTCCTAGTGCGTCACTTAGCTGCCTGTCCTTTAGGGTAGGGACCCTAACATGAAGCTGTGGTCCCCCGTTGGTGTCTGGGAATGTCGGTTGAACTACGGTCCCCTCTAGAGCCGACACTCTACTCAGCCCAGCCTCCAGCAGTCCTCAGCACGAGGCTCTACCAGGCCTCTCCTTTCTGTTCCTTCCAGTATCATAGGAGGGACTTCTCTACCTGCAGTCAGTGGCTTCAGCTGCTGTCTAGGGCCCGGGTTACACCGTCCCTTCTCTGTTCTGTCACACTCCTGGTGGCATCAGCATCGGACGGGCTTTCTCTCCCCTCTGGCTCACACTGGCTCAGTACGGATTCTGCGCTCCTAGCCTTGCACTCACAGAAGTGTGATTGTCCTTCAGTCTTTACAGCTCAGCTCACATCGGCCTACTGCCTTCCTTCACTCCTCCACCTCACTATATACTGTCAGTCACCTGACCTCTGGTGTGCCCAACCCACTCCTCTGAATCCACCACCCCTCCGATCTCATATAGTATCTAATCTCAGGGCTGGATGTAACCTCTTCTACACGTGGGTTGTGTGGGCTATGAGGGTGTTGTTGTGCAACAATGTCCTACCTGCCTGGCTGCAGTTCCCTTTGTGGCCTCCTGGACGCAGGGGCGCCACACACGCTGTTCTATCTGTCTTTTGTTACGTATTGGCTGCCTTGTAGTATGGAAGTGCTGCTGCTTTTTTTTCACTGCTCAGTGTGAGTAGATGAGGCTAATGAGCGGAGCATGTAGCAGTTGTGTGTGTGTGTGTGTGTGTGTGAATGCTTAGGTATGAGATGCAGTGTCTGGAAAGGAGAAAGAGCAAATAGGGTGTACCTGTGTGGTCAGGAGAAAACAAAAATAGGATATTGCTCACCTTATCCAGGTTGTGACAGGCACAACCACATCAAATAACATATTCAGATTTTAATCCTAATGACGTTCTGCAGCAGCTCCCCCAACTTGTAAAGTGATAAGCAGGAAAACAGTGGAACGGGGTATCCAAACCGCGCTACCGCCCGAAGAAAATATTCACTTCCAAAACTCAGAAAATTTGATGGTGTTTTTTTTATTTTCTACGTGTTTTGAGGGTACAAGCCCCCTTCTTCAGGAAAAAATCACAGATGTACAGCGCGGTTTGGATACCCCGTTCCACTGTTTTCCTGTTTATAACTTTAATGCTTAGGTATGCTGAGGGGCATGTCTGGGCTGGTTGCTCCCCACCCCTCGGCCTTAAATGGATCAGCTGACATCCACCTGTTGTCGCTGATTCAGTTCACTTCTGGACTGTGACCTGTTGTGAGCAGAAGCTGATCCTGAGCTGCTGTAATATTCTCCACTGGAAGTTGCTGGGTTCCTTGTCTGTGGGTGGAGGTAGGGGCTTATGCTTAGGGCTTCTTAGGAGTCAGGGATTTAGGTCAGTGGCTCGAACCTCCTCACCTTCAGAGATGCCTTCAAGATCAGGGCGAGCCAGGGACCCTAGTATCAGGGTCAGAGTAGGCTTCCCTGACCCCCTACATCCCGCTCCTTGCTACCCTGGCCTCCACAATGTTTCATCTGTATTGTGATTGATCTAGTCCGCTCTACACACATACAGCGGCCACACCCTGCCCATAGGCTCTGCTTGATTGTTGCACATGTGTTTGGGCCTGTTCTAACCTCATCCATGGATGTTGGTCTGGCAGTGTGGGGGTCAGATCTAATAATGTCCGGATGTCATGTCCGGACCTGGTCTTCCTTTATCTGCGCTGCCCTTTTCTGGCGCTGTGGGAGTAGTTCAGAAATGCTTCAGGCACATGTGCTTTTAATATGGTTCTGCTTTTAATGCATTCAGGAGGCCATAATGGCACAGCGTATATAAAGAACGTAGAGTAGGACTGCCTCATCTGAGAATGCCGTGACGTGGTGGGGTAGCTCAAAGAATTGATCGATTGTTTGCTAAATGTCTCAGTTTAAAGCACAGTTAGAAATTAATATGTACATATGCACTTTTTGTATTGCGTGCTAACCACAGGCAGCGCTGGCTTCTTGGCTTTTTTAATTATAATTTAAATGGTGCTAACACTTTTGGCCAGGACTGTATCTAAATCCATTGCTCTGCTCTCTGTATGCAGGTATTCAATGTCAAGGCTTGATGGTCTATAGCCCTTGTGTAAGTCCGTGTGCCCGCACCTGCCTGTCATTGTCGGCTCCAGAAGCCTGTGGGGGAACGTGTGTGGAGGGCTGTGCATGTCCTGAGAACATGTATTACAGCACGCAGCTCAGCAGATGTGTAGAAAGGTAGGGTCATCCTCGTATTTCTATTATATGTCACGTATGTGGCAGTAATAAAGAAATCATCTGATTCTCCTTGTGTGCAGGAACCAGTGTCCATGTTACTTCCTAGGAATCGATTATCATCCTGGAGAAATCGTCATCACCTCCCTTGGTAAATGGTAAGAAAAACAATGTATGTAGACTGTAATGCAAATATATCAAAATTCAGGGCAAACCACATGAGGATACATGAGAGAGAAGATGAGGACAGACCATAAGAGAATATGACACACCTCTCCAGGGCCTTAGGATACTCGGAACCGGGCTTTCTTGAGGCTTCATCTTCACGGGGATCACAGGGACCGAGACCTGCTGGCTCTGTGACCCTGGCGGTATCATTAAAAGTTTGGTGTGGGTGGCTCTCTCTTCTGGGGTAGGGATCTGGCGTGGAGAGTTCATTCTGGGCAGGGATGACTGGACCTAGGGATACTTGTGTTTTTTATGTGACACCACCCGCAGGTTGCGGCTATATCTGGCCGCCGCTGCCCGACAGTCCTCCTAGGGGTTGATGGTTGGGAGGCAGCAATCTTCTTAAGCCCTCTAAGGGTAGGGCTGACCCCTAGGGTGGCCAAAGGTACCTTAGTGAGTTGGTAGTAGTGTTTCTGGTGCTTTAGACGCGTTAAGAAAGTTAACAGACACAGTGGGCCTCAGTCTTTGGTTCTTTATTCACAGTCTTTAGTGCAGCAACTTGCTGAGGACTGGATTCTCGGAGGCAGGGATCCAACTACTCCCGGTTAGTAGGATGATACATAACCAGCACCCCTTCTCTGTCCTTTCCAGGTCATCTCACACAGCGCTTTGCCTCACTGCCTTCCTGCTTTGCGCCTCGCCACACAGAGCTCTGAGCCAGTGACTGTGGGCTTCTCTGAGAGGTTCCCCTGCACTGTCTCACCTCAGCCCTATGGTTGCCACCTTTTCAGCAGATGCGTGTAGTTGTTCAGCTATGAGACCATGGAAGTGCCACGGCCTCTGGGTTGCTAGCTGTGCCTGTTTGACCCCCTCATTCTCCTGAAGCCACTTGGGTGTTCTTTGCTCTCTTGGGTTCGGCCTCAGGACAAGTTCTCTCTTGCTTTAGTCCTCTAGACACTTCTCAGGCGTATGTGCTCTAGCTTCCCTCCAACTCGACCTTGGTGTGCTAAGGCCTCACTCCAGCTGTTCTACCGCCTCTCCTCAGCTGGGTAACTCTCTCACTGTTGTTCTCCTACATTCTAGATGGTTCCCACACTATTTGTACCCCTTGTTAAGTGTCCCACGTCATCTACGTGTGTTCTTCCTGGCCTCACTCCTTCCCTAGTGCTCCCTCTAATTAACTCCCTTCACCACCCAGCCCCACTACAATCGTTCCTAGTTTGATCTCGGTGTCCCGGTACTGATCTGTACACCTCTTTCTGTGAGTGTGATACTACACCCTAACAGGGGTGCAGTACCTCTGGGGCGACTGGATCCACAGGGGCGCCACAGAATCATGAAAGAGGAGGACTGACAACATGAGGATACATTAGAGAGAAGAGGAGGACCGACCACTTTAGCATACATGAGAGAGAAGAGGAGGACTGACCACATGAGGATACATAGAGGGAAAAGGAGGACTGACCACATGTGGATACATGAGAGAGAAGATGACTGACCACATGTGGATACATGAGAGACGAGGACTGACCACATGTGGATACATGAGAGAGAGATGACGTGACCACATGTGGAGACATGAAAAGGGAGAGGAGGACTGACCACATGTGGATTGTTCTGTGTTTCGATGAGAATATTTTGATGGGAGATTCGGCCTGCCTGTGCTTATTAATAATCGTGATGGCATCACTCTTCCTTTTCTGTGACAACACAAAGCACTCACTGATCACAGGGAGACCAGTCAAGGAAAACACTGCGGGCAGCCGGCTAAAGCGCTCAAACACAGTGAAATCTATGATGCCCCCTGGAAATTTGAATATGCAAATGGAGTCCGTGGAGTCTCGATTAAGAGTCTCAAACATGGGACTAGCCAGACATCCCTCCATGATATTCAGGACAAGCCGCGCATTCGCTATGCGCATAGTGACGTCGGCTTACACCTAAAGGGTGTACACAAGTCACCAAGACCGGATGTGACGCAAATAGCGTCACACCGGCTATTACGCCCGATGGGCGTGATAATGAGCGGGTCAGGAGGGCTTAGTCTCACAGGGAACGCCCTGTGAGACTTATTCACGGTGAAGAAGTCCCTGACATGTAAGTGTCTAAGGGTGTTTTTCACAATGTTACTGAACGCTTTTTTTACACAAAAGGTCAGCTGCTAATGATCTTTCAGGGTGCAGAGACAGGTATTAATACAGTTGGGGGTGATTTGGAGGGGTCTGGTTCCCTTTAAGGTCTTCCTTCAACCTTAAATACTATGTTACTATGTTAGTTGTTCTTTCCTCTTTGCTGTAGTTGTCCTTTCCTTATCACTCTAGTTATCGTTGCTCTAGTTGTCTTTTCCTCGCTGCGCTAGTTGACCTTTCCTTGTTGCTTTAGTCGTCCTTTCCTCATTGCTCTAGTTGTCCATTACTTGTCGCTCTAGTTGTCCTTTCCTTGTTGCTCTTGTTGTCCATTCCTCGTTGCTCTTGTTGTCATTTCCTCGTTGCTCTTGTTGTCCTTTCCTTGTTGAACTAGTTGTCCTTTCCTCGTTATGCTAGTTGCTCTTCCTCGTCGCTCTAGTCGTCCTTTCCTCGTTGCTCTAGTTGTCCCTTCCTCGTTGCTCTAGTTGTCCTTTCCTCGTTGCTTTAGTCGTCCTTTCCTCATTGCTCGAGTTGTCCATTCCTTGTTGCTCTAGTTGTCCTTTTCTTGTCGTTCTATTTGTCTTTCCCTCTTCACTCAAGTTGTCCTTTCCTCATTGCTCTAGCTGTCCTTTCCTCGTTGTGCTAGTTGTCCTTTCCTCATTGCTCTAGTTGTCCTTCCTTCATCGCTCTAGTCGTCCTTTCATCGATGCTCTAGTTGTCCTTTCCTCGTTGATCCTGTTGTCCTTTCCTCGTTGCTCTTGTTGTCCTTTCCTCGTTGTGCTAGTTGTCCTTTCCTCATTGCTCTAGTTGTCCTTCCTTCATCGCTCTAGTCGTCCTTTCATCGATGCTCTAGTTGTCCTTTCTTCGTTGCTCTAGTTGTCCTTTCCTCGTTGCGCTAGTTGTCCTTTCCTTGTTGCTCTTGTTGTCCTTTCCTTGTTGCTCTTTTTGTCCTTTCCTCATTGCTCTAGTTGTCCTTTCCTCGTTGCTCTTGTTGTCCTTTCCTCGTTGCTCTAGTTGTCCTTTCCTTGTCGCTCTAGTTGTCCTTTCCTCGTTGCTCTTGTTGTCCTTTCCTCATTGCTCCTGTTGTCCTTTCCTCGTTGCTCTAGTTGTCCTTTCCTCGTTGCTCTAGTTGTCCTTTCCTTGTTGCACTAGTTGTCCTTTCCTCGTTGCGCTAGTTGTCCTTTCCTTGTTGCTCTAGTTGTCCTTTCCTCATTGCTCTAGTTGTCCTTTCCTCGTCGCTCTAGTTGTCTTTTCCTTGTTGCACTAGTTGTCCTTTCCTTGTTGCGCTAGTTGTCCTTTCCTTGTCGCTCTAGTTGTCCTTTCCTCGTTGCTCTAGTTGTCCTTTTCTTGTCGTTCTATTTGTCTTTCCCTCTTCACTCAAGTTGTCCTTTCCTCATTGCTCTAGCTGTCCTTTCCTCGTTGTGCTAGTTGTCCTTTCCTCATTGCTCTATATGTCCTTCCTTCATCGCTCTAGTCATCCTTTCATCGGTGCTCTAGTTGTCCTTTCTTCGTTGCTCTAGTTGTCCTTTCCTCATTGCTCTAGTTGTCCTTTCCTTGTTGCGCTAGTTGTCCTTTCCTCGTTGCGCTAGTTGTCCTTTCCTTGTTGCTCTTGTTGTCCTTTCCTTGTTGCTCTTGTTGTCCTTTCCTCGTTGCTCTAGTTGTCCTTTCCTCATTGCTCTAGTTGTCCTTTCCTTGTTGCACTAGTTGTCCTTTCCTCGTTGCGCTAGTTGTCCTTTCCTTGCTGCTCTAGTTGTCCTTTCCTCGTTGCTCTAGTTGTCCTTTCCTTGTTGCACTAGTTGTCCTTTCCTTGTTGCACTAGTTGTCCTTTCCTTGTTGCACTAGTTGTCCTTTCCTCGTTGCGCTAGTTGTCCTTTCCTTGCTGCTCTAGTTGTCCTTTCCTCGTTGCTCTAGTTGTCCTTTCCTTGTTGCACTAGTTGTCCTTTCCTTGTTGCACTAGTTGTCCTTTCCTTGTTGCGCTAGTTGTCCTTTCCTCGTTGTGCTAGTTGTCATTTCCTTGTCGCTCTAGTTGTCCTTTCCTCGTTGCTCTAGTTGTCCTTTCCTCGTTGCTCTAGTTGTCCTTTCTTCTTGCTCTTGTTGTCCTTTCCTCATTGCTCTTGCTGTCCTTTCCTCGTTGCTCTTGCTGTCCTTTCCTCGTCACTCTAGTTGTCCTTTCCTCGTTGCTCTTGCTGTTCTTTCCTCGTCACTCTAGTCGTCCTTTCCTCGTCGCTTTACTTGTTATTTCCTTGTTCTAGTTGTCCTTTCCTCATCGCTCTAGTTGTCCTTTCCTCGTCGCTCTAGTTGTCCTTTCCTCGTTGCTCTAGTAGTCCTTTCCTCGTTGATCCTGTTGTCCTTTCCTCATCGCTCTAGTTGTCCTTTCCTCGTTGCACTAGTTGTCCTTTCCTCGTTGCTTTTGTTGTCCTTTCCTCGTTGCTCTAGTTGTCCTTTCCTCGTTGCTCTTGTTGTCCTTTCCTTGTCGCTCTAGTTGTCCTTTCCTCATTGCTCTAGTTGTCCTTTCCTCGTTGCTCTTGCTGTTCTTTCCTCGTCACTCTAGTCGTCCTTTCCTCGTCGCTTTACTTGTTGCTCTAGTTGTCCTTTCCTCGTTGCTCTTGTTGTCCTTTCCTTGTCGCTCTAGTTGTCCTTTCCTCATTGCTCTAGTTGTCCTTTCCTCGTTGCTCTTGCTGTTCTTTCCTCGTCACTCTAGTCGTCCTTTCCTCGTCGCTTTACTTGTTATTTCCTTGTTGTTCTAGTTGTCCTTTCCTCGTCGCTCTAGTTGTCCTTTCCTCGTCGCTCTAGTTGTCCTTTCCTCGTTGCTCTAGTAGTCCTTTCCTCGTTGATCCTGTTGTCCTTTCCTCGTCGCTCTAGTTGTCCTTTCCTCGTTGCACTAGTTGTCCTTTCCTCGTTGCTTTTGTTGTCCTTTCCTCGTTGCTCTAGTTGTCCTTTCCTCGTTGCTCTTGTTGTCCTTTCCTCGTTGCTCTAGTTGTCCTTTCCTCGTTGATCCTGTTGTCCTTTCCTCGTCGCTCTAGTTGTCCTTTCCTCATCGCTCTAGTTGTCCTTTCCTCGTTGATCCTGTTGTCCTTTCCTCGTTGCTCTTGTTGTCCTTTCCTCGTTGCTCTTGTTGTCCTTTCCGCATTGCTCTAGTTGTCCTTTCCTCGTCGCTCTAGTTGTCCTTTCCTCGTCGCTCCAGTTGTCTTTTCCTCGTTGCTCGTTGTCCTTTCCTCATTGCACTTGTTGTCCTTTCCTCGTCGCTCCAGTTGTCTTTTCCTCGTTGCTCTAGTTGTCCTTTCCTTGTTCCTCTTGTTGTCCTTTCCTCGTCGCTCTAGTTGTCCTTTCCTCGTTTCTGTTAGTGTTGTCTGTGTGTTCTTGCTGTACTGTCAGTGACTGGCACTGCTCTCCAGGGATGAGGAGGGAGAGGATTCTTCCTGGCAATGCTTCTGATATCTGTACTCCTACAGGTCCCACCATAACCATGTCTGTTCTCTTACTTCCAGCCTTTGTCTTGATGGAGTAATGAAGTGTGAAAGCATGGAGACAGGTGAGAGGTTATTTCACTGCACAAATGGTTACCCCTGTCTGCTCTCATAATTTGGACTATATCTCACTGACAAGGGTCATAGCCCTCATAAAAGGTTTTGCACATTTATTCCTGTAGATCTTTCCGTCACTGGATGCAATGACTTCTTGTGTTGTCATTTTGTTATTAGTAAGGTGAGAATCCTACAGGAATGTTGTAGAAAGCTTATTGTAGGCACAAGGTACACTGCCAAATCCATGATCACATGATGGTGATCTCTCACAGTAGAAGGCCAGATATGGTGGCGTATTGGATTTACTAGTAACCATTAGAGCATATCCCTATGAATCCCCCATCTTCCCTTAGTATGTGATGCAGGTAATGACTATTCCCTCTGTCCTCCTCCTAGTCCACGGCTGTCCATCCGGTCAAATCTATCACAACTGCAGCAATCCAGATGTGGACATTGACCTGAGCCAGGAAAAAACATGTGAAAATCAACTGCTGAATATCACTGCATCCTCCAACCTGCCCTGTGTGTCTGGCTGTGTGTGTCCCAAAGGGTAGGTGTTCTGCACAATGTGCCTGTATGTCCCCTGTGTGTCCGGCTGTGTGTTCCCCGGAGGGTAGGTGTCCTGCACAATGAGTCTGTATGACCCCTGTGTGTCCGGCTGTGGGTGCTCCAGAGGGTAGGTGTCCTCCACAATGTGCCTGTATGTCCCCTGTGTATCCAGCTGTGTGTGCCACAGAGGGTAGGTGACCTGCACAATGATCCTGTATGACCCCTGTGTATCCGGCTGTATGTGCCCCGAAGGGTAGGTGACCTGCACAATGAGCCTGTATGACCCCTGTATATCTGGCTGGATGTGCTCCAGAGGGTAGGTGTCCTGCACAATGAGCCTGTATGACCCCTGTGTGTCCAGCTGTGTGTGCCCCGGAGGCTAGCTGGCCTGCACAATGTGCCCGTATGACCCCTGCGTGCCCTGCTGTGTGTGTCCCAAAGGTTAGGTGACCTGCATAATCTGCCTGCATGACCCTGTGCGTCTGGCTGTGTGTGCCCCGAAGGGTAGGGTCTCACCTTTTATTATGCGCGAGTGGATTAGTTAGGTGTCCCTCCTTTGTTGTTTGGGGGTGGTTAGGGGTGTTGCCTTCGTATGTACAAAGGGTGGGTTAGGGGTTTCACTTTTGTACATGTGGAAGTGGATTAGGGTTATGTGTCATGCCTTTGTTTGTGCGACGGTGGGTTGGGGGATCTTACCTTTGTATGTGCGGGTGGGTTAGGGGTCATACCATTTGTATGCATGGGGTTGTTTTAGGGGGTTTCACTTTTGTATATGTGGGGCAGATTAGGGTTATAGGTCATGCCTTTGTATGTGCGGCAGTGGGTTAGGAGCTTCACCTTTTAATGTGCTGGGGTGTGTTAGAGTTAGTGTTCATGCCTTCTTTATGTGCAAAGTGAGTTAGAGTTAGCAATTACACCTTTTTTATGTGTGGGTTGGGGATTCTCACCTTTTATGTGTGGAGGTGGGTTAGAGATGTCACCTTTTTATATGCAGGGGTGGGCTATAGGTTGTGCGGGGGTGGGTTAGTGGTGTGTCCTTTTTATGTGCGGGGTGGGCCCTGTTGTCCCTTTCCTCTGCTCATACATTGTGTCGCCCCTGAGGTTTGCTGTCTTTTCAGGCAGGTGAAGCACGGGTTGGAGTGCCTATCTCCGGACGCATGCCCCTGCTCATGGAAAGCCAAAGACTATTACCCGGGAGACATCGTCCAATCGCCCTGTCACACCTGGTGAGTGACGCCACAGTACCGCTATCCAGCCACGTTGCTGCCATACTTAGACCCTTCTCATGTTCATATGCCTTATTTTACAGGAGCACAAAGTGTTTTGTCACAGTGATCATAGGTTGATGCAACGTAAAGGTACCTTTACACGCGGCAACCTTTCTAGTAATTTCGCTGACCAACTTACTGGCTGCAGTGAAATCATGGAGACATTGTTCCATTTGTACACAGCAACGAGATAGAATAATGTGTCCATGATTTCACTGCAACCAGTAAGTTGCCAGTGAAATTCCTAGAAAAGTTGCAGCGTGTAAAGGTACCCTAATGTGTAGAGTATTTCAGGAGAGGATTGTGCTCAGATGTCACAAACTGACAGTTACATAATGGAAGGAGCAGGTTCCCCAGCAGCACAAAGTATTTCAGGATGTAAGGATGGGCAGGAAATGATTAGGCTGAAATTTTGGCACCCCCATATTGTGATTGTGGTAATGTGTTCCAGTGTTTGCCACCATGGCGCCTTCCAGTGTAGCTTCCACCCATGTCCGTCCATGTGCACCTTCTATGGCGATCGTCATTTTCGGACTTTCGACGGTTTGACCTTTGACTTTGTCAGCTTGTGTAAAGTTCATCTTGTGAAGGTGAGTTCCACTTGTGTAATGTTCTGACAGTCAGGGGCCTCAGGGTTCGGGCCCCGCAGGCTGAGATCTCTCCCTTCCCTGTGTCTGTCATCTTCTTTGCTCTCAGGCTCGTTCCAGTAACTTCTCAGTGACTGCAGAGAATGTGAAGTGCTCCAGCATGGGGGTCATCTGCAGGAAGGTCATCTCCATCAATGTGGGTCGCTCCCTGATCCTTCTAGATGATCACACAGGATCCCTGGTGAGGTAGCAGCACTTTTGTTTATTTTTGGAGACTGATGTGTGGGTCCTCTGACTGTCCTCCTCTGATTTGTAGAGTCCATCCAGTGTCATTGATAAATCCCAGGAGGTCCATGTCTGGCAGGCTGGATTCTTCACCTTCGTTCACTTCCCCTTAGAGCACATAACACTACTGTGGGACCAGAGAACAACGCTCCATATACAGGCCGGGCCCCAGTGGCAGGTAATGCATAAGTGGCCCCATGTCGTAGTGCAGTGGCCATGAGATCCTGGCCTTAATCATAACATCTTTTCTCAGGGTGCGCTAGGAGGACTTTGTGGAAACTTTGATCTGAAGACCATTAACGAGATGAGGACTCCAGACGACCTGGAGGTGTTAAATCCACAGGAATTTGGAAACAGCTGGACCATAGCCGAGGTAAATCCAATGTCAACGACCAGGAGATCAGCGGCAATCACTGGATTGGTTTTCCTTCTATATTGTCTTTGAGCTTGTTATTACACAACATTATTACATGGGATCTGGTGGTGATTAGGAGACATTACTACAGTACATGGGACAGGGGCGGACCCAGACTGTAGTGGACCCTGGTGCAAGAAATTTTTCGGGCCACCCCTGCCCAAATCATGTGGTGGCTGTGCACTGCAGTGCTGTGTTCACAGACAGTTTCCCTCCCCACCAGACCAAAGCCCTGCTCCGGGGCTCTTACCTGGCTGGAGCCCTCAGTATCCTCAATCAGCTTGCTCACCGCCGGGTCGTCTCATTGTCTTCTGACTTCTGGAGAGGGTGTGATGCCAGCCTCACGGAAGAGCCGGAAGTGAAGCAGCACCGACTCTCCCAGCCCCCTCTGCCTCAATGCTGCTGCTCCACCAGCAATCCCCCCTCCTTCACCCTTTCGTACTGATAGCAGCGCCGCCCGCAGCCAGCACTTCCCCCCCCGGGACTCAATGTAAGAAAAGAGCCGCGGGTGTGCAGCGCGACGCTGCTGGCACACGACACAGCACCATGGGCGCAATGCCAGCACAGCAGTGCCACGGGTGCGCAGCGCTGCTGACACCTGACACAGCACACCCACCCCGCGGGTGCGCAGCGCTGCTAACACCCGACAGCACCAGGGGCGCAATGCCAGCACAGCCACAGCAGTGCCGCGGGTGCGCAGCGCTGCTGACACCCGACAGCAACCCATCCCCCCCCCGGGGCCACACATTAAAAGCTATAGACAGTACCATCACACTACTGCCGACTGCAACCTCCTTCTGTATGTCAGGGAACGGACCTACCGCTGGAGCCTCAGGGGCCCCCTAGGTGGACGGGGCCCTGGTGCAGCTGCACCAGCTGCACCACGGTAGTTCCGCCCCTGACATTGGATCTGGTGGTGATTAGGAGACATTACTACATGGATCTGATGGTGATTAGGAGACATTACTACATGGGATCTGCAGGTGATGAGGAGACATTACTACATGGATCTGGTGATGATGAGAAAACATTACTACATGGGATCTGGTGATGATGAGAAAACATTACTATATGGGATCTGGTGGTGATTAGGAGACATTACTACATGGGATCTGGTGGTGATGAGGAGACCTTCCATGATATTTGGAGGTGACAATGCGACATTACATAGAAATTAGACCAGAATACTCCATATGGCACAAACAGTAAATAAGCCAGAGGAAGGATGACTATTTACCATATGTGGCTCAAATATACAGCAACTCCCCATAGGAGACATCGTACAAAAGGCGGCACAGAGTGGAGCTCTACTGCTAATAATTAAGTGAATATCATTTATTAAATAGTGGAAAATATAATATACACACAAATAAGGTGCAAACAGATGACAAGATGGAGCAGGAAAAACTGCAGATATTAGATTTACACCATATAAACATACTAGAGCATCTCAATAAGTTAGAATATCATCAAAAATCAATATCATATTGCCATGGTTTCTGGGAGCTGTGAAACACGTTGACTAATAAATCAATATTATATTCACCCTTTGATCTCTTGTGGAATTTGGCAGCATGGTTTTTAACCCTTCATCCTCCCTACTTTCATTTTGTGAGATAATGACCTTTGGGTTATCATTGGCTGTAAGCCATAATCATCAACATTAACATAAATAAACACATGAAATAGATCACTCTGTGCGTAATTACTCTATATATAATATATATGTTTCACTTTATGTATTTAATTACTGAAATAAATTAACTTTTTGATGATATTCTAATTCAGTGTTATGAACAGTCCGATGGTCATACAAGGTATTACATGTACATAGACCCCCTCAGTAAGACCGGGGAAAGGAGGGACCCCCTCAGAAAGACCAGAGAGGGAGGCACCGCCTCAAAAGACAGGGAAAGGAGGGACCCCCTCAGAAAGACCAGGGAAAGGAGGGACCCCCCCTCAGAAAGACCAGGGAAAGGAGGGACCCCCTCAGAAAGACCAGAGAGGGAGGCACCGCCTCAAAAAGACAGGAAAGGAGGGACCCCCTCAGAAAGACCAGGGAAAGGAGGGACCCCCCCTCAGAAAGACCAGGGAAAGGAGGGACCCCCTCAGAAAGACCAGAGAGGGAGGCACCGCCTCAAAAAGACAGGGAAAGGAGGGACCCCCTCAAAGACCAGGAAAGGAGGGACCCCCTCAGAAAGACCAGGAAGGGAGGACCCCCTCAAAAATCCCGGGAAAGGAGGGACCCCTCAGAAAGACCAGGGAAGGGAGGGACCCCTAAGAAAGACCAGGGAAGGGAGGGACCCCCTCAAAAATACCGGGAAGGGAGGGAGACCCTCTGAAAGATCCCATGTGCATTTGTGTGTTTCGTTGTCCCAATTATTCATGGGGAAGCACCTAACATCTAGCTGACAGGAGCTTAAATCGTCATAATGACATATCACATGGTAACCCACCTCCAATCGTAGTGACTCTGGTGGCACTTGCACACATGCCGCCATCCCCTTCCTTGATCAGCACCACTGCCCAAGACTGGAAACTGGCGGATACACAGCGGTGTGCCATGATGATGGCAGATATCACTCCAGGAGCATCAAAATACATAAAGACAATCATGCTACATCAAGCTGCATTGATGGATGATTCCTCTATTAGTCAATTGGAGAATCTTTCTTGGTCCAAAAATCGATGCAGTCTTCTCATCAGATAGAAGGCGGCTGTCAGGATAGGAGAGAGAACAGAACTTTGCACATATTAAAATCACATAGATAAGATTCATGTTAAAACATATGTATCAAGCATTTATGCAAATCAAAGAGCAGGGGAGGGGAAAGGAGAAAAGAAAAGAGGATTAATTGGTGCTGGTGTCTATAAAACAGGAACAAAGCTTAGTGACTGATGGATCATGTTGTTATTTTGCTCTGCATTTTCCAATTGACTGGTAGGAGGAGGAAGAAGAGGATGAAGAAGAGGAGCATGCGGAAAGGAGATCAATGTCTCAAAGGTTTGGACTCTCGTCACACAGCCGGGTGGGCATATCAGGGTGGAGCACAGCAACAGGGAGGTGCTCATGGTACCAGAAAAAGTGGTGGTGCAGGTGCAAGAGCTGAGGAGCAAACGGAGGAGGACGAAGATGAAGACGTGATGGGTATTGTACAGTCAGGAGATGAAGAAGAAATGATTCCCCTTTCTGCTGTCCAAGGTTGGAGGAAGGAAGCTCGATTGTTACACCACCACCAACACAACAAGGACTTGGGCCTCATGGATGCACCAGACTCATCAGCACCTTCTTGCTGCACTATCTGTAACAAGATGCCCGAATTGTTAGGATGCGAATTAGCGATGACTACTGGATTGCCACACTATTTGATCCGCGGTGCAAGAGTAGATTTAGCCAGTTACTTCCCTCCCTGGACAGGCACACGCGCAAAAAAATCTGGTGGACAATCTTAGGACTGGTTTTCCCGAATGCAGTAGTGAGGGAAACAGTATGCATCGCAGGTCTACACTTACAACCAAGGGCACATCAAGTCGTCAGAAACATTAGCAGTAGGAATGTAACTGTCAGAAGCAATTTCTGGGCGTCCTTTGACAAACTTTTTAAACCAGCGGAACTGAGTACAGGGTCTGACACATAGTGAATGACTGGAGAAGATAGGGCAGGAGTATCTAGAGCTCAATATCCATGCCATCAGTGAGGGTTGGTTCCTTTTGCAATTTAGGGGTTTCAAAAATGCAGAAGTGGCCTGAGCTCGCCAGACACACCTCGCACGTTTTGTCATGCCTGGCAGCGAGCGTTCTCTCAGAACGTGTCTTCAGTGCTGCTGGAGGTGTCCAGACAAATAAGCGCATCCGCCTGTCCCCTGACAGTGTAGCCTGCCTAACTTTCATTGAGATGAACAAGTCATAGATCTCCAAGGACATTTCCACCCCAGTCGCAGACTGTTCAGAGTAGGCAATGATGTAGTTTTCAGCATGCTGCATTGATTTCGTCATTATACAATTTTTATTCTGGGTCAATTGATGCCAATATATTGGTGGTATATGGGCATAAATTTTGGAAATGTGGAGACGCTTCTTGTGGTGTCTTTTTTGTGTGTTTTGTGACTTTACCAGGGCTCTCTGAACACCATGCCTACACCTGTCACTCATCGCTCTCTTCCTGATCAATTTTGAAAGTTGAAATACTGGGCTAGGCCTTGTACCATGCATCCATAATGCACCTTGCAGAAAACTTTAACTCTAGGGAATAGATGCCACTTTTCCTGGTGTCTGTCCCTAATTTGAGCTGTTTTAGCAGCTTTTGTGCCCCTTTTGAAGGTGTTTTCTAGGCCCTTGATTTTGCCTCCCATTGATTTGAATTGGGTTTTAAGTTCAGCGAACTGTTTGCTGATTTATTCAGTGAACTGAACTGAACTGAACCCAAACTTCAAAATGTTCGCTCATTTGTAATAAAGAGGAAAAATTATTAAATGGGATCAAGTGGTGAATAGAAGACATTATTACATGATATTAGAAGGTGATGGGGAGACATTAATATATTGGATCTGGTGGTGATGGGGAAACTACTAGATTGGATCTAGTGGTGAGGGGGAGACATTAATATATGGGATCTGGTGGTGATGGGCAAACATTATTAGATTGGATCTAGTGGTGAGAAGACATTTTTATATGAAATCTGGTGTTGATGGTTAGACATTATTAAATGAGATCTAGTGGTGAGAATACATTTTTATACAGGATCTGGTGGTGATGGGGAGACATTAATACATGGGATCTACTTGTGATGGGATGATGGGAGACATTAATACATGGATCTAGTTGTGATGGGAAGACATTAATACATGGGATCTAGTGGTGATGGGGAGGCTTTAAAACATGAGATCTAGTGGTGATGGGGAAACATTATTAGATTGGATTTAGTGATAATAATACATTTTTATATAGGATCTGGTGGTGATGCGGCGATGGGGAGACATTAATTCCTTTGGATCTGGTGATGATGGGGAGACATTAATACATGGGATCTGGTGGTGATGGGTAATGGGAGACATTAATACATGGGATCTGGTTGTGATGGGGAGACAGTAATACATGGGATCTAGTGGTGATGGGGAGTCCTTAATACATGGGATCTGGTGGTAAAGGGAAACATTAATACATGGGATCTGGTAGTGATGGGGAAACATTATTAGATTGAGTCTAGTGGTGAGAAGACATTTTTATATGGGATCTGGCACTGATGGGAAGACATTAATACATGCAATCTGGGGGTGTTGGGGAGACATTATGAGATGAGATCTGGAGATGATCATGTATTACAGTGCCATGGTTATAGCGCCTGGTTGTATGCTCCTCACAGTCTTTATGTCATTTAGTGTTTTGACAGCCCGGACAGCCGCAGTCCCTGTCACCTGAATCCACTGCGGGAGCCTTTTGCCAAGAAGGAGTGTGGGATTTTACTGAGTGAAGTGTTTGAGGCCTGCCACCCCGTAGTGAGTACCAGCGCTGTCACCAGTATTATTACATCTATCGTTAGATTCTTGTGTAGCTCGATTTACTAGATTTAGTGATACCTGAATATATGAATGTTTGTGCCCATGAGTGTTATAATATTTACAGGTGTTGGGATATTTACCTATATTTTGGGCATGGTGGTGGTATCTGTGGAAGTGACAGGGTTATCGATGAGTGTGATAGCGGAATGGAGGTAGTGTTGTTATCTGTGGGGTATATGTAGGTGTTGTAGCGATATATACATGGTGTCTGTATTGGTGCAGCTGTATCTTTGACAGGGTATATGTAGATGTTGTAGTAGTATGGATGGCATCTGTTACAAGGTATATGTGACTGTTGTAGTGGTGTGGATTTGGTGTCAGTTTCTGTGCGGCTGTATCTCGGACGGGGGTATGCGGGACTGTTGTACTGGTGTGCATTTGGTGTTGGTGCTGCTGTATTTGTGACTGGGGATATTTGGCTATTGGAGGGGTAAGGATGTGGTGTTGTATCGGTGTGGCTCTATTTGTGGGTGTGATTGTAACTGTGACAGGGTATATATGGACCTGACTAGTGTCAGGATATTGACCAGTGCACTTTTGTGTTCTCCAGCTGGATGTGACTTGGTTTTACGCAAACTGCCTGTCAGACACGTGTGGCTGTAACCGCGGTGGAGACTGTGATTGTTTCTGTACCAGCGTTTCGGTATATGCCCATCAGTGCTGTCAGCAAGGAATCGCTGTGGACTGGAGGTCACCCCGAGTTTGTCGTAAGTGTCCTGCTCCATTCTCACTATTCAAGCTGCCGCATCTCTCTGGATATAGTACAGTCCCCTCCATAGAGTCACTATCTGGGCTCAGGAGCTTCGGCTGATGCTCCGTAAAAAGTATGTCACCCAAAAGTTGTGACTGTAATACATGAAAATAAGTGAGAATTATGCATGTTAAAATGTGTGAAAAGTAACAGTCAGTGCTGTGTTGTGCCATGTCCAATGTTGGTAAGAAATCATTCTGTGCCGTCATCCTCTGCTCCCACTTGCTGCCCCTTCTTTCTTCTGTGCCTCTCATCTGCCCTTACCATGTGCCTCTGCCCTCTGCTTGAGCCACTGACCTTTACAACTGTATTACACCACTATCATCTACTCCAGCATTTTTCTTGTCTCTGACCTGTGCTCTCTGCTCACGCTGTCTCTGACCTCTGCTCATGCCACCTCTGCTGTCTGTCCACGCTGTCTCTGACATCTGCTCGTGCCACCTCTGCTCTCTGCTTGCGCTGCCTCTGACCTCTGTTTGTGCCACCTTCGCTCGTGCTGTCTCTGACCTCTGCTCGTGCTACCTGGGCTCTCTGCTTCTGCTGTCTCTGACCTCTGCTAGTGCCACCTATGCTCTCTGCTTGTGCTGTCTCTGACCTCTGCTCGTGCTACCTGGGCTCTCTGCTTCTGCTGTCTCTGACCTCTGCTAGTGCCACCTATGCTCTCTGCTTGTGCTGTCTCTGACCTCTGCTCACGCTGTCTTTGACCTCTGCTCGTGCCACCTCGCTCTCTGCTTGCGCTGTCTCTGACCTCTGCTGGTGCCACCTCTACTCTCTGCTCATGCTGTCTCCAACCTCTGTTTGAGCCACCTCCACTTTCTGCCTGTGCTGTCTCTGACCTCTGCTCATGCCACCTCTTCTCTCTGTCTGCACTGTCTCTGATCTCTGCTAGTTCCACCTCCTCCGCTCTCTGCTTGCACTGTCTCTGACCTCTGTTCGTGCCACCTCCGTTCGCGCTATCTCTGACCTCTGCTCATGCCACCTCTGCTCTCTGTTTGCACTGTCTCTGACCTCTGCTAGTTCCACCTCTGCTCCCTGCTTGCACTGCCTCTGACCTCTGTTCGTGCCACCTCCGTTCGCGCTGTCTCTGACCTCTGCTCATGCCACCTCTGCTCTCTGTTTGCACTGTCTCTGACCTCTGCTAGTTCCACCTCTGCTCCCTGCTTGCACTGCCTCTGACCTCTGTTCGTGCCACCTCCGTTCGCGCTGTCTCTGACCTCTGCTCATGCCACCTCTGCTCTCTGTTTGCACTGTCTCTGACCTCTGCTAGTTCCACCTCTGCTCTCTGCTTGCACTGCCTCTGACCTCTGTTCGTGCCACCTCCGTTCGCGCTGTCTCTGACCTCTGCTCTTGCCACCTCGCTCTCTGCTTGCGCTGTCTCTGTCCTCTAATGCCTCTTATGCCCTTTACTCCTGTGTTGTGCTGCCGACCCCTTCTTTACATTTTCCCTGTGCCGCCATCCTCTGCTCGTACATTGTGCTGTCACCACCTGCTTCTGCATTTCACCCCTTCCCTCTGCTTCTACCTTTGGCCCGCACAGTGTTGCCCTGTGCTGATGTCCTCTGCTACTGTGGTCCATGTTCAGGGACCTGCAGAACATAAGGCAGGATACACTACAGATAATTCTTAAAGCACAGGTGATGCATTCTGGGACAGACAGTCCTGATCCATCAATGATATCAGAAAAAGATGAATGTGTGGATATTATGGACCCTCAGCTCTCATATAATCTCTCGTCACTTTCTTTCCAGCTTATGATTGTGAATTCTACAATAAAGGTGAGTGAATCTCCCTGTAATGGTCATTGGGGGCTAGGACACAAAATGCGACCCCTAGGACTGATTGTGCCTGCAATGTATTTAATGGGCCACTAGGAGGCAGCAGAGGTTGGTGCTCAGCACAGTCCTAGTTACAGTATCTCCATACAATATATTAGATCAGACGGTTATAATGTAACGTTCTATCAGGAGGTTGTGGGTCTCCCAGGGCCATGTTCTACCAGTGAACCCTATACTATTTATACAGTAGTGTTCAAAATAATAGCAGTCCAATATGACAGCAGTTTATTCACTGTTTTTGGTATAAATTATGTCACCACATATCTATCAATTCACCAGTTGTTGCAGTAGATACTTAGAAACCACCAGACTCAGCATTCATGATCTGCAGGTTATGGAGTCTGTGTATATTTAAATAATTAATTGAAAGAGGGTGTGTCCAAAATAATCGCAGTGTGGAGTTCAATTAGTGCGGTCAATCATTCTGTGAAGAAACAGGTGGGAATCAGGTGGCCCTTATATAAGGGTGAAGCCAGCACATGTTATACATGCATTTCTCCTTGAAAGCCTGACAAATATGGGGCGTTCCAGACATTCTTCGGAAGAACAATGAACTTCGATTAAAAAGTTGATTCGAGAAGGAAAAACTTAAGGTACCGTTACACGGCACAACATTGTTAACGATGTCGTTGATACATCACGGGTTTGCAGGCGTATCAGCGATGTCGTTGCGATCTCGTTTCTTGTGACTCTGGCAACTTGCCACGATAAATCGTTGGATCGGAGTTGACAGGTTTACCAACATGTTGGAAAACCTGACGATCTCAACTCCAGCAACCTGCTGCATCGTTGTGTGTGACACCGCGATAACGATGTCATGGACGACTTCGCCCATTCACAGCAATGAGCAGGGATCGTTCACGGGGTTTGCGAACGATACCTGCTCACAACATCATTGGTGAGTTGTCCACGATATCTAGATGTGTGACATCTCACCAACGGTGTCAAAACGATGTCAAAATGACCGTGCGCCCACAAGATCTTTGCAGACATCGTTCCAACATCGTGCCGTGTGACGGTACCTTTATAAAGACGTGCAGACAATGATCGGCTGTTCAGCTAAACTGATCTCCGATGCTTCACAATGGAAAACCAGAGAGACGTGGAAGAAAGCAGAAGACGACCAGCGGATGGAAGAATATCCAGAATGGCAAACGCTCAGCCAGTGATCAGCTCCAGGAGGATCAAAGATGTCTCAAGTTACCTGTGAGGACTGGGACAGAAGACCCGGTGTGAAGATCATCTATTAGCCAGAAGTCCCCACAAAGTCCCACTGTTATAGAAAGGACGTGTACTGAAGAAAGAACACATCAACTGGCCTAAAGAGGAATGGAGGAACATCGCGTGGACTGATGAAAGGAAAATTGCTCTTTTTGGGCACAAGGGCCACAGACGGTTCATCAGACGACCCCCAGAATTCACCACGGTCCACTCTGAAGACAGTGAAGCTGGTGGTGAAGCATCATGATATGGGCATGTCTCTCTTAGTATGGTAGCGGCCTATTTACTGCATACCAGGGATCATAGGCCAGTGTACAGATATCACAATACTTGAAAAGGTCTTGTTGCCTTACACTGAAGAGTAAATGCCCCTAAAATGGGACAACAAGACAACGACCCTAAACACACCGGTAAACAAGCAAAATGCTGGTTCCAGTCCAACAAAATTGAGGTTATGAAGTGGCCGCCCAATCCCCGGACCTTAATCCAATAGACCACTTGTGGGGGGACATCAAAAATGCTGCTTCTGAAGCAAAACTAACAAATGGCAATAAATTGTGAGATGTAGTCAAAGCATCCTGGGCTAGAATAACAGGAGACAGGTGCCAGAAGTTGATTGACTCTATGTAACATAGATATGAAGCCGTTGTAAGAAACTATGGTTAACCAACTAAATATGTTAGAGATTCACAGGAATGAGAAAATGACAAATGCAGACACTGCTATTATTTTGAACAGCGCAGTGTTTATTTTGTTTTATTTTTCAGTAAAGTGGTTAAAATTATATACATTTCTTCATGTTTTGATTTACAAAACAGTGTGCAATGTTCCCAATGCATGGAAATAATAACTAGTATAAAGATTTTGGGCTTAACTCATGTTTTTGGACACCCTGCTATTATTTTGAACACAACTGTATTTCATTTATTGAAGCTTCTGGATGTTAACCTTTATCCTCAGTTTTAGGTAATGGCCCATACAGGCTACACAGCCATGGGGACCAGGGTCTTGTGCTGGCTGTCCATATAGCCGATGCCACTGTGATGCCAATGAGAGCAGAGTATGAGATGCCAGGACACTCTGCAGACTTCATGATGACCCCCGGATTATTCAGCCCCAGAGCCCATGGTGAGATATACTCTGCTCTATGCCAAGTTAATAGGGGTCTTGTCGAATGAGAATCCCTTCTGCTCGCATCACAAAGTATTGGCATCATGAAGGTATTTGATTGCTCTGATCAAACAGGAGTGAAGCCCTCAGAGGTGATGAGCATTCACCATATGTTCATGCACAAGGTCCTTGATTCTGCATAATAATGGCCCTAGGTAGTGGGTGCTCATGAACAGCTTCCTAGGGCTTTAGCTGGTGGCTCTCTGGGGCTCTGGCTGGTGGCTTTCTGGAGCTCTGGCTGGTGACTCTCTGGGGCTCTGACTATGGCTCTGGCTGTTGGCTCTCTGAGACTCTGGTTGGTGGCTCTCTGGGCTCTGGCTGCTGGCTCTCTGGGGCTCTTGCTGGTGGCTCTGGCTTGTGGCTCTCTGGGGCTCTGGCTTGTGGCTCCCTGGGGCTCTGGCTGTTGGTTCTCTGTGGCTCTGGCTGGTGGCTCTCTGGGGCTCTGGCTAGTGTCTCTCTGGGTTCTTGGTGGCGGCTCTGGCTTTCTGGGGCTCTTGCTGGTGGCTCTGGCTTGTGGCTCTCTGGGGCTCTGGCTGTTGGTTCTCTGTGGCTCTGGCTGGTGGCTCTCTGGGGCTCTGGCTAGTGTCTCTCTGGGTTCTTGGGGGCGGCTCTGGCTGGTGGCTCTCTGGGGCTCTTGCTTGTGCTCTCTGTGGCTCTAGCTGGTGGCTCTGGCTTGTGTCTCTCTGGGGCTCTGGCTGTTGGCTCTCTGAGGCTCTAGTTGGTGGCTCTGGCTTATGGTTCTCTGGGGCTCTGGCTGGTGGCTCTCTGAGGCTCTGGTTGGTGGCTCTCTGGCTCTGGCTGCTGGCTCTCTGGGCTCTTGCTGGTGGCTCTGGCTTGTGGCTCTCTGGGGCTCTGGCTGTTGGTTCTCTGTGGCTCTGGCCGGTGGCTCTCTGGGCTCTGGCTAGTGTCTCTCTGGGTTCTTGGTGGCGGCTCTGGCTGGTGGCTCTCTGGGGCTCTTGCTTGCTAGAGCCCTCTAGCTGGTGGCTCTGGCTTGTGTCTCTCTGGGGCTCTGGCTGTTGGCTCTCTGAGGCTCTAGTTGGTGGCTCTGGCTTATGGTTTCCTGGGCTCTGGCTGGTGGCTCTCTGGGCTCTGGCTGGTGGCTCTCTGGGACTCTTGCTGGTGGCTCTGGCTTGTGGCTCTTTGGGGCTGTGGCTGGTGGTTCTCTATGGCTCTGGCTGGTGGCTCTCTGGGGCTCTGGCTAGTGTCTCTCTGGGTTCTTGGTGGTGGCTCTGGCTGGTAGCTCTCTGGGGCTCTTTCTGGTGGCTCTTTGGGGCTCTTGCTAGTGGCTCTCTTGGGCTCTTGCTGGTTGCTCTCTGGAGCCCTGGCTGGTGGCTCTCTTGGGCTTTGGCTAGTGGCTCTGGCTTGTGGCTCTCTGGGCTCTGGTTAGTGGCTCTATGGGACTCTGATTGGTGAATCTCTGGGGCTCTGGCTGGTGACTCTCTGGGTGGTAGCTGCTCCCTTCGTTGTTGATTTTTATGGTGATCTCTCACAGGGTGTTTGTGGTGGATATAAGAGTAATGGTACTTGTAGTAGTGATTCTCTGGATGGTGGTTGCTGGTTAGTCGACTCCTGTCATGGATGTGGGCAGGAAAATATATTGATTTGGGATGTACTTTGTGGACATGTTGAACATCTGCTTCCTGGACGTGACCTCACCACTTTTGTTCCACAGATATAAACCTTGTGTCCTTGGAGCTGGCTGAGCGCCAAACTTCTTCTTACATCTGGGAAATAATGGGACCTTCCACGTGTCCAAGTGGCAGAAAAGTGATGACTTCCAAAGACGCTCCACCTTCGTAATCCATAAGAACCGCTGGATGGCTGGGTACAGTGCCTTTGAGAGCCTTGCCCAACCAGGCCATTTTATGAGAACTTCACCCTCTTCTATCTCTCTGACCAAGTACCATCACTCCTCCGCATTCAGACTTTCCACTCTCTTCAGGATCTCAGGTGAGGACAGCCGGCCCAGCCAGGATTAACAGAATGATGGGGCACAGTTCTCACACTTTCACTGCAGGTGAAGCATGCTGGCCCCTGTCTACTGACTATGTCAGCTGTATGCCAATATTTGAAAGCCATCTCTAAATACTCAAATTGAAGGGTGTGAATATGAAAGCCAAAAGAGAAGGACGTTTAGAAGATAAAAGGCATAAGTTGTTCCTCATCTCTATCCCCAAACAACAACTGTGCCTCATCTCTCTCAAAACTGGAGCCCCTCCTCATCTACCCCCAAACAGCAACTTTGCCCTTCATCTCTCCCAATACACGATCCGAATGGGGGTGAAGCACAGTTCCTGTAAGGGGGAGAATATGGCATGGCTCCTGAATGGGGGGAGATGAGGCGCAGATTCTGTATGGGGGGAGTTGAGGCGCGGATTCTGTATGGGGGAAATGATGCATGTCTCCTGTATGGGGTGAGATGAGGAACAGTTCTTGTATGGGGGAGATGAAGCACGGATGCTGCACTGGGGGAGATGAGGCGTGGCTCCAGTATGGGGGGAGATGATGCGCAGCTCCTGTATAGGGGGGAAATGAGGCGTGGCTTCTGAATGGGGGAGATGGGGCCAGCTCCAGTATGGGGGAGATGGGGAGCAGCTCCTGTATGTGGGGAGATGAGGTGCGGCTCCTGAATGGGGGGAGATGAGGAGCGGCTCCTGTACTGGGGAAGATTTGATGTGGCTCCTGTATGGGAGAGATAAGAAGCGGCTTCTATATGGGGGAAGATGAACGTGGTTCCTGTATGGGAGAAGATTAGGTGTGGCTCCTGTATGGAAAGATGAGGTGTAGCTCCTGTATGGGGGAGAAGAGGCACGACTCCTGTATGGGGGAAGATGAGTCACATTTTAGTAAGACCCCAAAGATAGTGACCCCATCCTTACATATAAATACCACAGCATTTGTGCTTGTTGTAGGTAATTTTACACTAGTCTGGGCAGGGTTCAGATGCCAGGTGGGAGAGGCTTTTGAGTTTAGTGATGGCTATTGAGAAGACAGAGACTGGTGAGAATGTACAACACCTTGTAACGTCAGATGCACATTCAGGCAGCAGCATGACAGAACATGGATTCATCTTCACAGTCCAAGGGGGGTCTTCACTGTCTAATGGGGCTGTTCACAGTCCAAGGAAAGTCTACACAGTCCAAGGGGGGTGCATAATTGAATGATGACAGCAAAGTGTGAGCTCAGCATCAGAGCAACGCTCATCTGTTTTCTGGACTCCAGATGTATTACAAGGTTAGGGCTGCAGGTGGCGCTGGCACCTATGCACCAATTTGTGTGATAATCTGGCCTCGATCCCCTCTCTAGATGGCTCCTGCACTCTCTGCCCTCTGATCACTTTTTTTGTTGGCTCCTGCACTCACTGCACTCTGATTCTCTTTCTAGTTCTGCTCCTGCACTCTTACCCTATGATCCCTTCTCTTGTTAGATCCTGTACTCTGCCCTCCGATCCCCTCTCTAGTTGGCTCCTGCATTCTTGCCCTCTGATCCCTTTTCTTGTTGGCTCCTGCACTCTTTTCTCTGGTTCTTTCTCTTGTTGGTTCTTCTAAAAGCAATTCAAAAATGCGCACATAGGGTAATACCTTCTTTTATAAGGCTAAAATATGTGTAAAGAGGGAGCTGCTCACCTGATACAGTTGTGAAAACCCACAACTGGTAATGATCGCTCATCTATGAGTGGTTTGCTGCAGGACCGTACTTCCACAGGTCACCGTGGTTCAATCAGCTTGTAGGACAAAGTACCGTGGGTCCGCGCTGCCACTTCAATTAATGGAGATAAAAAACCAGCCACACGGGAATGTCTGGATCAAACAGGATTCTTTTTATTTGTCCAACATGTTTCGGAGTTATCTTCCAACTCCTTCCTAGGGGAGTTGGGAGATAACTCCGAAACATGTTGGACAAATAAAGAAGAATCCTGTTTGATCCAGACATTCCCGTGTGGCTGTTTTTTAAACTCCATTAATTGAAGTGGCAGCGCGGACCCACGGTACTTTGTCCTACAAGCTGTTGTTGGCTCTGTACTCTCTGTCCTCTTATCTACTCTCTAGTTGACTCCTGCGCTCTCTACTCTCTGATCATCTCTCTAGTTGCCTCCTGCACTCTCTGCCATCTGATCCCCACAGTTGTTCGTTCCTGCACTCTCTGCTCTCTGATCCTCTCTCTAGTTGGCTCCTGCACTCTCTGCCCTCCGATCCACTCTCTAGTTAGCTCCTGCTCTCTCTCTGCCCTCTGATACTCTGTCTACTTGGCTCCTGCACTCTTTGACCTGTGATCCCATATGTAAGGAATAAGGGATATTGTGACCTATTCCTACAGCAGCCATGTTGTCAGATGTCACTATATATTTCCCTACTTCAAGGAGAGATCCCCCATTTTTTGCCTGAGGCTTAATCATCTCCTGGAGTGTTTCCGTAATAACCTGAGGAAATTCTCTTCCGCCACACAATGGGGCTTCCTAAGAAATAGAGTTAGGTGACACTTTTTAACCACAGGCATTGTACAAAAGGGAGCCTCCCCTTGTGACTCTGCAGATTTGTGTGAAAACTAATTGTCCTCTGCCTGAAATTTGAAAAGAAGCATCACACTCAGCCCAGACTCAGGGGAGCCAAAGACTAGCTCCTAATATTTCACGACCAATCGCTCCCCTAAATATGACAAGCATAAATATGCCATCTAGAGATGTAGACTATCATAACACATATTTTACATAATTGGTCAACCTTCTTAAGTACCCTTAACTTGATATTGGCTGGTGGGATTACCGCAAAGTGGTGGCATGTCCCACCATTGGAAAGCTAAAATACTAACCAAAATTATGAGAGCATTATCTTCCACCTTGTTGATGCTCCCAAGCAAAGTTATGACCCATAATAGCTTTTGAATAGTTCATATCACAGCCCACGGGGTGGGAACTGTAGGTTACCCCGTGGGCCGGGTAGAGGGGCAAGTATCTTGCAGTATAAGAATTCCTGATCTCAGTTGAATTTTGGTATTTTTCTAAGAGGCATTATTACATCTCAAGGCAGAGTATATTCCAGGAACCTAGTTGACTCCATGATCACATTTGTCTGTAATTCTGTGTGTATCCCATTTGTCTTACTTTACACTCTGAATGTGGAATGAGCAGACCTGTTCTCTGTGAATCCCTCTCGTCCTGACCACATTTTGTATCTTGCAGATTCTAAGTTACAAGTGATGCCGCGATCTACCTGTGAGTGGCGCTATGATGCTTGCAGTAGTGCCTGCTACCAAACATGCAGAGACCCCACTGCTGAACGCTGTCACAGTATTCCCAGGTATGGATACCTCCCAACTTTTGCAGAATAAATAGAGGAATGGATTATGTGGTGCCTTAATCACACCCATAGCTACATCCATTTACCATTTTATTTTCACCTGACCACAGTAAAAACGTTTAGTTTGCTAAAATCAATGAGGTAATGCTAAAGGCCCAGTCTCACATAATGACGCATCAGCGATCCCGATAACGATGTGGAAAGATCCCTGGTGCGTCGTTTACACATCGCTGGTAAGATGTCAAACAGGTATCTCACCAGCGATGCGAAAAACGACGCACTAGTGATCCAGAATTATACCGAGGTCGTTGTGAATTTGCTCTCCATAGCGTAGCATTGAGATCGTTGTAGCGCTCCTCCAGCGGGAGACCAACGACGCAGGAATGATCCAGAGCAGTGTGTAACAATCAACGATCTCACAGCAGGGGCCAGATCGTTGGTACGTGTCACACAGAACGACATCGCTATTGGGATCGCAGTCTGCAGCGTTTCCTGTGCGGCGCTGTAAAGCGCACTCCTAGCAGCTTCCTGTGTGACTGGTTGGGAAGGTAAATATCGGGTAACTAGGGGCAGCGTTATCCAGCACCACACAGCGGTAATGCTATGCGGTGCTGGGAAAAGTGCTAAGATAAAAGCGCAATTCGGTAGGCTAGGGTCAAAACGTAAATGTGATCCTAGCCTGACTAAAATGAGCTCCACCAACTATGGTGTCCATAACATTTCAAACCTAAATTCTGGTTCCTATCAATCCACACTCAGGCCGTCTCCTCAGTGCTCCTCTCTGCCCTCAGGCCGTCTCCTCAGTGCTCCTCTCTGCCCTCAGGCCGTCTCCTCAGTGCTCCTCTCTGCCCTCAGGCCGTCTCCTCAGTGCTCCTCTCTGCCCTCAGGCCGTCTCCTCAGTGCTCCTCTCTGCCCTCAGGCCGTCTCCTCACTGCTCCTCTCTGCCCTCAGGCCGTCTCCTCAGTGCTCCTCTCTGCCCTCAGGCCGTCTCCTCAGTGCTCCTCCCTGCCCTCAGGCCGTCTCCTCAGTGCTCCCTCCCTGCCCTCAGGCCGTCTCCTCAGTGCTCCTCCCTGCCCTCAGGCCGTCTCCTCAGTGCTCCTCCCTGCCCTTTGGCCGTCTCCTCAGTGCTCCTCCCTGCCCTTTGGCCGTCTCCTCAGTGCTCCTCCCTGCCCTTTGGCCGTCTCCTCAGTGCTCCTTCCTGCCCTTTGGCCGTCTCCTCAGTGCTCCTCCCTGCCCTCAGGCCGTCTCCTCAGTGCTCCTCCTGCCCTCAGGCCGTCTCCTCAGTGCTCCTCTCTGCCCTCAGGCCGTCTCCTCAGTGCTCCTCTCTGCCCTCAGGCCGTGTCCTCAGTGCTCCCTCCTGCCCTCAGGCCCTGTCCTCTCAGTGCTCCTCCCTGCCCTCAGGCCGTGTCCTCAGTGCTCCTCTCTGCCCTCAGTCTGTCTCTCAGTGCTCCTCTCTGCCCTCATGTCTGTCCTCTCAGTGCTCCTCTCTGCCCTCAGGCCGTGTCCTCAGTGCTCCTCCCTGACCTCAGGCCGTGTCCTTAGTGCTCTCTCTGCCCTCAGGCTGTGTCCTCAGTGCTCCTCCCTGCCCTCAGGCCGTCTCCTCAGTGCTCCTCCCTGCCCTCAGGCCGTCTCCTCAGTGCTCCTCTCTGCTCATAGAAAACCTCTGTGGAACTTACATATTTTTTGTTTACTGCACTCACTTTTCTCTGTACCTCAGGCATCTATAGGAGCCCCAGTTACAGGGAAAACATGCAGTAATAAAAAACTTGCAAGAGCTTATCAGGGTAAGCTTGCATGCATCAGCTCTAGTGCGGGCAGGATCCAGCGATCATGTGAATGTGGGTCTAATAGAATACTCGGCAGTGCCTGCAGGAGAGTAGACAGATTGCAGTAATACACTGCTTCAGTCTTCTCCATGGACTCTGCACCTCCTGACAGCACTGGAAAGTGCACACAGGAGTCAGTTTATCTGTACAGCAAAGCGCAGTGTGAGCTCAGTAAGTCGGTGTTCATGCTACGCAGGGCTACACTGATGATAGCAGGTAGAGACATTTGGCAGCATGCCCAAGCGGGACAGAGACCCAAATCTTGGACTGTTCCAATGGATCTGGGATGATTGGGAGCTGTGGGTAATTTGCCCATCTATCCATAGAAACAGCAGTGTCCTATGCATATGGGCAGTGAGGTGGTGACCAGGCTTGTATATTGTTGCTGATGGTTAAAGTGGAACTGATGCTCCAGGATTGATGATACGTTGTGTTGCAACATTTTTCCATCTCAAGCATATTGTTGCAACATTTTTGCTTCTCACACATGTGTCCTACATGATGCAAAGAGACTATAACTTAATAGGAGGAGCAGAGCATCACTTTGGCTACAGTACTGCTTTTTGAGGTTCCAGGTTTGACCAATGTTATATGCCATATCTCTTGTAGGGTTGAAGGTTGCTTCCCATTGTGCCCATCAGACATGGTCGTGGATGAAGTTACCAAAAAATGCGTCTACTTCTCCGACTGTAAGTACCTGATAAATAATGTATAGGGTAGACTGCTGAGCCTTCCAGAGCCATGGATGTTAGTGTCTGGAACATGGATGTATGAGGCCTCATGTCACATGCACATATTGTGACCTTTTGGGAGGAGGCCTTTGCCACATGCCCTTATTGTGGCCTTCATGTGGGCTCTCGTTTAATACACCTTTTTGGGACCTCCTGTTAAATTCTTCTATTGTGACTTAGCTGCCAGTGATCTTGTTTTGCTCTCCTATTTCATGACTTGGATCTCAGTGACCTCGATTTGCACTCCTGTATCATGATTTGGATGTCTGTGGCTTTGTATTGCACTCCTGTATTGTGACTTGGCTGTCAGTGGCCTGGTTTTGCCCTCGTTTATCTTGACTTGGATGTTGGTGAACTCGTTGCTTGCACTCCTATATTGTGATTTGGATGTAGGAGTCTTGTGTTACTCTGTGGTATCATGATTTGGATGTCAATGGCCTCATTTTGCCCTCCTGTATTGTGACTTGGCTGTCGGTAGTCTAGTCTTGCCCTCCTCTATCTTGACTTGGATGTTCGTGGCCTCATTTTGCATTCCTGTATCATGACTTGGATGTCACTGACCTTGTCTTGCACTCCTGTATCATGATTTCGATTTCATCGGCCTTGTTTTGCACTCCTGTGTCCTGATTTGGACGTTGGGGGCCTCGTTTTACACTCCTGTGTCGTGATTTGGATGTTGGTGGCCTCGTTTTTGTACTCCTGTATCTTGACTTATAATATCTGATAATTTTATTTACAGGTATTGAACCTGCAATCAATATGACAATATTCCATATCACAACAGAATACCCCAAAGTGGCTACCATAATGAATGTGACTACATCACCTGCACCACAGGTCTCAGGAGACCAATCAGTCACTGGCTACGTATTGAGAACTGTCTCCCCCAAAATCAGTGCTGCATCATACAGCTCTACACCAGGTGCAGCACTTCACACCACAATCCAGCCTATTAAAAGCACCAAACTGAAGACTGATATTGTGCATGCGCTGACACCTACACATGCTCTGACACCTACTGATGCCCTGACACCTGCCCTGACACCTGCAGTGCCCTGACACCTACAGCTGCCCTGACACCTACAGCTGCACTGACAACTGCAGCTGCCCTGACACCTACAGCTGCCCTGACACCTACAGATGCCCTGACACCTACAGCTGCCCTGACACTACAGCTGCCCTGACACTACACATGCCCTTACATCTACAGCTGCCCTGACACCTACAGCTGCCCTGACACCTACAGCTGCCCTGACACCTTCAGATGCCCTGACACCTACAGCTGCCCTGACACCTACAGCTGCCCTGACACCTACAGCTGCCCTGACACCTTCAGATGCCCTGACACCTTCAGATGCCCTGACACCTACAGCTGCCCTGACACCTACAGCTGCCCTGACACCTACAGCTGCCCTGACACCTTCAGATGCCCTGACACCTACAGCTGCCCTGACACCTACAGCTGCCCTGACACCTACAGCTGCCCTGACACCTACAGCTGCCCTGACACCTTCAGATGCCCTGACACCTTCAGATGCCCTGACTCCTTCAGATTCCCTGACACCTACAGATGTCCCAACACTTACCCTGAAGACCATGACTGGAATAACAAAATTAACTATACTCACCTCCCCGGGGTCGGCTGCCAGTGCTCAGTCCACACCAGCTATATCAACGCAACTCTCACACATACCAGTCACTAGAACTGTCACGTCTCCATCTCCAGGCACAATCACCCCTGCGGTCACGTTTTTGACAACCACCCTGCCAACAGCACCTCAACAGAATGTCACTATAAAGAGTGGTCCTTTAGCCTCGTAATTCAGACTAGTGAGACTGTAACACAACAAGCCCAACATACGTTGGAATCTGTAACATTCAGTAGAAGTCCCAGTTCTGTGCCAGAGACCACTGAGCCATACACTAGTACGAAGCAACCAGACCTGGGAGTAGCACCCTCACTATCATTACCAACAACTACATCTTATACCCAGGTGTCTACTCCACTGGATAAAGTGACCACAGCCTCACAATTTGGACTGACCAAAAAGTTGTGGAAACAAGCAAGTTCTCCAAGGACACTCCTCAAACCACTGTATTGTCCACTGAGCAGGTGACAGGAAAAGAAGTCTCACATGCCAAATATCTGACTGTGACTATAGGAGGAATAACCCAAATAACAGGGGCACTAAGCAGTTTATCTGAGAAGTTCACAGAGGCCACCACAATAGCCCCTGAAGTCTTCAAAGTGCTATCCCTTACCTCAAGTCCTCCAGAATCTGTGTCTGGTTACTCTCCTAGCAGCTCTAGGGGCCGGTGACTACTGGACATTGCAACATATCAGCCAACATCAGATAGAGTCACCACGTCAACACGACCGTCTACAATGGCAACAGCTGTTACACCTGAGGAAACATCTTCACCTCCTCAGACTCCGCTACTGTCAGAAAGAACAAGGTTAGCTCCAATTGTGAGTGCTTCATCTCAGACTGTGTCAGTTAGTGAGCACACAAGTCATATCCTCACCAAAGAAGAAGAAGAAATCCAGCCACAAACATTAGAAGGCATGGTCAATACAACCATTATCACAAAAATAACTTCACAGACTTCATTGCCAACCAGTGCGGAGTACACAACAGTAATGACATCCCAAGACACAGGATTCTCCACCACACAAATCTCCCCAGGAACGGAACCCACAACCACGTATGAGTCCACTAAACTCGTCCTAGACCTAAGCAATGTAACAGGAGCAATGAAATCCACCCTATACACAGGAGGGGCACACTTGTCTACCGATGTTCCTGTGCATGAGACCAAATGGCCTCCGACTCAGGAAGCTACCCAACTAACGTCTCACCCAGGGCTCACAGGACTGGCATTATTGACATCTACCACAAACACCACAATGATGCCAGATCTTTCAGTAACATCCTCCTCTGCAATGACTCTTCCCATGCCAGGCTCTGACCACACTCTGTCGTACACCTCCAGGACAACAGAGTCCACCAGTCTGGCAACCTATGGAAGAGTCCAGACTTTATTATCTCCAGAGGTTTCTCATATTGGACCAGTAGTAAGCACACGTACAGAGGAGAAGAGCCTGACACCTCACACAGTGTCCACAACACACGCCACTACTAGTTCCACACCCGGGTCATCTTCCCAGCACAGCACTACATCTCCTGTCCCATTAGAAATTTCTTCTATGAAACAAGCGGAAACCTCCTTCACATCACATGTTAGCACAACTGAACGAGGATATCTGTCACCATCCGAGGCCTCTAACACCACAAGTCATGTCACTTCTGCTTCTCAATCACTGATCATATCTGAAACATTAGCTGCTTCTCATTCATCAGCCGAGGCCTGGCCATCCATCACACAGGACCAGCAATCCTCAGTGGTGTCAGGTGCAGCAGCTCCATCATCTACAAGGTATCATCCATCAGTTACCACCACCTCATTGTCAGTCTCATCCACTCTCCTCACATCCCAAATTCCTGTTAAGGAACAGACTGTAGTAACCCCTGGAATGGGCACAAGGAAACCCCCATCAACTTCACAGAAAGAGCCCAAGTATTCCACATGGGCAGAGGCTTTACACTCGGCTCCTCAGCCTGGTCCTCGTACATCTTTTCCAGGAAGAGCCACATATGTTTCTGTGACTCCCCTGCTAACAACACATGATTTACATGTATATGGTGCAGGGATCCAAACAGCTACCCCCACCCCAAGCGTTACTAATTGGCCCCAGTACAGGCTGCCTCCCATGACAGAAGCAACGTCCCCTCAGCTTCAAGTGACGACGTCATCAAGAACCTTCAACCAGTCCGAGACGCTACACACCTGCCCTCCAAAGCAGCGCTCCAGGCATCTTGGCAGAAATCACTGTGTCCTCCATGTTATCAACTGAAGCTGCCACAAGCCAGACCTGCACAGTAAGTAGTGTAGGACATGTGGAGTATGGAGCTGCTATATGGGGTTATGGATGGACACATCTAGGCATGGTGCTACTCAATCCATGTGCATCTGCTCTCCAGTGGGCAGTAGTCTACATCTTGTATGTAGCGGTTAGGTTTCCACAGACACATACTGTATCCAGATATTTTGTGAGCCGTGTCTGGTGCAGGCTTGATATCCACTCATGCTCTCCTTTTATCTTGCAGCCATTCACAGAGAACGAATGCATTAAGCATATCTGCGTGGATGGTCAATTAATCCAGGTGAATAAATCACAGCATTGTCCCTACAACGTAACACAGCCCAGCTGTGGGCTCCTGGATTTGCTGTCCAGATCAATGGAGATCGGTGCTGCCCCAAATGGGAGTGCCCCTGTAAGTATCCATGTTCCCCAAACTGATGTAGTGGTCACCGAGGTATGAAGGTAATCATAAATGTGATGCTAGTCACCTATTCACGGGCAAGTCTGAAGGCAGTGTAGTCGGGAGATCCGGGTTCACATACAAGGAGAGGTCCTCAAGGATGCAAGGAGTAAACGGAGACATAGTCAGGTAATGATCCAGCATCAGAATACCAGGAGAGCTAATCATGAATACAGGGAGTAAACTGAAGTGTAGTCAGGTCATGGTTTGGGATCAGAAAATCAACAGGGCACATATTGATTAGAGGGGGCAAACAGAGGGGAATAGTCAGGCAATGGTCTGAGGTCAGATAACAATATTCAGAACGTAGCAGAGAACAGGTATGAAGACCAACAGCACCGTTCAAGCAGAATGCTACAAATGTTAGAGCTCTGGGACAGAATGCTCAACTAAGTAGCTGGGCAATCACTAGGAAGATGGACACCTGGAAAAGCCAGCACCTCCCAAAACCAGAATGGATGGCTGCGTTGTTATCTAACTCACTGACAGCTCTGCACGCTACATATACCGTGGTCACAGCAGACAGTCATTCACTGCTTCCTAGATGGTCTGCATGGAGGAATTGTGACAATAATATATGTGACTATAACAGAGGGACCTCAAACCAAAAATATGGATGGGACTCTTGCAAGGTTCAATAGAACTATTAGTATATGGTTCTGCACTTCAGGAGGAGAAGATATTTTAATTTTTACTCGCTCCACAGGAAAGGACCAAGCAGAGCCCCAATTCATAGTCTAACACTTTACACCCGGGTGAAGATGGTTCATAAAAAAGCAGCTTCTTCTATGAGTGTACACCATGCATGGTCTTCTGGATGCAGTAATGTCTAGAAATCTGTCTTGGGCTACGTGTAATAAAACAAATCTGTGTCAAATTAGGAAGATATTCACAATGCATAGAGCTCTTATTAAACTGCATTGTTTTGTGTGCTGTGGTGTCTAGACATGTGGATGTGACTGTGGTCTGTATCTTGTGGACATGACTGTGTTCTGTAACTTTGGGCCTGTTTAATGTGTGGATATAAACTCAAGGTGATGAGGGATAAGATCTTATTTACCTTCAGAGTCATGTGCAGTACACACTGGTCTGTAATATTTGGAAGTGGTCTGGAAGTGGTCTGTATCTAGTGGATGAGGATGTGGCCTGTGACTTGTGGCTGTGGTCTGTAATCTATGAATGTGGTTATGGTCTATATCCTGTGGATATGGCTGTGGTCTGTATCTAGTGGATGTGGTCTGTAATCTGTGGACATGGATGTGGTCTGTAATATTTGGAACTGGATGTGGTCTGTATCTAGTGGATGTGGTTGTGGTTTGTATCTAGTGGATGTCACTGTGGTCTGTATTTAGTTGACGTGGGCTGTGATGTTTGAAGCTGGATGTGGTCTGTATCTAGTGGATATGGCTGTGGTCTGTATCTAGTGGACGTGGTTGTGGTCTGTATCTAGTGGATGTGGCTGTGGTCTGTATCTAGTGGATATGGCTAAGGTCTGTATCTAGTGGATGTGGCTGTGGTTTGTATCTAGTGGATGTCACTGTGGTCTGTATCTAGTTGATGTGGGCTGTGACGTTTGGAGCTGGATGTGGTCTGTATTTAGTGGATATGGCTGTGGTCTGTATCTAGTGGACGTGGCTGTTGTCTGTATCTAGTGGATGTTGCTGTGGTTTGTATCTAGTGGATGTGGTCTGTAATGTTTGGAGCTGGATGTGGTCTGTATCTAGTGGATATGGCTGTGGTCTGCATCTAGTGCATGTGTCTGTGGTCTGTATCATGTGGACGTGGCTGTGGTCTGTATCTAGTGGATATGGCTGTGGTCTGTATCTAGTGGATATGGCTGTGATCTGCATCTAGTGTATGTGGCTGTGGTCTGTATTTAGTGTTTGTGGCTGTGGTCTGTATCTAGTGGATATGGCTGTGGTCTGCATCTAGTGTATGTGGCTGTGGTCTGTATTTAGTGTTTGTGGCTGTGGTCTGTATCTAGTGTATGTGGCTGTGGTGTGTGACTTGTGTATGTGATGCTATGGTGATGTTCTTCTTCCATCCTCCGTCTCCCTTCATCTTCAATGTCTGTGCTCCTTCTGGTGGTGATTAGAGAATCTGCTTCTCATTCCAGGCCGCTGCTCAGTTTTCTCAGACTTGAGTTTTGTTACATTTGATGGCCGTTATCTTGCGCTGTATAAAGAGGCATCATACATCATGACTCTGACGGAGGAAGAGTCTATTACGGTCCAGGTTTCTCGGTGCGGACACATGAGACAGGTGAGGATTGGCCTGTAATCATCAGTATGGAGGATACGGAGATGGTTGAAGGACAAGTGAGGAGCACAGATTGTGGGAGAACAGAAAAACAGATATTAGTGTTATCCTTAAGGAGAATGTCTCCCATCTCTTCTTTTAGTATTGTCAGGCATTTAATCTAGAGATACATACAGTGCCTACAAATAGTCTTCAACCCCCTGCAGATGTATCTGGTTGACACATGCAGAATTAACTTGGCATTGTGACATTTGGACTGTAGATCAGCCTGGAAGTGGGAAATGCACTGCAGCCAAAAAGATTTTTTTTTTTTTTTTTTAAAGCATTAAAAGTTAATTCAGAGGGTAATTTATTATTCAACCCCTCAAACCACCAGCATTCTGTTTGGTCCCCCTAAAGTATTAAGAAGTAGTTCAGGCACAAAGAACAATGAGCTTCACATGTGTGGATTCATTATCTCTTTTGCCAGCCTTTTCTGACTATTTAAGACCCTCCCCAAACTTGTGAACAGCACTCATACATGGTCAACATGGGAAAGACAAAGGAGCATTCCAAGGTCATCAGAGACAAGATCGTGGAGGGATACAAGGCTGGCAAGGGGTACAAAACCCTTTCCAAGGAGTTGGGCCTACCTGTCTCCACTGTTGGGAGCATCATCCGGAAGTGGAAGGCTTATGGAACTACTGTTAGCCTTCCACGGCCTGGACAGCCTTTGAAAGTTTACTCCTCTGCCGAGGCCAGGCTTGTCCGAAGAGTTAAGGCTAACCCAAGGACAACAAGGAAGGAGCTCCAGGAAGATCTCATGGCAGTGGGGACATTGGTTTCAGTTAATACCATACCACCGCAATGGTCTCCGTTCCAGACGAGCCCGTAAGGTACCTTTACTTTCAAAGCGTCATGTCAAGGCTCGTCTACAGTTTGCTCATGATCACTTGGAGGACTCTGAGACAGACTGGTTCAAGGTTCTATGGTCTGATGAGACCAAAATCAAGATCTTTGGTGCCAACCACACACGTGACGTTTGGAGACTGGATGGCACTGCATATGACCCCAAGAATACCATCCCTACAGTCAAGCATGGTGGTGGCAGCATCATGCTGTGGGGCTGTTTCTCAGCCAAGGGGCCTGGCCATCTGGTCCGCATCCATGGGAAGATGGATAGCACGGCCTACCTGGAGATTTTGGCCAAGAACCTCCGCTCCTCCATCAAGGATCTTAAGATGGGTCGTAATTTCATCTTCCAACAAGACAACGACCCAAAGCACACAGCCAAGAAAACCAAGGCCGGGTTCAAGAGGGAAAAAATCAAGGTGATGGAGTGGCCTAGTCAGTCCCCTGACCTTAACCCAATTGAAAACTTGTGGAAGGAGCTCAAGATTAAAGTCCACATGAGACACCCAAAGAACCTAGATAACTTGGAGAAGATCTGCATGGAGGAGTGGGCCAAGATAACTCCAGAGACCTGTGCCGGCTGATCAGGTCTTATAAAAGACGATTATTAGCTGTAATTGCAAACAAGGGTTATTGCACAAAATATTAAACCTAGGGGTTGAATAATAATTGGCACACTTTTATGTTTAAAATTTATTAAAATTCAACTGAGCAACATAACTTTTTGGTTTGTAAGATTTATGCTTCTGTTAATAAATCCTACTCTCGTTTGCAGTTTGAAGGCTCTAACGTATTTGTATCTTATCAAACCACCTAAATCTGCAGGGGGTTGAAGACTACTTGTAGGCACTGTACTAGATGTGAGGAGGTAGCATTATTTGGTTGGGATAGAGTTGAGCTTGAAGAAGACCATTCAGCATGATCAAAGTGTGTTGTAGGTAAGGGAAGTTTGTCATAATGGTCATCACGAGAGAGGGTACAGGGATTGTTCAGACTAACCACCTTCTCTTTACGCACAGGGAAATGAGGGTAATTTTGCTCTTTGTATATCTGTACTGGAGCTGACCTATGAAGCAAACCAGATCGTCATTGATCGCTTAAGGCGGAAAGTAAGTGACTCCGTCCCACATAGACTAATTTCACTCAATGATTACATAGTTTTTTTATTGCGTTCATGGCGGCTGCTGGGGGGGGTTGGGATCACAGTGTTTCCTATGGTATTTTCCTGCACACAGTTGGGTGTGTATTGAGACACGGTCTGTTGTATTGACAATCTCACAACATTTCATAATGACATAGCCTCTGGTCATCCATGGTATGGATGTGATGATAATATCCCCCTCACAGGGTGACCTCACAAAATATATAGCAGATGACTCTAATAGTAACCTTAGATATGGGAGAATGGTCACATTTTTAAAGAGAAGAAAACACATGAACAATCCCAAAAGCATATCTATTGTCTGTATACACATTGACCATCTTAAAAAAGCCAAGAAGCCAGCGCTGCCTATTGTTTGGCAAATGTCTCAGTTTAAAGTACAGTTAGAAATTATGTGCACATGCACTTTTTGTATTGCGTGCTAACCTTAGGCAGCGCTGGCTTCTTGGCTTTTACATTGACCATCTTACTCTTTGCCGCTCTACACACCTAAGTGAGTGCCTTCAGCTTTGCCTCCTGTGCTGACAGGTTAGCTGGGAGTGTTTTTTTTATTACCTCATTTTGCTTAACCATGGCAAATCCACACTAACATCCTGAGGCTTTGTTTCACAGTGTTGGCACACTTTTCTACAGATAGTGCATAGATTTAGGTTACAAGCCACTTTAACACTCTACAAAACATAAACTTCAGTGCATGAGTGACAGGTTACCCCATATGTTGGTTATTCACAATCTTAACAGCCAAATAAGGCACAGAAGCACAATATTCCTCCAAGTACGAGTACCACTTTTCACACTCGTACATACACTAATTCTACCACTTGCCCACAGTTTAAGGTATTTCTTCAGTTCTTGGACCAAACTATTTAATGCAAAATAACACACCCAGAATGCAAGACAAAACGTACAGTGAAAGTGATTAAAAATATAGAAATAAGCTTCTTACCTTGATGCTTCAGATTTTAGGATTACTTTCATTGGAGAGTCCTTGCTCACTTGAGTTCTGGGTGTTAGAATGTGCATCTGGTCCCTGTTTGGGCACAAAACCTTAGGATTGCTGATTTCTGGTTTATTACCCCGCAGGTGAAGTTCATATACTTTTACAAACAAATAGAACTTCCTGCTAAAAAATGTAACCCTTCCCCTTAATTGCCATTGCCATAACCATTTAAGAGAAATTAAAGGCGTGAATAGAATGTGAATTTTATCCTGCCAGTAGGATTAGCTATTTGATCACCATGAAACATGGATACACAGGGACAAAATGGAGTATATTCTCGAACAGTCACCGAAATATTCTTTATTATAGGTTGCTGTGAACTCAAGGAATGCCTGGCCAATGGTCAGGAAATATGGATACAAAATCGTGGATACAGGAAATATGTATCTGATTGACACTCCGTCAGATGTTCAGATTCAGTGGTTCCACAGTACTGGTCTGATGATCATTGAAACCAATTCCACTAGTAAATCCTCATCTATGGGGCTGTGCGGTAAGTACATGTGCCTGGTCCAGTATATGGCGCTTTTTAAGATCATTGACCAAATGTACACTTAGAGAATGCACACAAAATACAAGGCTTGGTGTAAATATTCACCCCTTGAACATTCAGATGAAATGACAATTAGATGTATGTTACTAGTGATGAGCGAGCACTAAAATGCTTGAGAGCTCGATACGCTAATTGAGCAGGTTGGACGGCTCAACTAGAGTAACAAATAAAATGGTGTCAATGGGAGACTCAAGCAATTTTCCGGAAGACCCTAGGGGGATTGGCGGGCAGGAAAATTGCTAAAATGGATGGGAATAGTATGGGATGGGGAAGACAGCTGGATGCATCTGACTCCCAGGTCACTACTGGGAACAATGTTGTCAGAGTAATTAGGCTGTGTGCACACATAGCATTTTCATAGCATTTTTTTCTTATTTGTTTTTGAGTGCAGATTTGACACAAAACTTGAAGGAAATCCTGATGCCAGCAAAGTCTATGAGAATCCTGAAGTGTGATTCGTTCATTGCTTATTTTTGACTTAGGCCGGTTTCACACCACAGTGTGATCAGGTCCGGGGCTGTCTGGTGTAAACCTGATGGCCTCGGACCCGATTTTGCAGTAATGTAACCCTATTGGGCCAGCTGGAACCGGATGGCATCTATATGCCATCCGGTTTCCATCTGTCCGAGATGATCCGAGTGAATTCGGATTTTCCTCCTGGACACAAAAAGGTTGCTTGCCACTCCATTTTTCCTATAAAGAGATGTAGAAATGGTGAAGAAATCTCTGCAACCAAATACTCACTGCGTGAACATACCCTCATTACTGTCCTTATGTAGGTATACTGCTACTGCAACCTAAAACCAAAAGTCCTTTTCAGGATTTCATATTTTCATTTTCCTATTCATACTGGAAAATTTGCAGGAATATATAATATATGCATAATTCAAAATGTGCAAGGCGTGCGGTAATGGGTGAGGAAATGGACATGCTGCTGATGGTGCACACTGAGGCCTTGGGCCATGTGAACCTGTGCCTGCTGTTGGAGTACAATAAACACGCTCATTCACAAGACCTAGCTTCCTGTCCCACTTTGCAGGGGGACACAGGACACCCCTCTTGAAGCCAGAACAGTGTGAGCTGGTTGTGAGTTGAATGGCAGATAATGATTCCAGTATGTTTCCCAGCACCCCTGTCTTCCACACGGTCCAGTCTCACTAGCCAAGAGTCTGGACCACATAATGCTCACCCTGATCCTCTTTCCTCCCACCGTGGAGAGTCCCAGGAGACAAGTGATCCCACATTCAGACACTCCGAGGAGCTCTTCACCTTTCCATTTATTGATTTCTGCCTCTTGCTGGAACGTTTCAAGAGGAACATGAGCAGATCGTGTGCAGTGATGCCCAAATATTTGAGCAGGCACAGACAGAAGAAGACGGTGGAGATCTGCAATTAGTGTCTCAAGAGGTAGATGATGACGAGACAAGGTTGCCAACAAGTGATTCTGTTAAGTCAGGATGACCAGAGCGCGGAAGTGGAAGATGAAGTGGATCACAATGAAGTTCCCGATCCTCTTGAGGTGCCATGCAGAGCAACGGACAACAGCGCAGAGCGGGAAGCATCCACAGCACCGCAACAGGCAGGAAGAGGCAGTGGGGTGGCCAGAGGGAGAAGCTGTTCCCTACAGCATCCACACGTGGCAAGTTCCCAGAGTTAGGTGTTCCGCAGTCTGATGCTTTTTTAACCTTAAAACGTAACCACCGTTTAAATTTTTACTTAATAATAATGTAGAGGAAGTGATCATAATAACCTTTCAAATAAAGTTCATAAATGAAATCTGGAGGAAAACCTTTTAAAAACCTTCCAGAAGATGTCCCCACTAGGACATTTCTAAACCTGACCTATGCTCGAGATCTGTCTTTACCTCCAAGCATGAATACGGCTCTATAAGGTGGTGGGGGGGGGCCTACACAGTGTTCCCAATTCAGTTTATCAGAGACTCTGGTTACCTCAGGCTGTCAGCGCACAGGTCCTGTGAGATCCTATCTGACTCCTCGATTCAGATCGCACTGCTCTGTGCAATCAGCAGTTCCCGGGTCTTGTTGGATTATAATCTACTTGGGGTCACAGGTCTTAGCATATGTCGATCATCACGGCAATCGCTTACATATCGTCAATCGTTGAGATTCAAAGACAGTCACAGGATGCCATCTGCTGGAATTGTACACATCGGGTAATAGCGGGGAGTTAATTACATAGTCCTCTCAATATCCTAATGTTTGGTACGTGGATTATTATAATCTCCCTAATCCTGTGATGGATTTTTGCTGTCAGCAACGATTTTGCGATATGAAAACTCCTTCAATCCTCGTGTGTCTTTGCTGGATTATAAATCTACCTTAGTTCAGGTGTGTTTGCTGGATTATAAATCTCCTCATCCTAGTTACGATTATTTCTGGTGTTTTTGCTGGATTATAAACTCTATCCGTTTTCTGATATAATCTCCTAGTAGTGTTTTGCTGGATATAAATCTCCCCTCAATTTGGTCTTGCTATTAAATCTCCTATCGTGTCTTGCTGGATTATAAATCTCCTCAATTCCTGGTGTGTTGCTGGATTATAAATCTCCTCCTTAATACCTGGTGTGTTGCTGGATTATAAATCTCCTCAATTCCCAGTGTTTTGCTACATTATAGATCTCCTCAATCCTGGTGTGTTGCTGGATTATAAATCATCATCCCGGTCTTGCGAATAATCTCTAATCTGGTGTGTTGCTGGATTATAAATCTCCTCCTTAATCCCGGTGTGTTGCTGGATTATAAATCTCCTCAATTCCTGGTGTGTTGCTGGATTATAAATCTCCTCCTCAATCCTGGTGTGTTGCTGGATTATAAATCTCCTCAATCCCGGTGTCTTGCTGGATGAGAAGTCTGCCATCTACCATGTGTGCAGAACCTTTCTTGTTAGGCTAGTTTCACACTTGCGTCCTGTCCTGACCAGTCCAGGTCTCCTCAGAAGGTATAGGCCTGGTGGGCCTTCTTTCTTACCTCTGGCCTCTTTAATGCCGGTGGAGGAGTTGGGGATCTCCAGACCCATCCACCCTGTATTTTAAGTTAGTGTTTTACACAAGTGTCAGTTTCTGTCCGTTTTCTGCTTTTCAGGACTCTGCGATGGAAATGCAACAAACGACCTCATTTTGCCCAACGGCCGAGTCTTGTCCAAGAGCGATGATTCTGAGGAGTTTGTGGACAGCTGGCAAGTCCCATACACATTAAAATATGTAGGAAAAGAGAGACACCGAGACGTCAATTGTACCATTATGGACTGCTCCCAGTGCCTGTGGATGATCCTAAACCAGACGTTCAGCACCTGCCATGCATACGTATGTAACCCATGTAGTGTATCCACCTGTGAGGGGCACTGTGCAGGGGGCACTGGATGTTTCTGGAGTGCTCATGCTTATGTCTTGCAGGTGTCACCGGAGGCGTTCTGTGGACTATGGGTACAAGACGTAGAATATACACGAGATCCATGTAAAGCTCTGACGGCTTACACTGCCATGTGTCACAAATTTAACGTCTGCATTGAGTGGAGGAGACCAGACTTCTGCCGTAAGTGGTGCTGGATCCACCGAATATTTCACCTAAGAGAGATCCGAATAGGAGACAGGGACACACATCTGATGAGGGTGATTGTACCGCAGCCTGTGAGAGGCGAGGGATGCAGATCTGATGAGGGTGATTGTACCGCACTGTGAGAGGCAGAGGATGCAGATCTGATGAGGGTGATGTACGCACTGTGAGGCGAGGGTGCAGATCTGATGGGTGATTGTCCTCATGTGAGAGCAGAGGATGCAGATCTGATGAGGGTGATTGTACCGCACTGTGAGAGGCAGAGGATGCAGATCTGATGAGGGTGATTGTACCGCACTGTGAGAGGCAGAGGATGCAGATCTGATGAGGGTGATTGTACCGCACTGTGAGAGGCAGGAGATGCAGATCTGATGAGAGTGATTGTACTGCACTGTGAGAGGCAGAGAATGCAGATCTGATGAGAGTGATTGTACTGCACTGTGAGAGCGAGGGATGCAGATCTGTGAGGGTGATTGTACCGCACTGTGAGGCGAGGGATGCAGATCTGTTAGGGTTTGCAGTGTCCACCAGCTTGTGATAGGGAGAGCAGACGATGAATATACACAACATGTAAGCGCAGACGGCTTAACTGAGTGTGAAAATTGTATCTGCACTTGAGATGGCAGGAGCAGATCTGGTAAGTGGTGCTGGATCCGTATTACCTAGACCGAATAGGAGAGCAGGGATCAGATCTGATGAGGGTGATTGTACCGCAGCTGTGAGGGCGAGGGATGCAGATCTGATGAGGGTGATTGTACCACTGTGAGAGCGAGGGATGCAGATCTGATGAGGGTGATTGTACCGCAGCCTGTGAGAGGCGAGGGATGCAGATCTGATGAGGGTGATTGTACAGCACTATGAGAGGCGAGGGATGCAGATCTGATGAGGGTGATTGTACCGTCAGCCTGTGAGGGGAGGGATGCAGATCTGCATAAGATAGCTGTTGTACCGCACTGTGAAAGGGATGCAGATCTGATGAAGATTGAACTGCACGGAAGGCAGGATGCAGATCTGATGAGTGATTGTACGCAGCCCTGAGAGGCGAGGATGCAGATTGTGAGAGTGATTGTACCGCAGCCTGTGAGGACGAGGGAATGAGATCTGATGAAGGTGATTGTACCGCAGCCTGTGAGAGGCGAGGGATGCAGATCTGATGAGGGTGATTGTACTGCACTGTGAGAGGCGAGGATGAGATCTGATAGGTGATTGTACCCAGCCTGTGAGGCGAGGATGCAGACTGGATAAGGATATTCCATAGGGCACCATGTTAAAAAAAAAGGATCTGTTTTCTGACCCAAACGTTGCCTGCAACGTTTTTTGAGCCAGGAAACCGGATGACGTTTTTGAAAAACCCGTACATCTAAGTGCACATCCGTAACGGATCGTTTGGACTTAGAAAAAAAATTATTTTTTCCCCAAAAAACTCTGTATGTTGACCTAGCCATAGATAATAATAGGATGAAGAGATAGATAGAGAAATAGATGCTAGAAAAGCATTACAGTGTCCTGTTCTGTCTCCCTAATGTCTGTGCTTGGCCGATGGTAATATCATGATCAATAAGGGGACGAACAGCGACGAGCGGAGACAGAGCAGGGACATGGTAATACTTTTGACATCTATCTATTAGCTTATCTTTTCTATCATCATGCAATGCGCATAAGCAATGCTGCAGATGACATCTGAGATTGATATATGTGTTGTGTCTAATGGACAAAACACGTCAGTTTGCAGTGTGTGTTCACAAACGCATATGCAAGCATGAGTTAGTAGCATTTGTTGCATGCAAGTCTATGGATGCATTATCGCATCCATTACATTGCATTTGTGCTGCTGTCAAATGGATTTGTTAAATGCACAGCACAAACCTAATGTGAACCTAGCATTAGAGTTCTAGCGTGTCATCTCTTGTGTTTTTGCTTCTTCTGCCTGCAGCGTTCCTCTGCCCTCCATCATTGATGTACCACCCATGCCTGCCAGTCTGTGACATCCCTCCGACGTGTCAGAACCACGAGATCGAGCTGTCCGGCAGCGAATCGTGCTCTGCCCTGACAGAGGGCTGTGTGTGTGCCGAGGACAATGTCTTACACCGACCATACTCCACTGTCTGCATATCAGAACGAAAATGCGGTATTGACCCCTTCATTACAGATGCATCTACAGTTGTGGCCAAAAGTATTGACACCCTTCAATTCTGTCACATAATACTCAGTTTCTTCCTGAAAATAATTGCAATCACAAATTCTTTGGTATTATTATCTTCATTTAATTTGTCTTCAATGAAAAAACACAAAAAGAATTGTCCTAAAGCTAAATTGGATATAATTCCACACCAAACATAAAAAAGGGGGTGGACAAAAGTATTGGAACTGTTAGAAAAATCATGTGATGCTTCTCTAATTTGTGTAATTACCAGCACCTGTAACTTACCTGTGGCACCTAACAGGTGTTGGCAATAACTAAATCACATTTGCAGCCAGTTGACATGGATTAAAGTTGACTCAACCTCTGTCCTGTGTCCTTGTGTGTACCACATTGAGCATGGAGAAAAAAAAGAAGAACAAAGAACTGTCTGAGGACTTGAGAAACCAAATTGTGAGGAAGCATGAGCAATCTCAAGGCTACAAGTCCATCTCCAAAGACCTGAATGTTCCTGTGTCTACCGTGCGCAGTGTCATCAAGAAGTTTAAGGCCCATGGCGCTGTGGCTAACCTCCCTAGATGTGGACGGAAAAAAAAAATTGACCAGAGATTTCAATGCAAGATTGTGCAGATGGTGGATAAAGAATCTCGACTAACATCCAAACAAGTTCAAGCTGCCCTGCAGTCCGAGGGTACAACAGTGTCAACCCGTACTATCCGTAGGCGTCTGAATGAAAAGGGACTGTATGGTAGGAGACCCAGGAAGACCCCACTTCTTACCCCGAGACATGAAAAAGCCAGACTGGAGTTTGCCAAAACTTACCTGAGAAAGCCTAAAACGTTTTGGAAGAATGTTCGCTGGTCAGATGAGACAAAAGTAGAGCTTTTTGGGCAAAGGCATCAACATAGAGTTTACAGGAGAAAAAAAGAGGCATTCAAAGAAAAGAACACGGTCCCTACAGTCAAACATGGCGGAGGTTCCCTGATGTTTTGGGGTTGCTTTGCTGCCTCTGGCACTGGACTGCTTGACCGTGTGCATGGCATTATGAAGTCTGAAGACTACCAACACATTTTGCAGCATAATGTAGGGCCCAGTGTAAGAAAGCTGGGTCTCCCTCAGAGGTCATAGGTCTTCCAGCAGGACAATGACCCAAAACACACTTCAAAAAGCACTAGAAAATGGTTTGAGAGAAAGCACTGGATACTTCTAAGGTGGCCAGCAATGAGTCCAGACCTGAATCCCATAGAACACCTGTGAGAGATGTAAACATGGCAGTTTGGAGAAGGCACCCTTCAAATATCAGGGACCTGGAGCAGTTTGCCAAAGAAGAATGGTCTAAAATTCCAGCAGAGCATTGTAAGAAACTCATTGATGGTTACCGGAAGCGGTTGATCGCAGTTATTTTGGCTAAAGGTTGTGCAACCAAGTATTAGGCTGAGGGTGCCAATACTTTTGTCTGTCCCATTTTTGGAGTTTTGTGTGAAATGATCAATGTTTTGCTTTTTGCTTCATTCTCTTTTGTGTTTTTTCATTGAAGACAAATTAAATGAAGATAATAATACCAAAGAATTTGTGATTGCAATCATTTTCAGGAAGAAACTGAGTATTATGTGACAGAATCGCAGGGGTGTCAATACTTTTGGCCAACACTGTAGCTTGACTCCATCTTTGTTCGGATCTGTAACCATCTCTTAATTGCAGCTTGTACAGATGGCACCGGGACCCCACGTGAAATCGGAGAGGTTTGGCGGACATCAGGGCTGGAGTGCTGCGCCCATCAATGTGTAGATCATGACACTATAATCCCCGTTCAGTACAACTGCTCGGATACAGACGAGCCGCGGTGCCAGCGACATGGAGAGATGTTGGTCACTGTCAGCCATGAGAAGACATGCTGTCCTCAGAAGCTGTGTGGTAAGTGCACAGTGCACCCAGACCAGACAGTGTTTGTATATCTGGCACATTACTGACTAGTAATAAATGTCAGCTACAATGTCGATTTTCTACCTGTCGGTGCATTGCGGGGTCTACCGTCCTCTACCTGCATGATCCAAGTGACAAGAAGTAACTGTTTGTGTCTTTAGTGTGTAACGAGACGCTGTGTGACAGCCTGATCCCGGCGTGCCGCCGCCATGAGAAGCTGACCGCCTATTACCAGGATGATTCCTGCTGCCCCCGATATATGTGTGGTAAGATGTCTTGTGCGTGGACCCTACATGCATCTCCAGTGCTCAGATGACCCTAGAGTCTCTTGTATTGTGGGGAATACTGGACTGATGTGAGGATAATTGAGGTTCCCTTAAAGCAGCTGGAGAAATTAACTGATACGGATATTGGGGGATTCAACAATAAGGTTAACTAGAGGAAGGAAAAAAATCCCTCATAAAATATATGAATTTTATTAGCAATGCATTAAAATATATAAATCCAAAGGGCAAAAAATGTGAACAAACCAATCAAAAATGAGTGTAAAAAGTGGCGTATAGTGAAGAGCGCTGGGGATTGTAGTTAGCAAAAGACAGAGTAGATAAGCACTTAATGGGTGTATGATGTCTATATCTGTCCCTAAACAGGACCCTAGGAGGAAGCCCCACCTAACCGCAGTGGTCAGCACCCTAAAACCACGATAATGGCACCCTGCTCCCTATAGGCTGACCCTAGTGAACCCTTATATAGCCCCAGGTCACAGATTCCCCAGTACAGTCAAACAGAAACACAGTAATCAATACAAGATAAAGGGCAGAAAAATGACAACCAAGCAACACTGACCCAACATTACAACTACTCAGGTAGAGAGTGATAATCTGGGGTAATAATAAATCAATATTCACTAACAGTTAACCAAAGTATAAAATGCAATCCATCAAGATAAAATCAAGGGAAAGAGAATACTTCCCTTATTGTTGGTGCCTTATCGCTTGGCCCGGATGTGCTTACCCTTCCTGTAAAGGTTCATCAGGAGGCAAATGTAAGATGCCCAAGTATCATGGAGAGAGACACATATAAGATGCCCAAGTATCATGGAGAGAGACACATGTAAGATGCCCAAGTATCATGGAGAGAGACACATGTAAGATGCCCATGTGTCATGGAGAGAGACACATGTAAGATGCCCAAGTATCATGGAGAGAGACACATGTAAGATGCCCAAGTATCATGGAGAGAGACACATGTAAGATGCCCAAGTATCATGGAGAGAGACACATGTAAGATGCCCAAGTATCATGGAGAGAGACACATGTAAGATGCCCAAGTATCATGGAGAGAGACACATGTAAGATGCCCAAGTATCATGGAGAGAGACACATGTAAGATGCCCAAGTATCATGGAGAGAGACACATGTAAGATGCCCAAGTATCGTGGAGAGAGACACATGTAAGATGCCCAAGTATCATGGAGAGAGACACATGTAAGATGCCCAAGTATCATGGAGAGAGACACATGTAAGATGCCCAAGTATCGTGGAGAGAGACACATGTAAGATGCCCAAGTATCATGGAGAGAGACACATGTAATATGCCCAAGTATCACGGAGAGACACATGTACGATGCCCAAGTATCATGGAGAGACACACATGTACAATGCCAAAGTGTCATGGAGAGAGACACATGTAAGATGCCCATGTGTCATGGAGAGAGACACATGTAAGATGCCCAAGTATCATGGAGAGACACATGTAACATGCCCAAGTATCATGGAGAGGGTCATGTAAGTCCCCCAAGTATCATGGAGAGAGACACATGTAATATGCCCAAGTATCATGGAGAGAGAAACATGTAAGATGCCCAAGTATCATGGAGAGAGACACATGTAAGATGCCCAAGTATCATGGAGAGAGACACATGTAATATGCCCAAGTATCATGGAGAGAGAAACATGTAAGATGCCCAAGTATCATGGAGAGGGTCATGTAAGTCCCCCAAGTATTATGGAGAGGGTGCTGCTTGCTTTATAGTGCAGAACAGACCTGTATTCTTGGAAGCTTTACCCAGGGTCGGTGTTAAGGAGGCAGACTTCACTGATAAAAGCATAAAACAAGTGTACGAAAGATCTCTACCAACTTGAGGGATATTTAAAAAGGTGAAAACTTTATTAAATTTCTTTAAAATAGTGTGAAACCCATTACAAAAGGCAAACAATATATACAAATATAAATACAATTATTCTGAACCATGAAAGGATCATATCATATCAAGGACAATGCATAGAATGTTGCATTACTGTTATGTTTGATTCTATTCTCAGACACTTTTGGCTTTTCTTACAAGATAAAAATAAAAAATACAGCCAGACTCCAGCCAGGACTCTGTTTGCACTGGATATAATGGTTATGAAAGCCAGCTCCTAACCTGATGATGATGACTATCTGCCCTTATGTTGTCAGGATGCTTCTATTTTCCCATTTATCACTTGGGATATAATATCCTGGTCTGGAGTACGTAGTCACCTGGGACAAAAGCAACAGGCATCCAAATCCCAGTGTTTCGATTGAGAACGTTTCTCGTGAGGTCCATAAGCTATAACTTTACCCTCAAGACTCCAGTGACAGGCAGACTGTGTATGCCAGCTCCTTTTTCTTCTGATGAGCCTCTTCCAAAATATAGAGGCGAAACGCGTCAAGCCTGGAGTAATAATCCTTATTTTAATGTTCACATATCTGGACCTATCCTGAAAGGCACAATGATGTCAACTTCTTTCCAGTCTTTGTTGAGTTAAGTTGGACTATACTGTATAATAAAATCTGTTTGACTCTGCACTATTGAGATAAAAAATACCCCATTGTTTATTACCTATAGGGGTCAATGAGACATCAACTGCCCACTATATAAGAATACCATAAATGTATTTTTTATTTTTATCTTGTAAGAAAAGCCAAAAGTGTCTGAGAAAAGAATCAAACATAACAGTAATGCAACATTCTATGCATTGTCCTTGATATGATATGATCCTTTCATGGTTCAGAATAATTGTATTTATATTTGTATATATTGTTTGCCTTTTGTAATGGGTTTCACACTATTTTAAAGAAATTTAATAAAGTTTTCACCTTTTTAAATATCCCTCAAGTTGGTAGAGATCTTTCGTACACTTTAATAACTAAACTACCTCCTAATCATTTGACAAAGTTTTTTGTAAAAAAAGCATAAAACAACTAAAAGAATGTAAAAAATACACATATTTGGTATAGTTGTTTTTGTAAACGTCTGATCTATCAAAATATAAAGTAAATTAATCTGATCAGCAAATCTCGTAATGAGAAAAAAATGCAAATGCCAAAGGTATATTTTTTTTTTTGGCCGCTGCAGCAACATTACAAAAGAATGCAATAAGAGCCAATCAAAACATCACAAAGGGTATCAGTAAAATATCAACTCAAGGTGCAAACAATTAGCTGTCGCTTAACCCCAGATCCCGAAGAATGAATACGTTATGGGTTTCAGAAAATGTCAAGAAAAGCAAAATTGAGTTCTTAGGTTTTTTTTTCTCCAAATTTAAGAATTTTTTTCATCTCATGATTAAAAAAAATGATCCATTTGGTATCTGCGTACTCATAATCCTCTTGAGAAAACAGTTTTACCATATAGTTACGGTAAATAAAACAAATTCAAAAACCCTTTGTGGACTTTTTTTTTTGCAATTTCAACACACTTAGAGAAATTAAAAATAGAAAAAAAACTCTGTGGTAGAATGAATGGTTTCATTTAAAATTACAACTTGTCCCACAAAGAACATCCCTCAAATGGCTATGTGAACGGAAAAATAAAACAGTGATGACTTGAAGAAAAGGAGGAAAAAGCAAAAAGAAAGAAAAAAAAAAATGGAAAATTGGGGTGAAGGGGTTGAAATCCCTGTAATAGCCATATACCGAAATAGCAGTAGGAGCGCCCCCGCAGGCTTCATTCCTAAGATGTTCATGATGGGTTCACTAACAAACTACAAAATAATAATCCTATGAAATGTAATAGGGCTAGGGAACTACATAAATTTCTACATTTGTAGACAGTTATCAGGCACAATTTGCAAAGCATTAAGGTCACATTTCCACTATTTCTAAAATAAAAGGAGGACAAGGAGGGGCGCTCCTGGTGTAATACCCGGTGGTCTACTGGAAGCAATGGGGGAGATGCACTAACCTTGGTCGGTTATGCAACAGCATAACCGCGGTACAGAGCCTATGGTGCGTCTCGTGCACCCGCCACCGCTGTCAGACCAGACAACCGGTTACGTGTTGGATCACAGGGTTTCTGACGTCACCGCAGGTCCTCGATTCTCCTATTATTCTCCCCACAGGTCTCGTAGAAGCTTTCCTCCAGCAGCACCGCACACCCACCAGGTTGTAGAGACGTGTCAATTAAAGAAGCTTTAGCGGTTTTGAGCGGGTGCTTAAAGATAAACCACAGAGACCGCTTTTTAGTACCTTCTCTTTACTTGCTCAAATGTGGACTGGTCATTCCTCACAACATGTTTCAGCAGCTGATACCGCCTTCATCAGGAGATCACCTGAGGAAGGCGGTATCAGCTGACCAGTCCACATTTGAGCAAGTAAAGAGAAGATACTAAAAAGCTGTCTCTGTGGTTTATCTTCAAGCGCCTGCTCAAAACCGCTAAAGCTTCTTTAATTGAAACATTTCCACTAGTCAACAAGACAGGAGGAAGAGTCAGAGGGATTCTGGACTCCAGGATGGGGATTAAAAATTAAAATGTAACTTTTTTTATGTGTAAAAATAGACTTTAGTGTGAAGTATATAGGATCATTGCTAAAAATGACATTTAAGTAGATGATCCTATGGAATGTTGTTCTTACTGACTTAATATAATGAGTCCTGTGTTCAGAATCCCCATCTCTTGGTCAGAGGATAAGAGGTTACACAGAGTGACTTTCCCTGGAGGAGCCGTCCTATATAACACGGACAGACCAGTGATATGAATGAACATGTGTGTGTGGGGTAGAGCCTAGAGTGTATGAACTCTTGTTGGGATGTATATATATATATGTGTGTGTGTATGTGTATATACAGTTAGGGCCAGAAATATTTGGACAGTGACACAATTTTGGCGAGTAGGGCTCTGCATGCCACCACATTGGATTTGAAATGAAACCTCTACAACAGAATTCAAGTGCAGATTGTAACGTTTAATTTGAAGGGTTAAACAAAAATATCTGATAGAAAATGTAGGAATTGTACACATTTCTTTACACATACTCCACATTTTAGGAGGTCAAAAGTAATTGGACAAATAAACATAACCCAAACAAAATATTTTTATTTTCAATATTTTGTTGCGAATCCTTTGGAGGCAATCACTGCCTTAAGTCTGGAACCCATGGGCATCACCAAACGCTGGGTTTCCTCCTTCTTAATGCTTTGCCAGGCCTTTACAGCCGCAGCCTTCAGGTCTTGCTTGTTTGTGAGTCTTTCCGTCTTAAGTCTGGATTTCAGCAAGTGAAATGCATGCTCAATTGGGTTAAGATCTGGTGATTGACTTGGCCATTGCAGAATGTTCCACTTTTTTGCACTCATGAACTCCTGGGTAGCTTTGGCTGTATGCTTGGGGTCATTGTCCATCTGTACTATGAAACGCCGTCCAATCAACTTTGCAGCATTTGGCTGAATCTGGGCTGAAAATATATCCCGGTACACTTCAGAATTCATCCGGCTACTCTTGTCTGCTGTTATGTCATCAATAAACACAAGTGACCCAGTGCCATTGAAAGCCATGCATGCCCATGCCATCACGTTGCCTCCACCGTTTTACAGAGGATGTGGTGTGCCTTGGATCATGTGCCGTTCCCTTTCTTCTCCAAACTTTTTTCTTCCCATCATTCTGGTACAAGTTGATCTTTGTCTCATCTGTCCATAGAATACTTTTCCAGAACTGAGCTGGCTTCTTGAGGTGTTTTTCAACAAATTTAACTCTGGCCTGTCTATTTTTGGAATTGATGAATGGTTTGCATCTCGATGTGAACCCTTTGTATTTACTGTCATGGAGTCTTCTCTTTACTGTTGACTTAGAGACAGATACACCTACTTCACTGAGAGTGTTCTGGACTTCAGTTGATCGGGTTCTTCTTCACCAAATAAAGTATGCGGCGATCATCCACCACTGTTGTCATCCGTGGATGCCCAGGCCTTTTAGAGTTCCCAAGCTCACCAGTCAATTCCTTTTTTCTCAGAATGTACCCAACTGTTGATTTTGCTACTCCAAGCATGTCTGCTATCTCTCTGATGGATTTTTTCTTTTTTTTCAGCCTCAGGATGTTCTGCTTCACCTCAATTGAGAGTTCCTTTGACGCATGTTGTCTGGTCACAGCAACAGCTTCCAAATGCAAAACCACACACCTGGAATCCACTTCTGACCTTTTAACTACTTCATTGATTACAGGTTAACGAGGGAGACGCCTTCAGAGTTAATTGCAGCCCTTAGAGTCCATTGTCCAATTACTTTTGGTCCCTTGAAAAAGAGGAGGCTATGCATTACAGAGCTATGATTCCTAAACCCTTTCTCCGATTTGGATGTGGAAACTCTCATATTGCAGCTGGGAGTGTGCACTTTCAGCCCATATTATATATATAATTGTATTTCTGAACATGTTTTTGTAAACAGCTAAAATAACAAAACTTGTGTCACTGTCCAAATATTTCTGGCCCTAACTGTATGTCTATTTTGCACATAAAAACATTTCAGTTCATATATATATATTCAACACTACAGATTTGCAACACAAATTAAATGTGTGGCACCTTGGAGGATGTAGACAATCTGTCAGGTTAATAGTTAACTCACTGCCGTTTTCTCTGTATAAAGGATCTGTGTGATGTCCTGACCATGTGACCATAGTGGGCGGAGTTAAGCAAGCAGAATCATTGCCTATTATAGTCACATGATCGTGACATCACACAGGTCCTGCAGGATCTTCTGAAATTCAGCTGAAATGTTAACTATTAACTTGCCAGAGTGTGTATGTATATCCTCCAAGGTGTGTGCATACTGCCTCATTGCCAGCGTTGTCCGGACATAGTAACTAATTGTTCTTAGTTATAACAAAATAGAATGTTTATGGTGCAGATGAAAGTCATTAATTAGAGATATGGCTACAAAGTGATGTGGCCATGAAGGACGGTGCTATGAAGGGGTCGGTTCTATGTGTGCACATACAGTTAATAGGCCTTTTTTTTTGGACTGACTGTAAGGTTCGAGGTTTAAATTTCCCCCCAAAACATGGTGATAGACGTTCCCCAAGTCTAATGGGGTGTGTGCAAAATTTTTTGTTTGTAGATGCAATGGTGCAGATTCCTGTAGTGGGCACACACACACTCGGCTTAATATTAGATATTTGTGAAGAAATATGTGTATGTATGTGCGCTGTATACATGTGTGTGTGCTATGTGTGTGTCCTCAGTGTATAAATACGTGTGTGCTATATGTTAGTATATACATATGTGTGTTAGCTCGGTGTATACATGCATATACAGTATGCAGGGACGTAACTACAACAGGTGCAGGGGTTGCGATCGCACCCGGGCCCAGCAGCCTAGGGGGCCCCAAAAGTCCCTCTGGCCTATAGAAAAAGACTTATACTATTAAAGATTTGCAATAATTGGGGGCTCCGTTGGAGCTTTTGCATCGGGTCCCCTGGGCCTGAAGTTACGCTAGTGCGTATGTGCTATGTGTGTATACATATATGTGTACGTGCAATGCCCAGCAGGGCCATGGGGTACTCAGTTACCGGGTCGGTGGTTGCTTGGGAGGTCACGGTGGTGGTGACCCGGCTCCAAGGCTCTGGGCGTTTAGAAATGGGGTGTATTTACAGGGGATATGTTTGTGATGCCACCTATGGTTATACTGGTTGGAGTGACCAGCGCTGCTATGGGACCTCTGAGGTCAGTGGAATGGCAGCCTGGATGGTATTGCTCCCCACAGGTAGAGCATGGCCCCAGGGTTAGTGGTTAAAGTCTATGGAGATGGTAGAGGTGTCTGTGTAGCGGTGCAAGAGGGCGCGAGGAATAACCGGAGGAGACCAGGATTGCAGTTCTTTACCTTTACTTGGTGATCACTCAAGTCCCCCCAGCCGGGTACTGTGCTCCTCCGTGGCGCAGTCTGGCCGGCTCACTGGGCCACTTCACCAAGACACCTTTCATGAGCCTTTCCTGGCCATCTCCCATGCTGGCTACTTTCCTCGCCTGCCGCATGTCTTTTTGCAACAGGGTCCCAATCTAGGTGGACGCGGGCCCTGTCGGGAGACTTCAAGATGTCCCCTGACCCTTTATGCCCACCCTCTTGTGTATATATGCCCTTGCGGAATGTGCACGGTTGTGGCTGCTGCCCATGCAAACCAGCAGCCTTCAGTTTTACTAGCTAAGGCTTGCAGTCTTTTCACTAGATCTGGGCTGCTACCCTCTGCGACCTGTCCCTCTGCCCAACTCGGGTTGTGCCAGATTCAGGGCACATAGGTGGTTTCTCCACTCCCGTGTCCCCTAGGACTTCTCCTGCCTGCTTGTCATCTCTCCCTCACCCACACTGAGCACTGACTTCCTGTCACTCCTAACGTTTGTACCTTCCCCCCTCTACCTACTCCCTCCTCCAGCTTGCAGATGGGGCCCTCTCTCAATTGGGTCCCCCCAGATTCCCAGGCCTAGAGTTGGGTGGTGTTGGATGTAAGTGAATGTGTTTTGGCGAGGCAACCCCTCTCATCTGAGAGCGGTAAGACCACACCTGTGGAGTAGTTCACTGGTCACTGTTGCGACCAGTCCGCAGGGGTGCCACATATGTCCTCTGTATACATGCATGTGTCTATACATATGTGTATGTGCTCGGAGTATACATGCATGTGTGCTGTGTGTATTAATTTGTGTGTGTTTTACATACAGTTTTTGTGTCACATACTGTGTGTGTGTAGCATCCACATTTATAAATGGTAGATGACAGATCATACGTGTAAACATGTGTGATTGGATGTTTATGGTGGAACAAAAATCCTTGTTCTTGGCAGCACATCGCCCGGTGCAGACTGCAGAAGAGCCGCCGATAATATGATACTGCAAGGACAGAATGATCTACGAGTGATTGTTATGTGCCATCATTCTTCATCATCCTGTGTAAAAACAATAATAACATTTATATAGCCCTATTAATTCCACAGTGCTTTACATGCATTTTGCAACACTGTCCCTCTTGGAGCTCACAATCTAAACATCCTATCAGTATGTCTTTGAAATGTGGGAGGAAACCGGAGTGCCCAGAGGAAACCCACACAAACACGGGGAGAACATACAAACTCCTTGCAGATGTTGTCCTTGGTGGTAATTGAACCCAGGACCCCAGCACTGCAAGCCTACAGTGCTAACCACTGAGCCACCTTGAAGGCCAGAAACAAGCACCAAAGGTCATATTATTGTCAATCACGCTCATTTACCAGTCTGAACTCCATATAGTTAGATGTAACCTAAATGCTTGAGTATGATGGAGCAATATGTCAGCATCTAAGGCCCCACTTTGTCTAAAACTGGCCCTGGTTTTACCATAGCAGTTAGATAACACAACATGCTCATCGGAGGCGTAACTTGAAGCTCATGGTACCCAATGCAAAAGCTCCAATGGGGCTCCAATTATTGCAAATCTTTAATAGCAATGGTCTTGTTTCATAGTCCAAAAGGACATTTGGGGTCCCGTAGGCTTCAGGGTCCGGTGCGATTATAACCCCTGCACCTATTGTAGTTACACCCCTGATTCTCATTATTCCAGTTTTCTTGCAGAGTGCGACCCTGAGAAGTGCGAGCGTTCAGACGGGCCCCCGCTGTGCCGCGAGGACCAGACTCTGTTCGGGGCCCACACCAATGAGTCCTGCTGTGTGAGATACTTCTGTGGTAAGTGCAGGGCTGAGGTGTCGGGTGGTACAGATCCAGGGTGGTGGAATTGGTGGCTCAGCGCTGTCATTTCTATGTGTGCAGGGTGTCATGTCTGCTCCCAGCCCGCACCTACCTGTCAGCAGGGAGAAATCCTCACTGTGAGCATCAACGTGACTGAGACATGCTGCCCCCGCTTCCAATGTGGTACGTTCCCTGCAATCATGGAAATCCATGTGTGGATTAGATTGTGAGCTCCACGAGACAGGGATGTGGAGGGTGATGGGATATTTCATTGTAGGGCATCGCATACTGGCTCCGAGGCTTTCACCTTCCTGCACGTAACTGCAATCTCATCCATAATCTGCCTATATACTGAAGTTCCCACTGTATTCTATCTTTGTGTGTCACTTGCTGAGATTCTGATCTCCCTCTTAGTGTGTGATCCTTCTCACTGTCCGGATATAACATGTGACCTGGGGATGTCGGCAGTGGAGGTGTGGACCCCGGACAGCTGCTGCCCTTACAGAACATGCGGTAAAGAATAGAAAGTTCTGCAGAACGTAGAATTAGAATACTGCCTCTATGTACTAAAGTACCATAATACTGCCCCCTATGTCAATTTGTATTGCACTGAAAAGGAAATGGGCGCACAATAGTGTTTATCTGTTTAGACAGAAAGGATAGGTAGGAAATGCAAAACTGCTCACTTGGTAGGGTTGTGAGACATCACAACCACATTTATCACCTGTGACAACTATAGATGTCAAGGTATTTCCGGTCTGCAGCAGTCCTCCCACACGTTGCAGTGTAAGATCGTATATAGGAGAAAGGGATTATGACCGCACTCCCCTTCCAAGGAATGCAATTGATTTGGTCAATATAGGAGCCTCTTTGTGATCTATGATCAACAAGTACTGGTCTATATATACCAAGCCAGCACATGACTAGGATGTACATCTTTTTTGTGTGGTGTTTCTGAAGCAAGGGCTCACCCCGAAACGCGTAAATAAAAGCCACCATATGAATTGCAAAAACCATGAATCAATTGCATTCCTTGGAACGGGAGCACGGTCATAATCCCTTTCTCCTATATACGATCTTATACTGCCCCCTATGTACAAGAATACAACTACTATATCACTGCCCTCTATGTACAAGAATATAACTATAGAATATCGCCCCTACATACTAGAATATAACTACTATAATGCTGCCCCCTATGTACAAAAATATAACTACTATAATACTGCTCCTATATACAAGAATATAACTACTAATACTGCTCCTATGTACAAGAATATAACTACTATAATACTGCTCCTATATACAAGAATATAACTACTATAATACTGCCCCTATATACAAGAATATAACTACTATAATGCTGCCCCTATATACAAGAATATAACTACTATAATGCTGCCCCTACATACTAGAATATAACTACTATAATGCTGCCCCCTACGTACAAGAATATAACTACTATAATACTGCCCCTATATACAAGAATATAACTACTATAATACTGCTCCTATATACAAGAATATAACTACTATAATACTGCCCCTATATACAAGAATATAACTACTATAATGCTGCCCCTATATACAAGAATATAACTACTATAATGCTGCCCCTACATACTAGAATATAACTACTATAATGCTGCCCCCTACGTACAAGAATATAACTACTATAATACTGCCCCTATATACAAGAATATAACTACTATAATACTGCTCCTATATACAAGAATATAACTACTATAACACTGCCTCTATATACAAGAATATAACTACTATAATACTGCTCCTATATACAAGAATATAACTACTATAATACTGCCTCTATATACAAGAATATAACTACTATAATACTGCCCCTATATACAAGAATATAACTACTATAATACTGCCCCTATATACAAGAACATAACTACTATAATACTACCCCCATGTACAAGAATATAAGTACTATAATACTGCTCCTATGTACAAGAATATAACCACTATAATACTGCTCCTATATACAAGAATATAACTACTATAATACCGCCACTCTATTCAAGAATATAACTACTATGAAACTGCCTCTATGTGTTAAAATATTACTATAATACTGCCCCTATGTACAAGAATATAACTACTATAATACTGCCCCTATGTACAAGAATATAACTACTATAATACTGCTCCTATGTACAAGAATATAACTACTATAATACCGCCACTCTATTCAAGAATATAACTACTATGAAACTGCCTCTATGTGTTTAAATATTACTATAATACTGCCCCTATGTACAAGAATATAACTACTATAATACTGAATAAAAAAGGCAAGAAGCCAGCACAGCCTGTGGTTAGCACGAAATCCAAAAAGTGCATATGGACATTAATTTCTAACTGTACTTTAAACTGAGACATTTAGCAAATAATTGATCAATTCTTTGAGCCATCCCGCCACGTCACGACATTCTCAGATGGGGCAGTCCTTCTCTACGTTTTCCATATACGCTGTGTCATTACAGCCTCCTCAATGCATTAAAAGCAGGACCACATTAAATGCACATGTACCTGAAGCATTTCTGAACTACTCCCATGGCGCCAGAAGGGCAAGCGCAGCTAAAGGCAGATCAGGTCCGGACATGACATCCGGACATTATCAGATCTGATCCCCACACTGCCAGACCTGCAACCATGGATGAGGGTAGAACAGGCCAAAACACATGTGCAACAATTAAGCAGAGCCTAAGGGCAGGGTGTGGCCGCTGTATGTGTGTACAGCGGCCTAGATCAATCACAATAGAGACAGATAGAATGGTATGCATAACCAAGCGCTCACGGCAAAAAGTATTGCGTGCTAACCACAGACAGCTCTGGCTTCTTGGCTTTTTTATTTGTTATTGGTTTGTGGTTGACCACCAATTTTCGCCGTCCGCACTTGGTTATGCATGCCATTCTATCTGTCTATTGTGATTGATCTAGGCCACTGTACACACATACAGCGGCCATGCCCTGCCCATAGGCTCTGCTTGATTGTTGCACATGTGTTTGGGCCTGTTCTACCCTCATCCATGGTTGCTGGTCTGGCAGTGTGGGGGTCAGATCTGATAATGTCCAGATGTCATGTCCGGACCTGGTCTGCCTTTAGCTGTGGTTGCCCTTCTGGCTCCATGGGAGTAGTTCAGAAATCCTTCAGGTACGTGTGCATTTAATGTGGTCCTGCTTTTAATGCATTCAGGAGGCCATAATGGCACAGCATATATAAAAATTGTAGAGTAGAACTGCCCCATCTAAGAATGCCGTGATGTGGCGGGGTAGCTCAAAGAATTGATCAATTGTTTGCTAAATTTCTCAGTTTAAAGTAAAGTTAGAAATTAATATGTGCATATGCACTTTTTGTATTGAGTGTTAACTACAGGCAGTGCTGGCTTCTTAACTTTTTTATTTACTATAATACTGCTCCCTATATACAAGAACATAACTACTATAATACTGCTCCTATGTACAAGAATATAACTACTATAATACTGCTCCCTATATACAAGAATATAACTACTATAACACTGCTCTCTGTGGTTAGAACTGGTACTGCAGTCTTTCCTTTTCTGTTTACAGAATGTTCCTGTGAGAGCGTCCATCTGCCAGACTGTAAGGTGGTGAGTTCTGCTCCTCTGGATGGGGGAAAGTGGGGATACACAACTCTGCCATTTCTTACACAGGAGCTGCAATCATCATTTTTTTTCTTATTTCAGGGGAAATATTAGAGGTTGATGAAGACATTTCCAACTCTTCAGGAAATCTGTGTAACTGCACAATGTATAAATGTGGTAAGTCAGAGGTGGCAGCAGAAATCTTCAGTGTTTGCAAGATGACCTGTGACTGAAGGGTTAGTGAGCCAAGCAGCTTTGGGCAGAAAAAGAGGTCATGCGCACAGGCCAGGGGGCCATCCCTCTTAGATAGGCAGAGATCTATATATCTACAACCCCAATCTGCCTTGACTGGTCATAGAATTATAGAATTGTAGAATTGGAAGGGATCCCCTAGGTTATCATGTGAAGGGACCTCCTGGGTCGCCATGTGAAGGGACCTCCTTGGTTATCGTGTGAAGGGACCTCCTAAGTCATCATGTGAGGAGACCTCCTGGGTCATGGTGTGAGGGGACCTCCTGGGTCATCGTGCCAAAGGACCTCCTGGGTCATCGTGTGAAGGGACCTCGTGGGTCTTTGTGTGAAAGAACCTCCTGGGTCGTCATGTGAGGGGACCTCCTGGGTCATGGTTTGAGGGGACCTCCTGGGTCATCGTGCGAAAGGACCTCCTGGGTCGTCTTGTGAGGGGAGCTCCTGGATCATCGTGCGAAAGGACCGCCTGGGTCATCGTATGAAGGGACCTTCCAGGTCGTCATGTGGAGGGACCTCCCGGGTCATCATGAGAAGAGACCTCCTGGGTTATTTAGTCCAACCCCCTGTTAAAAGCAGAAGGTCACTGAATCATCCCAGACAGATGTCTGTCCAGCCTCTACGTGAAGGCTCCCATTGAAGGAGAACTCGCCACGTGTTGTTGCTACCTGTTCCACTCGTTGATCACCCTCACTGTCAAAACGTTTTTTTCTAATATTATTCTGTGCCTCTTCCCATTGCTTCTAGTCTTTCTTTGTGCAATTGAGAATAAAGCTGATCCCTATACAGTGTGACAGCCCTTGATATTTGTATTCAGCTTGTGAGGACTCTGTTGTCTTTCTCCAGATTGACCACTAGTGACTGCTATTATTCACTTTTCTAAATTGTACTTCATTTCCACTCCTTACCACTGGAGGCTTTTATTTTGTCCTGCAATCATCCTTTAGTACAGGGGTGGGGAACTCCAGGCCTCGAGGGCCGCACACAGTGCAGGTTTTCATGATTTCCTCAGTATTGCACAGGTGATAGTATAATCACCAGTACTGGTGATGATTCCAGACTCTGTGCAATACTGAGGAAATCATGAAAACCTGCACTGTGTGCGGCCCTCGAGGCCTGGAGTTCCCCACCCCTGCTTTAGTAAGATGGCTGATACTGAACCTGTGGAAGCCATCTTGTTTTCTGTTTGGGCCTACTTATGCACATGGAACCTTCACTCATCGCTTGAGTATTGTGTCTAGCTGTTAGTTTAGTTCCAGTCTCCAGCTCCATAACTGTCTTACCCAGACTATTCTAACTCATCTCCTCATTGTTTCTTTTACTTCCATGCCTGTGTCCAAAAACGTCTACCACTGCCTGCTGTTCCCTGCTCGTGCCCCTCTAGCCACTGGATTCCAGCTGTGTTCCACCAGCATCATAGCACAGCTATTAAGTCTCCTCACAGTCTTGTTTGTTGATGTCTTTTTTATAATGTGGAACCCAGAACTGGACACAGTATCCCAGATGAGGTCTGACCAAAAGAAGTAGTGGGTGATAATGACTTCACGTGATCTAGACTGTATGCTTCTGTTAATACATCCTAGAATTGTGTTTGCCTTTTTTGCTGCTGCATCACACTGGCGTCTCATGTTCAGTCTGTGATCTATTTTACCCAAATCTCTTGCACACATTCTGTTGCTTAGCCCTATTCCTCCCATTCTGTAGATGTTATTTTAGTTTGTCTTGCCCAGACGTAGAATTTGCATTTCTCTCTGCTCCCTGTAAAATACCATTCTGCACATTGTTAAAGCTTATCTACATCCCTTTGAATCCTTTCTCTGTCTTCTCTAGTGTTAAGGCCCAGTCTCACATAATGACACATCAACGATCCCGATAACGATGTGTAGGGATGTATGTTTGTGTGAGCTGGAGTCCACCGTAGGGCAGTGTTCGCACAGTGCGCCGATTCTCTCACCTCTCCTCTGTTTTTCTGCAGTGAAGGACATGGTGTGCTTGAGTAAAGAACATGGCGTCCTGCGCCCGGGACAGACCGTGATCCGGCACACAGCAGATGGATTGTGTCACTCTTCACACTGTACATCCGCCATTGACCCAGTCACTAGATATCACCTTATCAACGTCTCTTCCGTGAACTGTGCCTCCAGGTGTGAAGCGGTGAGTGAATTCACAGATTCTGTGTGTCCAGCTGCCGACTGGCAATACTCTGCAAAATTGTGCAAAAAATGTTGCCTATAAATAAATCTGTGCCTGCGAAAATCATCCAAGATCACTCATATGGCCTAAGCTGTCCAGTGTGTAAGAATCATCTGTGTGTCCTGTCCCATCTGTCTGCCGCCGATAACCCATTATGACTTGTCACCAGCAGATCCTGTGGACTGTCGTGTGTATGTGTATGATGGGGGTTGCCTTGTTTGATGAGTTTGTGATAGATGATAACTCTTTTCTGTTCCTATCTAAGAATCAACTGTATGAGCCACCAAGAGACATAACCCAATGCTGTGGGCGCTGTCGCAACGTGTCGTGTGTTCAGACCTTTCTGAATGGTACAGTCATCACTCAAAGGGTGAGTACAGCCTGGAACACAGCAATCGCACTGACCTACCACAATCTGTCCTCTCTGGAATCATCATTGTGCCTGGTCTGTCCTAGAATCTAAAGGTAGCGTCACACAGGGAAACATCTCCGGCAACATCGCCGGCAACAGACGGGAGCGCACACATTTTTGGCCGCTGTCCAAGATCGCTGCTGAGCTGTCAGACGAGGAGACATCGCCGGCGATGTTGAAAGCAGCTAACGCTGCCAGGGTTAAATTCAACCTTGGCAGCGATCCTTAACAATGGACTCAATGGGGGAAGTTGCTTGCAACATCGCTGTTGCGGTGTCAGACACAGCGATTCAGGCAGATTGCCTGAACAACATCACTTGATTTAAGGACATTGTCCTGAAATCAGGTGATGTTGCTCAAGCGACTATCGCCGTTGATATCACCCTGTTATACGGGGCAACACACCAGCAATGTTGCTGCAACTTTGCCACGCCCCTGAGTTGCCGGCGATGTTGCTGGAGATGTTTCCCCGTATAACGGGGCCTTTAGGCTCAGCGCTGATTCTTCTGATATTACCACATAGAAACTACAAAAGCACCAGCTTAGTATTTCATGGCCTTTATAGAAGTTTCACGTTACATAACAATGAGGAGCAGCTATTGTAGGGTGGCATCGCTCCTTCTTAGCCATCAGTTCTGCTCCGGGGCGAACAGACGTGCTTCTGTGTTAAGCATCTTTTCAGATATGAGCAGTGATATCAAGAGTGGTGGTATGGATGCCACTGGCTGAAATATGCCCTTCTGTGTCAAAAGACTGTGTTCAAGACATTGTAGTAGTCATAGTGCATCAGTCAACAATTGACCAAGAAGAGATGTGTTATTCTGAACAGTTACCGCAGGTCTGCTCCTCCATGGAAGTCCTAGCCATGTAATAAGAGGCCGTGGGTGACGTACTGATAAGAAAAGACTGAGAGGATGACAAACATGAAAGCCATCTCTCTGCTAAATTGTTTAGGGCATGTCCCATGTTTAAAAGACTCATATGAACACTCTGCCGTTCCCCTCCACAAGCGTTATTTTATAATTTTAGGTTACTAAATGAGAAGCTGCTCTCCAGGTCTGCTATAGTGTAGATAAATATAGACCACGAAGCCACGATAGAAAAAGTGTGGTGAAAAACTCAATGCAAAGTGGCCCTGGGTAGATGAGAAAGTGAGTGAGCATCCAAAACACAATCCGTTCTCTGTGCATTCAAGGCATTAAGTTCTGGTCTTTACCAGTGCACTGCATTTAGAATTCTATATTTTGTGTATCTACTGCCTCTAGTGCTACTGTCTCTTCTGTGTCCACCGTCTTTAATGCTCCTTTCTTCTGTGTCCACCACCTCTAGTGCTCCTTCTAGTGCCTCATTTCTAGTGCTCCTCCTCTCTGTGTCCACCACCTCTAGTGCTCCCACTTCTCTTCCATCGCTTATGCTCTCTTTGTGTCCACGTCTTAGTGCTCATCTCTTCTCTCTGAGTCCACCACCTCTAGTGTCCTTCTCTTCTCTCTGTGTCACCACCTTTAGTGCTCTTCTCTTTCTCTGTGTCCACCACTTAGTCTCTTCTTCTTTGGACACATCTCTAGTGCTCCTTCTCTTCTCTGTGTCCACCACCTCTAGTGTTGCTTCCTTCTCTTATCCACTCTCTAGTGCTTCTTCTCTTCTCTCTGTATGTCACTCTTAGTGCTCTTTCTCTATTCTCTGTGTCCACCATCTCTTTGTCCTTCTCTTCTTTGTGTCCACTCTATGCTTGTTCCGCTGTGTCCACCATCTCTAGTGCTCCTTCTCTTCTCTCTTGTGTCCACCACATCTAGTGCTCTCTTTCCTCTGTGTCCACCATCTCTAGTGCTCCTTCTCTTTTCTGTGTCCACCACCTCTATCCTTAGCTGTGTCACATTCTGTGCTCTCTCTTCTGTGTCCACACCTCTGGCCCTTTCTTCTGTGTCACACCTCTGTGCTCCTTCTTTTTCTTTGTGTCCACACATCTAGTGCTCTTCTCTGTGTCACCTCTTATCTCTTATTTCTGTCCCACTCTAGTGTCTTTCTCTTGCACCACTCTTAGTGCTCCTTCTCTTCTCTTTTGTGTCCACCACCTCTAGTGCTCCTTTCTTCTGTGTCCACCACCTCTAGTGCTCCTTTCTTCTGTGTCCACACTCTGTCTTTTTCTGTGTCCACCACCTCTAGTGCTCCTTCTCTTGTCTCGTGTCCACCACCTCTAATGCTCCTTCTCTTCTTTTTGTTTCCACGCCTCTCGTGAATGGGAGGCCGCAAGTCTCTCACCTTCTGGCATCCCCAGTGTCGCTATTGATGAAATTGCATCAGCCCTGACAAACTAAATGTTGTGCCAGGATGCTGGAAGATAAGACATTCACCTTATCTGGAGGCTGGACCGGAGTCCAGCAAATGATCTGCTCATCCCTAGCTGGGACCTGGTGATTTATTTCTTGCTCTTCATTCTTAGTTGAAACATCCAGAACTTTCTCATCTTTATGTAGATTCACTAGATGACATTTTGCTTTTTGTGTCTGTAAGGCCAAGTTCACACATTGGTAAATACTATGGGCTTAATTGTTTCCTGACTTGCTGAGGGAGCCCACTGGAGTCAGATGCTTCTGATCCATGCTCCTCTGTCAGCCACTGGAGTGAGATTTACAGAACCCTACAGCTCGTCATGACTTGGATGACTCTAAAGGTCCTTCTTCCATGTCAACACTGCAAACTACAATTATAATGCAAAACTGCTATAATAAATGTAGGAAAACACACAAACACTCAACCAGTGTTTTCTTCCACGGTAAGCCCTAATATATGACGAGCTGGAATCCCAATAACAAATCCACATAGAAATAAAGCCAGCAAGGAAATGCAGTGAAGAGGGGACATATATAATATATTATATATATATATATATATACATATCCAACCAAGGCTGTGATACGACAAACCAAAACAGGACAATAATAACACCTGAAGTCCAGAAAGGAAAAACAAAGGTAATAGTAACCATGAGCTTTAGCCTGAGAGTAAAAGGACCTTATGCTAGTCGGACAGGGAAACTGAAAACAGAGCAAGAGGTCACCAGACCGAATCTGAGGCATTAAAGAGTCTTTCTCTTGATGCTTTTCTCTTTTGATGCCATTTCTCCCTTGATAAACCGTGCCACTGAGGACTTTTTTCTGCATGTCTCTGGCTTCTGTGTTTTTCCATTGATGACTCTTACCTTGGAGGTCCTTTCTCTTCATACTCTGACTTCTGTGCTTCCATTCATGATCTTCCTTGGGCTTTCTCTTCATGCTCTGGCTTCTGTGGCTTTTCCATTCATGACTCTTACTTGGAGGTCTTTCCTCTTCATGACTCTGGCTTCTGTGGGCTTTTCCATTCATGACTCTTACCTTGGAGGACTTTCCTCTTCATGACTCTGGCTTCTGTGGGCTTTTCCATTCATGACTCTTACCTTGGAGGTCTTTCTCTTCATGACTCTGACTTCCTGTGGGCTTTTCCATTCATGACTCTTACCTTGGAGGTCTTTTCTCTCATGACTCTGGCTTCTGTGGGCTTTTCCATTCATGACTCTTACCTTGGAGGTCTTTTCTCTTCCCTGACTCTGGCTTCTGTGGGCTTTTCCATTCATGACTCTTACCTTGGAGGTCTTTTCTCTTCATGACTCTGGCTCCTGTGGCTTTTCCATTCATGACTCTTACCTTGGAGGTCTTTCTCTTCATGCTCTGGCTCCTGTGGGCTTTTCCATTCATGACTCTTACCTTGGAGGTCTTTCCTCTTCATGACTCTGGCTTCTGTGGGCTTTTCCATTCATGACTCTTACCTTGGGGTCTTTCCTCTTCATGACTCTGGCTTCTGTGGGCTTTTCCATTCATGACTCTTCCTTGGGGACTTCCTCTTCATGACTCTGGCTTCTGTGGGCTTTTCATTATGACTCTTCCTTGGGGACTTTCCTCTTCATGCTCTGGCTTCTGTGGGCTTTTCCACTCATGACTCTTACCTTGGAGGTCTTTCCTCTTCATGGCTCTGGCTTCTGTGGGCTTTTCCATTGATGACTCTTACCTTGGGGACTTTTCTCTTCACAGATGTTGCTTCAGTGGGCATTTCTCGTGATAACTGTAAAGCTAGGTCTTTTCTTTGGCCACAGTTGTCTCTGTATCCAAACTTTCCACTTGCATTGGCATTTTCAGTGTCCCTTATCCATCCGCAAATGTGAATCTCAGCCTAGTAGATCAATAGTTCTACATTTACCTATGTTTGGGCCATCACTTTTGAATAATTGATTATTACCATGTTGGTTGGCACGTTTTGCATATGACAGTGACTGCTCTGAAATATTCCCAGAGCTCTTTATTCCTGGCATATTCTCTCAGACATGTAAAAATGTGTGTAGGAGCTTATCCTTAATCCTGTAATGCACTGTTTGTTGAATGGGTTACAATTGTCCGACTTCTTGACTTTTTTCTTGTTTGAACTCCATGCATCATGACTGTTTTCACTTTTTTATTTAGCCCGGTACTACCTGGATTTCTAAGTGTGTCAGATATGACTGCACAAACACTCCCATAGGACCAGTGTTAGTCACATCTGCCATCAGCTGCCCCCCATTTAATGAGACAGAGTGCATAAAGGTCAGTGTCTGCTTTCCAATGTGCTGCTTGCTTTAGTAGAGAACTAGTGGCTTCGTTTACTAATTTCTGTGGCAATCTTGCTGGAGAATTGAACAAATAACCTGGGAATTGAGCAAATAATGCCCTGACTGGGAGTCACCTACATTAATGTGGAAATGAAGGGCAAAAAGATGGCGAATTTTAACCCCAAGACTGGTTCATTCCACAACAGCACACATAAAGAGCTATGTCCTGATTAGTGGACAGGCCTCAAGAGGTTAACATCAGGCACTATGTGCAGCTCACAATCCGGCTTTGGCCAAGCCTCGGCGTATTCACATGAAGCCCATGGGATGTTTGCCAGCTGCCCGCTCTTCCCTGACAGCTGCAGTATGGTAGATCGTGTTCTTCAGCTCCAATCTCTCCGCTGGCACATTAAATGGAAACTATCACAAGTAATATGAGCTTTCAGATGTAGGCACCAATTCTTCATGCTCGCTTATTACGTGGTTTAGTGTAAATCTTTCTTTCCTCACCCATATTGGGTCACAAGCCAAAGGGTCGCTGCAATCATTATATCTCACTAGCATTATTATCATTTACTTTTCATTGGGGTCGTCAACTAAAGTGAACCAGGAGGATGGATTTTAGTATCAGACAATATTGATAAATGTTTCCTTTTAATAACGTGGGGCAGTTGTTATCTTGCACTTGTGCATTGTCCTTGTCCGGCCACATGATGTTGCTCATATGGATCAGGTGTTGGATTCATAACATCTTTAGCATAGATTTGGCCTTGGGATCATTCTGACACTGATAATAGGATATCATGGGCTGAGCACATATGGCTTCATACCTGTGTGCTGCTTCGAACCTCTGCTCTAGTAATTTAAATGACGTAGTGTCGCGCCACCCTTGTATAACCTCTCTGTCCCTTTCACATGGCGGCACTTCACCTTTTCTGAAATGCTTTTTTTTTCCAGATGGGAGGATATGTTGTATCATTCTTGGATGGATGCTGTAAAACATGTAAGTGAAGAATATTCAGAGGTTCCCATGGTCTGACAGGTTGTCACCTGTACCATCAGTATATATAGCTGTGGTCTATAGTTGCTGTTTTTTGGATAGGTTAGGAGTTCAGGTAGTTTATTGTGGATGGAGGGATATAAGTTGGAGACTAATGGTATATAGATTCATTGGTCTCCAAGTACAGGGGGTCTCCAAATTTAAAGGATTTAACTTTCATTACCAGGCAAAGAAGATGGAAAGTTTTGTAAGAGAGTCACCGTGAGGATGACCATCAGGAAGAACGACTGCAGGAGCAACACTCCGGTAAGCAACCCTCTGTAAGGTTGAAATTATTCTTGTAGTCTTGCAAAGTGCTCATGCCTCTGCAGGACATCCCTTGGCATGATCATGCTTCTATGGGACAGCCCTTGGTGTTCTCATGCTTCTGCAGGACATCCCTTGGTGTGCTCATGCTTCTGCAAGACATCCCTTGGTGTGCTCATGCTTATGTGAGACATCCCTTAGTGTGCTTATGCTTCTGTGGGGCATCCCTCGGGTGCTTACGCTTCTGCAAGACATTCCTTGGTGTGATCATGCTTGTGTGGGACATCCTTTGGTGTGCTCATGCTTGTGTGGGACATCCCTTGGTGTGCTCATGCTTCTGTGGGAGATCCCTTGGTGTGCTCACGCTTTTGCAGGACATCCCTTGGTGTGCTCACGCTTTTGCAGGACATCCCTTGGTATGCTCATGCTTGTGTGGGACATCCCTTGGTGTGCTTATGCTTATGTGAACATTTCTTGTAATGCTCATGTGGGACATCCCTTGGTGTGCTCATGGTTCTTTGGGGCATTCCTTGGGTTGCTCACACTTCTGTGGGACATCCCTTGGCATGCTCATGCTTCTGTGGGGCATCCCTTGGCATGCTCATGCTTATGTGGGACATCTATTGGCATGCTCATGCTTGTGCGAGACTTCCCTTATTGTGCCCATGTGTATGTAGGACATCCCTTGGCATTCCCATGCTTATGTGGGACATCCCTTGGCATGCTCATGTTTATGTGGGGGTCATCCCTTGACACGCTCATGCTTGTGTGGGACATCCCTTGGTGTGCTCATGCTTCTGTGGGACAGCTATTGGCATGCTCATATTTCTGTGGGACATCCCTTGGCGTGCTCATGTTTCTGTGGGACATCGCTTTGTGTGCTCATGCTTCTGCGGGACATTCCTTCGTGTGCTCATGTGTATGTGAGAAATCCCTTGGTGTGCTCATGCTTATGTGGGATATCCGTTGGCATGCTCATGCTTGTGTGGAACATCTCTTGGCATGCTCATGCTTGTGTGGGGCATACCTTGGCATGCTCATGCTTGTGTGCGACATACCTTGGTGTGGTCATGCTTCTGCGGGACAACTCATGGTGTGCTCATGCTTGTGTGGGACATCCCTTGGTGTGCTCATGATTGTGTGGGACATTGCTTGGTGTGCTAATGCTTCTGCGGGACATGCCTTGGTATGCTCATGCTTCTGCGGGACATCCCTTGGTATGCTCATGCTTCTGCGGGACATCCCTTGGTATGCTCATGCTTCTGCGGGACATCCCTTGGTATGCTCATGCTTCTGCGGGACATCCCGTGGTATTCTCATGCTTCTGCGGGACATCCCTTGGTGATCTCATGCTTCTGCTGGATATTCCTTAGTGTGCTCATGCATGTGTGGGACATCGCTTAGTTTGCTCATGCTTCTGTGGTGCGGTCCTTTGCATAGTCATATTTGTGTTTTTATAATGATCACATAAAAGTTGAAGAATATTCATAAATGTTTAATTGTTGCAATTCACGATCAAGTAACTGCTCACCAGTCAGGCTGGGGCCCAGCCTATATTAGACCTATAAAGGGTGAAATTTCTATAATAAACAGAGACTGTATACCTTTTTCTATCCCTGCAGGTGAACATTGTTTCATGTGATGGGAAGTGTCCGTCTGCCAGCATCTACAACTACAACATTAACACATATGCACGTTTCTGTAAGTGCTGCCGTGAGCTGGGACTGCAGAGACGCGTGGTGCAGTTATACTGCAGTGGAAATTCCACATGGGTCCATTATGCCATTCAAGAGCCAACAGACTGTTCCTGCCAGTGGTCCTGAACACCGCACTGATAAAATAGTGGATCATCATCATCTGTATAAAGTTATAGTCACATCTTCTGTCCCCCAGGCCAAGGAAAAGTGCCAAAAAGACGTTACTCTCACCCAGAGGGTTTTATATCACTTAGATTGTCAGTGACTATGGTCTATGCGCTTTAATTGAGCCATGTCCTGCGGCAGCAGCGGACTTTACTTCAATATTCAAGTGCTAGTTATCGAAACATGATAGTGACTACTCGGAGATATTCCCAAACCCGCTTATCTAACAAATATGGCTGCTGCCACCAATATCCAGGTCTGACGGGTTATGGCAGATGCCGGCTGACATGGATGGACTTCCTCTTTAATGATGTCTCTAAGATGCCACATCATCTCTCCTTGCTGATGCAGAACATGACTGAGGTCTACGGCAGGCCGTCCAGGAGTCGCTCTGCAGTGTGGATCCCCTGCTTCAGCCTGACATTAGTTATAACCTTTATAATATAATTGTTTCATAGAATAATAAAGATATAAATATATAAAAGAAGTCGGGAGCAACACTGAAACGATGCATCAGATGGGGCAGGCGTAAATGACAAATATAAGGAGAGAGTCATTGAGTGGGGTCTTCATTCCTTGGTAGGTCTCAATGACCTTGTTGTAGGGCTGGGATGGGAGATGGGGAGATATTCCTATGTACTGGAAAATATTTGGTCTTTTTATTGTAACATTCCGAAGCTTCTCTATGATCATTATAGTTTTATACATGGTATACGCTTTTGAGTGGGGGATTCCTCACAATGTTTGGCTTTTACCCCTGATCTCATCTGAATGTTGTTTCTTCGTGTTTCCCTTTTCTTTTGTGATTTTTATTTAATCTTTATTATTTTATGCAGTAAAATGATATTTGATGATTATCGTTGAGAGATATCCACTTTTTATAGGCACTATTGTTCACATTGCCCACTCAATTATTATATTAGTGATGTATTAAATGTGTAGGTTTCTATTTGTTATCACATGATTGAGGATGCCGTCATGAGTAGAAACCTCTGGAGCTGAGCGCAGTCACCTGTCGAGCAGTCGTTTGACCAAACTTGATCTAGTACCTCATAGCTGTCATCACACTCGCCTTGATGCTGCAATATATGAAGCTGCCATACAGAGCACCCCAGGGTACCTTCCTGAAGAGCTGACAATCATCATGCCCCCACTGCTGTGTGTGGACCATAACCGCAGCTCACAGCCAACAGCACTGACAATAAAACGAGAACCTGAGCTTGTGTCATCTCATTCTTGTAGCAGAGAAGGTTTAGTTTATTTAACTCAGCTATGTAATACAACTGTTCATCCACCACTAGGTCTGCCGGCCACAGATGCCCCTGCGATAATACTGTACACCAGATTCTGGTGGCCCCTCCCTGCCTTCCTGTACACCAGATACCCCTGCAATACTGTACGCCAGGTACTGCTGCTTCTTCCACTGCCATGTCAGCTGGCCATAGATGCTCCATTATGAGCTGGACTGGCACCGATGCAGGTGGCCCTTCCATGCCATTCTGTACATCAGATGCCCCACTTCTTGCACCAACACTGGTGGATCCTCCCTACTATCCTGTACACCAGATGCCCCTCTGTTGGCACCGATGCTGGTGGCCTCTCCCTGCCATCATTTACACCAGATTCCCCGGTGCTGGTACTGATACTGATGGCTCCTCCCTGCCATCAAGTAAACCAAATGCCCCTCTGCTGGAACAGATGCTGGTGGCCTCACCATGTCATAATGTAAACAAGATGCCTGTCTGCTGGCATTAATGGTGGTGGCCTCACCATGCCATCATGTAAATAGATGCCCCTCTGCTGGCACCGATGGTGGTGGCCTCAGCCTGCCATCATGTAAACCAGATGCCCCTCTGCTTACACTGATGGTGGTGGCCTCACCCTGCCATCATGTAAACCAGATGCCCTCTGCTGGCACTGATGGTGGTGGCCTCACCCTGCCATCATGTATACCAGATGCCCCTCTGCTAGCTCCGATGCTGGTTGGCTAACCCTGCCATCATGTAAACCAGATGCCCTTCTGCTGGCACCAATGGCTGGTGGCCTCTCCCTGCCATCATGTAAACAGATGCCTCTCTGCTGGCACCAATGCTGGCGGCCTCACCCTGCCATCATTTAAACCAGATGCCCCTCTGCTGGTACTGATGCTGGTGGCCTCACCCTGCGATCATGTAAATAGATGCACCTCTGCTGGCAACGATGCTGGTTGCCTCTCCCTGCTATCATGTAAATCAGGTACCCCTCTGCTGGCGCTGATGGTGGTGGCCCTACTCTGCCGTCATGTAAATCAGATGTCCCTCTGCTGGTGTCCTTTCCCTGTCATCATGTAAACAGATGCCCCTCTACTGGAACCGATGCTGGTGGCCTCACCCTGCCATCATGTACACAAGATGCCCCTCTGCTTGCACTAATGCTGGTGGTCCCTCCCCGCCATCATAGTAAACCAGATGCCCCTCTGCTGGCACCGATGCTGGTGGTCTCACCCTGCCATCATGTAAACCAGATGCCCCTTTGCTGACACCGGTGCTGGTGGCCTCAGCCTACCTTCATGTAAACCAGATGCCTCTCTGCTGCTACCAATGCTGCACCTCTCCTTACCATCATGTAAACAGAGGCTCCACAAGACTGGCCACTGTAGTCCCACCCCACTGCAATTCACTCTCACCTTAATTACCCCATAACACTGTAGTCTGGACACCTTTACTTGCAGCTTAGTGCAGAGACAACCCAGCCAGGGTACTGTGTTCTCCAAGGTTGCAGCTTGGCCAGCTCAGAAATAGTCCGGGTCCACTCTGCTGAGACACGGAGTATAAAGCCTTTCCTTGCTGCCCTGTTCTGACACTTTTCTACTGCTTCCTTCCTGGTGTCCTTGTGCTACAAGTCCCGAAACAGGTGACTACGGGCCCTTTTGTACCACTGCCTTGCAAGTCCTTTTGACCCTCTGTAGTTCCTTCACTTTGGAGAGTCCACGGTGGTGGCCACTGCACATGAAGTTCAGTGACCTTTGGTTTCTCGGCTGGTCCTGCAGATCCCAGACTGAATTGGGGCCAGCACCCAGTGCAGCTCGTTCCTCACCCGGCTGTTCAGCCAGCTGTAGATTCAGGTCATCAGGCTTGGAGATCAGCAGCTGACCCTCCTTCATGTGTCCTGCTCTCTCCCCAGCTGCCTGAGTTCCCTAGAACTCACTCCATATTGCCTCGATGTTCTCCTCCCACTGTGTGTCACTACTCACTAACTATCTCCTCTCACCCCCTAGACCTACGCCTCCTTCCAGCCAGCAGATGGGGACTGATCTATCAACGAGCCTCTTACACCCAGCATCTCCCTGGCCATGAGTTTGGATTGGTGTTGGGTGTGTGTTGGTGTATCTCAGCAGGGCTTTTACATCTTACCTGCAAACATGATACTACACCTATTGGATAGGTGCAGTACCACTGTGGTGACCGGACCATAGGGGCACCACATTCCTCCCTTATTAAACACAGCACGTCCATGGGCTGCAAGACAAAAGTTACAAAGTAGTAATGATAAGGACATACACTTTTCTTTTGCATAGTAACAAATAACATCTTCCCTTTATGGGAGGCATATTTCTTGAACGTTACAAGTAGGAAAAGTATCAAAAATACAAAAAGTGCAAAAAAAAAAATATAAAACATTTGACGATTTCCTGCAATGACACCAGTGCAGTGTGTTACATCACAGCCTTTCAATCACAACTGGTAGGTTACCATCCCAAACCACCTTTCAACTTCATCCCTGGGCGTGGCTACAGGGTATAGAGACTATACTAACCTTATTCTTTGGCAACGTCGACTGTTGTTGAGGTCTGGGATTAGTGCATAATTTTTCAAGTGCAGTAACTTTTGTAAAGGTCAATGGGCTCTAAAGTGCATCTTAACATCCTAGTCTGAAAACCAACAAGAAAGCACCTTATGAGGTGCAACTATGTGCAAGGTAATGTCCAGGCCACCACATAGTCCTGTGGCCCAATTGTTCATTGTAAACTTAAGGTTGCTATCATCTTATCAGCACTAACACTAATGGTGGGTTTACACGCCGCGATATCGGCGTCCAACTCCGACCCAACTCCGACAAAAAGTCACGTGGGTCGCGAGTTGGAGCCGATATCCGGTGCGCGTTGTACTGTTTCAGTGTACAACGCGATGCTGGAACGATGCCAAAACGATATCGGAGTTGAATAGCAGAGCTATTCAACTCCCCGATATCGCAAGGCCGTTGTACCAGCATCGCAGCGTGTGACAGCCCAACTCCGATGTGTACTCGCACCTCACCCATTAACTCCCATGTTAAATGGTCGTTACTGGGTTGGTGGGCGTACACATCGGAGGGACGTTGTTTCCCGATATCGCAGCGTGTAAACCGCTGATGCGATATCGGGAAAAGCGCTCAAAAAATGCGCGCTCCCGCGGCGTTGCATCCAATATCGCCGCGATATCGGGACGTGTAACCCCACCATAACACAAACATAAACATTCTCTGGCCAAACCGAGCTACTTATTATCTTACTATTTATATACACTAACCTAACTGGCTAAAGCTGGGCCAGCTAAACTTTCTTAATAAACATGAACACTTTAGTTACCTTATTCAGACATCACACTATTAACAGGTTAACCAGCACAATGGTGCAACTTTTGCAATCTCTTTCAGCTCACTTGGGTCACCTAGTTATTTCTTTCCTCAGCCGGAGGAAAAATGAGGGAGTTCACATTCACATTTACAGTGCAATGGATGCATTGGTCGATCTATTGTTTCCTGCCCCAAGTATGGGCAGCAGTTCACTGTGCTCCTCCATGTGCCTTAGGATACCCCGCCTGCAACCTGGCTGGTGTGCACGTCACTCAGGCACGTCAGAACAGGTAGCTATGGCCTCCAAAGCCACATCCCTCCTTGTCACGTTGTTGTGAACAATGGGGCCAGCGTAGCAGGTACGGTCCCCACCATCCACTGGAGCCTGGTGACGTTAAGGGCGTACCACCCTATTTGCCCGAATCGCCGAGTATATTCAACCAAATCATCAGGGTACAGATCACGTCCAGCGGCATCAGGAAGCAGATGCTTCTCTACATCCTTGCGATTGACAAAGACCTCATTAAGCAATCGGGGTTCTTTAGTAAATCCAAAGCCCTTGTAAAGGTCAAAATTTATGACCGACCCCATCCTCCGCTCAGGAGGTTCTCATTGGGCCATCCTTCACGCCTCTGCTTTTCCCAGCACCCTAGCCTGCATAGCCCGATAGCCGGCCTAGTGCGCTTCCTTCATGGCAGCGGCAGCTGCTTGCCGCACAGCCTGACACTCGTGGTGAAAGGTTTCGGCAGAGATGTACTCGGGCTCCCCTTCAGTCGCTTCTCGCACGTCCCCGGGGCTGGTTGGCTAAGGTGTGGCCGCTGGATCCCGCGTGAACCTGTCTGCATTCTCTGTAGTCAGCCGTGTGCGTGTATCTGTGATGATTGCCCCAGTAGCACTGAAAACACACTCTGACATCACACTAGCAGCAGGGCAGGCCAGCACCTCCAAGGCATATAAGGAGAGATTTGGCCAACTATGCAGCTTGGATACCTAGTAATTAAATTGAACAGAAGCGTCTGGAAGGACACAGGTATGGTCACTTAGATAGTCGTTGACCATCTTGTGTAACCTCTCCCTCCTTGACATTGTTACCAGTCCAGCTAGCCCTTGCTGATGAGCCGGTTTATAGGAGATGGCCCAGTTTGAGGACGTTTTACCACCACCTCTTTTAGACTTGCTGGGTGCGTCGCTCCCCGTTGATGCATGTTGTTGCACAGAGCTGGTACTTCTGCTAGCAGCGGTATCTAAGGGTGATGTTCAGGGGCGTAACTTGAAGCTCATGGGCCCCGATGCGAAAGCTCCAATGGGGCCCCCAATTATTACAAATCTTTAACAGCAATTGTCTTTTACTATAGGCCAAAGGGACTTTTGGGGCCCCCTAGGCTCCGGGGCCCGGGTACGATCGCAACCCCTGCACCTGTTGTAGTTACGCCCCTGGTGATGTTGCCATCAAATGATCAACAATGGCCCTCTTGAAGGATTCCATTGTGAAACCCCTTGGTGACTGCAATATTAGCCAATGAAATTTGTCCTTGTACCGTGGGTCTAAAAAGGTGGCCAACCAGTATAGGTTGCTGTTTTTAAAATGTGGATCACGCGAGGATCTTGGTCTTGGCACAGACAGATATCGTGTGTCAAGCTGCAGAGGCAAATGTTCTGTGATCCCTGAAGGAGGAACAATACCCATGCTCTCCTCACACTGACTCTCCTCCTCCACCTCTCCAGCCTACCCATGCTGGAGAGACATGAAGCTGCGGTTAGGAGTCACCTCTGTAGCATGAGGGGTCCCCTCGGAACCACTCAAAAAGAAGTCCTCTCCCTCCTCATCTTCATCCCCCAATCTTGCCTGATGAGATTGGCTGGGCTGTGTAGGATCACCCATTGTGAAATCTTGCTCCATACTCCATTTTAGATTATGCAGCAATTTTTCAGCAGACATAGCATACGCATGGTTCCACTAATAAATAGCCTGATCACCGCTCACAAGCTTGGTGCAGTACTCAAAGTTATCAAGCACCTTACAAATGTCAGCTATCCACACCCACTCAACAGTTGTTATGACCCAGTGTTCTCTGTCCATACATGGGCTACTTTTTGGAGACACTATGGCTATGCCTGGACATTGGGCACTGCAACTACTATGCTAGTAGTCCCAGGCTAGCTTCAGAATTGTTTGGCCCTTGAGGCCTGCTTCCTTCATCAACCATGGTACATCCCTTTGGGCTAATTTTTGGAGACACTATGGCTATGCCTGGACATTGGGCACTGCAACTACTGTGCTAGTAGTCCTAGGCTAGCTTCATAATTGTTTGGCCCCTGAAGCCTGCCACCTTCATCAACCCCTTGGGCTAATTTTTGGAGACACTATGCCTGCACATTGTGCAGTGGCAGTGGAACAACAATGCCAGTAGTCCAAGCTTTATATTTGTGAAGCACTTGTGATGATGATGATGATGATGGGTGGCTTCCTCCTGCGTTAACCATCCCACAGCCCCTAGGGCAGCTCGCTCTCTTTACACCACTTACACACTGAGCTGTCAGAAGATCGCCTCCATCATATCTTGCTCTTATGGCAATCAGGCCCATTTCAGCCTTTACATCAGCCCCCAGACCACTTTTTGGGTCCAGCAGACAATTACTCGCATTTCCATTGATTAACATTGGACTCGCTACTCGCACCGAATACCCGAGTATCACAATCTACTTGGCACGAGTATAGCGAGTATTTGACTACTCGCTCATCCCTAATTTATACACTTACATTTTCTGAGACACTGGCTACACCTTGGAGGATGTAGTCACTCTGGCAGGTTAATAGTTAGCTTACTATAAACTTCTCTGTATAAAGGACCTGTGTGACGTAACAATCATGTGACCATAGTGGGCAGAGCTAAGCAAGCAAACTCATTATGTGCTATGGGGACTTAGCTCCGCCTATTATAGTCACATGATCGTGACAGCACACAGGCCTAACAGCATCTTATAAAAGTCGGCTGAAATGTTAACTATTAACCTGCCAGAGTGACTACGTCCTTCAAGGTATCTACACACTGCCTCAGAAACATTCACATCACGATTTTTGTGGATCCGTGGCTATCCGTTGTAAAACCCGGACACAGAAATGGCATGCAAAGGCACACATCCGATCCTGTCCTTTCTTGTCCGTGGGGTCCTGCAAAAAGCAGGATCCCCATGGACAGGAAAAAAATGTGATGTGAAAGTAGCCTAAAGGTACCTTCACACACAGCAATATTGCATTCAATTTCACTAGCAATTTGCTGGTTGCAGTGAAATCATGGACACATTGTTCCATTTGTACACAGCAACAAAATAGAACAATGTGTCCATGATTTCACTGCAACCAGCAAATTGCCAGTGAAATTACCTAGCAATATGGCCGTGTGTGAAGGTACCTTAAAGGCTACGTTCACACATTGCGCCTTTTTGCGCGATTTTTGGCCGTGCAAAAAGGCGCAACAAAATACGTGGGTGCATTCACACACCACGTTTTTATGTACTGCAGGGGGAGGAAGAATCCTGCTTTCTCCTCCCCTCTGTCACATCTGTGCACGCCCCTAAAGATTTCACAGTGTATTATTATACACTGTGAAATCTAAATTCAATAAAGCCAGAGGTTTTTAAAATAATAAACATGGATACTTACCCTCCGGCAGGTGGATGGCGGGTGTCCGGGAGCCAGGACCAGTGAGCAGCTGCAGATTCCGAGTGGAAAAAGACCTGTGGTGATGTCAGAGGGCGTTCCGGGCACTGATTTGCCGCTCGCGGTCATGTGAAATATATCACATGACCGGAACGCCCTCTGACATCATCACAGGTCCTAGCAGGGCCATTCCAGCGGCGGCTCCTGGCTCCCGGACACCGGATCACCCGTTGGAGAGGTAAGTGTTTAATTCTTTATTATTTTTAATACATTTCTCTTTACTTAACTTTGATTTTGCAGTGTATATTAATACACTGCGAAATCAAATGGGCAGTCACAGGTTTCACAGAGGGGAGGAGGAAGCAGGATTCTTCCTCCCCTCTGTGACGTCAGATGCAGCAGTGCCCGCCATTATAGGAAAAAGCGCCAACGCTGCTGCGTAAAGAATTGACATGGTCATTCTTTTTTCGCAGGCGCTTTTTCCTATAAAGGCGTGGGCGTATTTTTACGCACTGTCTGCACGGTAAAGTGAATTTCTCATTCACTTTGCTGGGAGACAAAAAGCACATTGCGTATTTTGAAAAGCACGCGCAAAAAAGCGCGCAAAAATACGCAATGTGTGAACGCAGCCTAAGTGTATAAAAGCTTTTTTTTCACCTTTAACATTACACTATTAGCTTAGACAGGGATGATTAGAATAGGGATCCCTTTAAACACAATATGATGCCTTTACAGTGATCTGCACACATAGTACGATGCTTCTGCAATGGCCCCCTCACCTAGAATGATGTTCCCACACACAGTATGCTGTCTCGACAGTACATTCGCTTCACACAGTATGATGTCCTCACAGTAAATTCCCCACACACAGTATGATGTCCTCACAGTACATTCCCCCCACACACAGTATGATATCCTCACAGTACATTCCCCCCACACACAGTATGATGTCCTCACAGTACATTCCCACACACAGTATAATGTCCTCACAATACATTCCCCCACACACAGTATGTATACCCACAGTACATTCCCCCCCACACAGCATGATGTCCTCATAGTACATTCCTCCACACATAGTATGATGTGCTCATAGTACATTCCCCACACACAGTATGATGACCTCACAGTACATTCCCACCACACAGTATGATTTCCTCACAGTACATCACCCCACCCACAGTATGATGTCCTCACAGTACATTCCCCCCACACACAGTATGATGTCCTCACAGTATATTCCCCCCACACACAGTATGATGTGCTCATAGTACATTCCCCACACACAGTATGATGACCTCACAGTACATTCCCACCACACAGTATGATTTCCTCACAGTACATCACCCCACCCACAGTATGATGTCCTCACAGTACATTCCCCCCACACACAGTATGATATCCTCACAGTACATTCCCCCCACACACAGTATGATGTCCCCACAGTACATTCCCTCACACACAATATGATGTTTTGACAGTACACTCCCCGCCACAGTATGATATCTTCACAGTACATTCCCCCCACACACAGTATGATGTCCTCACAGTACTTTCCCCCACACACAATATGATGTCCTCACTGTACATTCCCACCACACATAGTATGATGTCCTCACAGTTCATTCCCCCACACACACAGTGTGATGTCCTCACAGTGCATTCCCCCCACACACAGTATGATGACCTCACAGTACATTCCCCCCACACACAGTATGATGTCCTCACAGTACATTTCCCCCACACACAGTATGATGTCCTCACAGTACATTCCCACACACAGTATAATGTCCTCACAGTACATTCCCCTCACATACAGTATGATGTCCTCACAGTACATTCCCCCCCACACACAGTATGATGTCCTCACAGTCCATTCCCCACACACAGTATGATGTCCTCACAGTACATTCCCCCACACACAGTATGATGTCCTCACTGTACATTCCCCCCACACACAGTATGATGTCCTCACAGGACATTCCCCCCACACACAGTATGATGTCCTCACAGTACATTCCTCCACACACAGTAGGTTGTGTGAGTGTGAGTATGAAACTCTCTATTTCCGCTGGAAGCGGCCAGAGAACAATCTGATCAGGCTGACTCTGATCAAATTTTACAAGGACTCGATTTTGCAAGGTTATTTAAGCCCTCCTGAGGACAGCATCCCAACCTAAAGTCACCCAAAATGTTATTTTAGACAACTGGTGATCACGCCCATCCCTTCCCATACAAACCCCTTTAGTTCTTACACATGTTTACTCCTGCTTCTGCCACATGTACCTCATGGTCAATAAGCTAAAAACAATGTTCCGTTAATTAATATTTCCCATTGGAGGCACTTGTGATGAGACCCTCCTTCCTTCATCAACCATAATACAGCCTCTTGGGCTACTTTTTGGAGACACCATGGCTATGCCTGGACATTGGGCACTGCAAAAACTATGCTAGGAGACTGTGTGGTCGTGGACGATTGGGTGCTGCTAGAAAATTTTGTGGAGGCCTTATCAGCCATCCAAGACAGTATCTGCTCTTGCTCTTCTGGCTTCCAGACCCATTTACATTCCAGACTGGGAAATTTCACCATGAACATGGATGCATCAACCTTCTTCTGTCTCCCAGACTCTGTGCCTTGTCGGGCACCACTGACAACCCCAAACCCACGTCCACGTCCACGTCTGTGTCCCTGTCCCTTCACAACAGCCTTTTAAGGAATTTTGTTTTTTTCTGACATAGCTGCAGATGTTCAGATGCAGATATTGGGGAACATGGAGTAGTTAGTACTTTGTGGAAGGTAGCACTACAGCCTAGTACTGTTTTGTGTTTCACACACAGCACCGCAACGGCACAAAAAATTGCTCTGAGGTTTAAGGTAATATATTACGCTCACCAGTCACCACACAACATAGCGGTGCTGGCTGCGTGTCAGTTGTGCAGTACCGTGTGTGCTATTCAGTGTGAACACAGCACTGAAACGGCTCAAAAAATTGCCCTGAGGTTTAAGGCGATATATTACGTGCCCCAGTCACCACACAAGACAGCGGTGCTGACTGCATGTAGGTTGTGCAGTACTGTACGTGCTATTCGGTGTGTGAACACAGCACTGAAACGGCACAAAAAAATTGCCTTGTGGTTTAAGGCGATATATTACGCGCACCAGTCACCACACAAGACAAGGGTGCTGGCTGCGTGTCAGTTGTGCAGTACTGTGTGTGCTATTCAGTGTGAACACAGTACTGCAAAGGCTCAAAAAATTGCCCTGAGGTTTAAGGTGATATATTACGCGCCCCAGTCACCACACAAGACAAGGGTGCTGGCTGCGTGTCAGTTGTGCAGTACCGTTCGTGCTATTCAGTGTGAACACAGCGCTGCAACGGCTCAAAAATTGGCCTGCAGGGGGTAAATGTGACCCCCAAAATAGCTGGGAAAACTGACACTGCTCCCTGACCTTATACTTTCAGCTCTGAGAAGAGCTGGAATATTGCTGACTGTACTATGTGGTACTGTAACGCTGCTGCCTGTCTCCCTGCACTACAGTCACCTAGTACTACAATACTGGGAGCTCTAACAAGAGCTTTTGGGTTTTACAGAGGATTTCTGGATGATTTGCATGAGCATAACTCTCCCTATCAGCTGCTCACACTCTCCCTACACTAGCTGTGTTCTGCATGCAATGTGCAGAAAATGGTGGTGGCAGGGCTTATATAGAGCCTATGAGTCATGTATGATGCTGGGCGGCCAGCCATAGTAATGCCACAACCAAGGCGGCTGTGGCATTACTGTGATTGGCTAATGCTGGGCGGGAGATCCGAATATTGCGAGTTGAGCAGTGAAATACTCGCTATGTTTCGAGTACCGCATTACTCGCTGAGTACCGAATACTTGCGATTATAATCGCTCATCCCTAGTATAAATGTGTTTTTTTCACCTTTACCAATACACTATGAGCTCAGACAGGGATGATTAGAATAGGACTATGAAGCTGCAAGGACAAACAGTGATAGCTGGCGGGAGGGAATAAAGTTTAGGAGCTTCCTGTGGAGGGAGATCTTCTGTATTGTCTGGGGGGGAGAGGTGGGCTGCTGTGTCCTCCTAATGTGTGGCCCACTGGGACGGGATAGTCGGTATCGGACCGGGGGTAGGTTTTTGAGCATCATACTGAGACTAAACTTAGAATGTTGTTTTACCACTGTAAGCAGGGTACACAAAAAAGTGTCCTAGATTACTCCTTATGCCTGCAGAAAGCGCTGAGAATCCTTAAATAAGTTGATCCAATTGGCATACATGATGAAAATAAAATGCTTATTGAACAGTTTGTAAGGGGGCTCAGGTTACCAGATGACAGCAAGAAAGCACACTGGTGGGCTCTCCAAAACCCTGATGCAGAGTTTGCCACTCCAAAAGAACTGACCATTAAGGGACTGCAGCTTCCAGCAGTACCAAACTTAGAGATGGGTTCATACCCCCTCTTTGCCAGAAGCACCTTTTTTATCCCCTGCAGCAGAGACCAGCATGCAGGCTGTGACCCCTGACCGGTTTGACAGCCTGTGCTCCGAGGTGCGCCAACTGAGCAGAGATATGGCCAAGCTCCAAGATGCTAGGCAACCCAAGACAGAGACACAGTCACAAGTAAAGATACAGTTCGTTGACAGCCCGGAAGACGTCCCGTGGATGAGGACCACAGACCGCTACAGCTCCAGTGGACAGCCCATCTGTCGCAAGTGCAACAAGGAGGGCACATCTACTGGTTGTGCCCTTTAAACGAGCAACCCCTGGGGCCCAACCCCAGGAGTAGACTATCTAGGCCCATCCAATTGGCTGCGCAGGTTCGTGGGAGATCGTCCATACCTGTCCATCATCATAGATGGCATTGCTACCACTGCTTTAGTAGACACTGGATCCCAAGGGACCACCATCCAGAGTATCCTTTACAAACGGTTCTGGTCTGAACTCGAACTTGACCCTCCAAACCAAAACTTGAATATTATTGCTACCAATGGGTTGCCTGTCAATATAGAGGGGCATCGGGAGGTAACCGTAAAGGTGGGGAGGGGTGGAATTAAAGAATCAAGGACTCATTGTGGTTGAGGATAGACCAAATGAAAGGGATCCACATGTGATACTTGGTACAAATATAATGGTTAATTGTCTAGATGAAGTGCTGTTTTTGCTTCAACAGAGTGCAGATACTGCTACTCCAGGAGAGAGGAGGGTTCTTCAGAAGGAGATCTGAGCCCTCATGTACCAGCAACAGGTAACACTATCAAGTGGTGAAATTGGTAGCGTACGTGTAACAGACCCAATTCCTATTGTAGTGCTACCAAGAAGAGATGATGATCTGGTGTCGGGCAGCAGTAGGCCTCAGAGGCAGGACTACCAGGCAGTAGTGGAGCCAGTGATGTCTGACAGTAGTCCTACACTCCTGACAGCCAGGGAGGTGGTTGATGTACGCAAAGGAAGGGTACCTGTACGTGTATTTAATTATGGTGAGGAAGAAATAAAGCTACCAAGGTAGTCCACTGTTGCTAAGTTGTACCATGTAGATAAAAACTCTATACATAAGGCTGAATCACTAGCTCTGTCAGTGTCAGATGAGCCTCACAACTCCAAAAAGCAGCTAGAGAAATGGTGTCAGGAGCTCCATGTAAGAGCTGACAACACACCTTCTCACCAGAAACATGGAGTTTATCAGGTAGCTAAAGAGTATGAACATGTGTTTAGGAAGCATCCACTTGATTTTGGGAGGATTAAAGGGGTACATCACATACCCACAGGAAACCATCCACCCATTAAAGAAACCCATTGAAGATACCGGCCTATACCACCAGCACACTACCAGAAAGCCAAAGAAATGCTTCAAGACTTGAAGAATGCAGGGGTCATTAGAGATAGTTGTAGCCCCTGCAGCACCACTGGTCCTGGTTAGAAAGAAAGACGGTAGCATGAGAATGTGTGTAGATTATAGGCAAATCAACAGAGTAACGCACAAGGATGCATACCCGTTACCCCATATAAAAGAGTCACTTGCTGCATTAAAGTCTGACAATTACTTCTCAACCTCAGATCTTACTAGTGAGTACTGGCAGGTCTCCGTTGCAGAAGAAGACCATGAGACGACAGCCTTCACGACACCGATGGGACTATGTGAGTTTAACAGCATGCCATTAGTGCTGTGTAACATGCCAGGAACGTTCGAGAGACTGATGGAGTGTTGCCTAGGCCACAGAAACTTTGAAACCGTACTACTATACCTGGATGATGTCATAGTCTATTTCAAAACCTATGAAGACCGCCTGCAACACTTGAGTGAAGTGTTTGAATCATTGTCCAAGTATGGTATGAAGTTGAAGCCTTCAAAATGTCACCTGTTAAAGCCAAAAGTCCAGTACCTTGGTCATGTGGTCAGTGCAGAAGGCGTAGCACCAGACCCGGACAAGGTCACAGTCATCAAGGACTGGCCAGCACCAACTACCTTCAGAGAGGTACGCCAATTCCTAGGACTAGTCGGGTACTAACTGAGATTCATCAAGGGCTACACGAAGATAGCAGCGCTAATACAAGATCTTCTAGTAGGACAATCTAAGAAGGGCAAGATCAGAGGTCCTCCATTTTGGTGGGGGCAAGAACAAGAAGAGTCTTTCCAGCAGCTGAAACATGCCCTGACTGGAGAAGAGATCCTGGCCTACCCCGATTACAGTCTACCGTTCCTGTTATACACCGATGCCAGTAACGAGGGCTTAGGAGCTGTCTTGGCACAGAGACAGAAAGGCAAACAGAAGGTTATAGCCTACGCCAGCTGGACGCTCCTTCCAAGAGAGAGGAATCCAGAGAATTACAGTTTTTTCAAACTGGAGTTCCTAGCCTTAGTCTGGGCAATCAGAGAACAGTTCAAGCATTACTTGACATCCTTACAGTTCACAGCTTTCACCGACAACAACCCTCTAACCCATTTAGAGACTGCAAAGCTGGGAGCCATGGAGCAGCGTTGGATGGCCAGATTACCCAACTACGACTTCATTGTCAAGTACCGGGCAGGCCATAAGAATGGCAATGCTGATGCCCTATCCAGAATGCCTAATCTACCAGACATGGGAGAAGATGTGGATGAACTAGAAGAGGTAGAGTTACCAGCCTTCCACTGCCCAAGTGCATCCTCATGTCATCAGGCAAGTCAAAGATGTCAAGAGACTACAGTGAACCCATTACCTCACCATAACTGGAAGGAGACACAGACTGTGCAGACGTCACCTTAATCCCAGAATTCATGAACTGATCTGGCAGATCATAGTCCCAAAAGGAGATGTACAAATGGTCTTAGAAGCTTATCACAATGATGCTGGACACTTTGGCTGGAAGAAACTGGAGATGCTGTCGAAGACCGCTTTTATTGGGTTGGCATGAGAAGTTCCATTGAGAGATGGTATAGAAACTGTGGACCGTGTCACCTGAGAAGCAAAGACCAGCAAAGCCAAAGAGCTCCACTACAACCAATTGTTACCAAGAAGCCTCTAGAGATTGTAGCCTTGGATGTGAAGCTGACACCCAGCAGAAGAGGGTATACCTACACTCTTACCATGGTTGACCACTACTCTAGATTCTTAGTAGTAGCACCAGTCAAGGACTTAACTGCAGAAGTAGCAGCCAAGACTTTCCAGAATTGCTTTTGTAGACCCCATGGGTACCCAGAGCAGGTACTAACAGATCAAGGTTCTGCATTTTCAATTACAACTATTTCAAGAATTCCTAGGATTGTATGGTTGTAAGAAGATCAGAACTACACCGTATCATCCACAGACAAATGGTCTTTGTGAGAAAATGAACAACATTGTCATCAATATGTTGAAAACGTTACCACTTAAAGAAAGAAATCAATGGCCAGAAAAACTACCTGACTTAGTGGATATATACAACCACATCCCTGTAAGTTCCATCAACTATGCGCCAGCTTATTTGATGCGAGCAAGACCTGGAAAGCTCCCAATTGACTTAGAGATGGGAACTGTAGAACCAGACCAAGATACTTCAGAAGATTGGGATTATCACCGTCAACAGCAGTACAAGAAAGTTCGGGAATGCGTGGAAAAGAACTTAGAACAAGTCAGAAGCAAGCAAGAACATAACTTTAACAAGAATGCCTCAGCTGAACCCTTGATACCTAGGAACTAGTTCTCAAGAAAAAAAGAAGAACCAATAAACTAGATGCCCAATGGGAGGCTGAACCCTACACAGTCATTCCATCGAATTTTGACAATACCAAAACCTGTGTAATTAGACGAGATGAAGGAAGAACAACATCTACAGTATCTAGAGATCATCTAAAAAGATGTCCTGACCAGCTGAAACCACAAGAAGAAGTAAACTACTATTCAACACCAGTTGAGGAAAATAAAGAGAAAGTCATCCACACCGTACTAGGAGACTTCCCAGAAGACTGGCCTCAATGTAATGGAGCCATCATAGTGCCAGTACTTCTCTTCTATGAACCTGTTGAAGAACAAGTTCAAATTTCTTAAGAACCAAGAAGACTGGAAGAACCCATTCACGTACAAGAAGTACAGCCTGTTGTACCGGAACCAGAGATTCCTACAATCGGTGAACCTGCCAGTCCGCTAAAAAGACTACGTCAAAACTACGTTATTTCAGAATCACGTAGATCTAACAGACTAGTGAATATGCACACACAGCACCAGACGCAGACACTAGTGACACACCAGTATTATGCAGATCAATCGGTAGTAACTTTGGTCAGCTACCACTCAGATACAGAGAGTGAAGTATAGAGTGTCAAAAATGAAGAAGTGTAAATAATGACTTGTGTATAAAAATGTGAATAATAGTGTATAGAAGGGTGGAGGAACTGGGCACAGCCCCATGTACATTAAGTTGGCAACAGAAAGTGCCTGGGGTAGAGAGAAGGTAAGACCCGGCCTCCTAAGCAGAGACACCCATAGGGAAATTGTGTGTAAAGCGTGTTAACCCATTGAATGTTTAAGCCTACAAAGACTTTACTGTACGAACTTTACCCTTTTTCCCTGGATTTTTCCGTTTGTCTAAACATGGACCATAGCCACAAAACTGGTGGTGGCAAAACAATTCTTTTCTCTTTTTCAGCCTGCGGTGGATGGACTAGCGCCGTAAGGACTGCCTTTTCATATTTTTACCCGTTTTACAGTGTTTTTTGTTATTACCCGTTATTGTTATTGATTATTTTGTTGTTTAAGTAACAAAAATTTTACTCAGTCCGGGAGTACTGAAGGTAACTAGGGGGAAATGTGGCGCCCTGTGCTAGGTAAGCCACAGAACCAACTAGTTCAGAGGGGGCAGAGGAGCCACATCGGCTCACCCCAGAAGAACACCGGTCACTGAAGACCGAGTCTGCAACAGGGAAAGAGATCAGCCCAGCAGAAAATCCAGTACACCGTGGAGGCTTAGCTTCCTGGATGCTCGCAGCACCCACATTTGAGAGCCAGGGACCGCAGGAGAGATAGCGGTAGCCCAAGAGAGAGCCCTCAGTGCAGCAACACGGGTGTGGAGAAACAGGAGGTCAGGTCTGGTTTCATGCCAGCCAGGCTTTGGGACAAGGAACAGAACAAGGAGGCCTATACCCTGCTCGGTGTGGAAATCCTGAGGTGTAGCCTTCAACCTGGAGAGTGTACGTTCAAGTACATCAGTAAAAAGTACAGAAAAAGACTTATTTGTGTGCGTGTCCCTTCTTCAGCCTATCCCACACCACAACAACTGTGCTACGCTATTCCACCATTATACCCTTACAGCCCCGGGGAACCCGCCTTCTTGTAGAGAGCTACAACACCTTGCTGCCGCCTATCACCCCGGAGGTCCCAGCAGCGCCGGATGCCATCACCGGACCTACAGGTGGCGTCAAGACTGACAATAACTTAAATCCCTGTAAATACTCCCCTTTTCATTGTCACCCAAGGGCACAGGCTCGGGCATGGACCACCCGTGACATCCCTGCACTCAACTGCCCGAGACCTGAGTACCCAGTCCCTTGTGGCCCCAGACACAAACCTTTCAGGATGGCTCCTGGAGCAGTGTTTAGATCCTGACATGTTGCCTATACTTGGCCTCTGGCACCCAGTATACTGCTCACTGTGCCAGGCTAATCCCCGTAGAAGGTAATTTGCAATGCAGCTGTCATGATCCGAGAACTTGGTCAGCTGCAAGAAAGAACAAACGTGGTTTACAAATGAAAATACAAGATGTTGAACCACAACCCCATGCCTTGGCCGGGGGTTGGGTATGAGGCACTTGTGATTTCAGTAACTATCATTGTTCACTTTATTACATGGCTGCACGAGAGGATTTACTTTGTGGCTGATGGCCAAGTGCTCGCAGCATGTCCTTGTAAGAGAAGAATTGGTGACGTGTGCTGAGGTTCAGGCTCATAGAGCGTCTCATGTCCAGCTGCTGGAGGACGATTATACTCTACTATCCACAACACACTGGAGACCATCATGGCACCGCTCCAGTTGGCATCTTTCACCCTTTGGTATTTCTAGGGTCAATCTACACATTCTGTTATAGTTACTGCTCCCCTCCAATCACATTAATCAAAGATGGATAAGCCCCAGATACATGAAAATATAATCTTTGATAGAAAATTTTAAATAAGTACACCCAAGAACATACTATAAATACAAATACAAAAAATACAATCACCGTCACAACAAGTGTATACGGGTATAAGTTGGGGGGGCAGCTATTCTAATGGAGGTTTCACCCTAATTTACTTTAATGCCCCAACTCCACGATGGCTACCCCTGAACTGTCTCTATGCTCCTGTAATTACATACAACATGATATAATAATTATTATTAATTTATATAACGCTATTAATTCCATAGCACTTTACATACATTTGCAACACTGTCCCCATTAGGGCTTAAAATCTGACCATCCTATCACTACGTCTTTGTAGTGTTGGAGAAAACCAGAGTGCCCAGAACATGAACACAGGGAGAACATACAAACTCCTTGCAGATGTTCTCCTTGGTGGCAAATGACCCCAAAACCCCAGTGCTGCAAAGCTGCAGTGCTTATGTGGCACCCCAGTGGTCTGGTTGGCACAGTGATGTTGCCTCCTTCACCGGGGGTGATGTCTTGCCTGGAAGCAGGAGGAGGTCCCCATGCTAATGTGGCTCCCCACTGGTCAGTGCGCCACAGTAGAGGTACTGCACCCAAAGCCAGTGAGTGTGGTACCCCAGTTATTGGAGGATGTGATGTTAAACTGAGGCTCTCATCCCAGCATCCCTACACCTAGAACGATGGGACCAATTGGCCAACCTGTTACCAGGGTAACCGGTCCCGGTGGGAGGAGTTTTAGGATAGTAGAGAAAAGCGGGAGGGAGGAGTGGAAAGCGAGTCCTAGAGGGAAGTCTCAGTGAGATCGCCTAAAAGGAACGGCAGCCCAGACGGAAGGAGGGAGCCCGAGGGTGTCGGTGAACACCCGGCGCCAGATCATACCATTATCCGGTCTTGGGGGATCCTAGTCCTGAACCGGGGAACCGGCTCCGAGAGCAGTACAGGCGAGTCCAACTCTGAGCCACCAACACTGGTGGGTCTCAGGTCTGTTAAGCAACCCCCGACCTTGTACACAAACCACAGCCCCACCAGGAGCTCCAAACTGGGTTGAGGCCCTTAGAGAGAGAAGGGTATCCTCATTACACCCAACGGGCTTGGTAGGAAGAGGGTTTGTGCAGGGCAGCGCAAGGAGAGACACAGAGGGACTGAAAGTAAAGTGGAAGAACATCTAAGAGAGCCTCAGGGAGACATTGCATCCTTCAGTGACTACCAAGCCAGCTACCCGAATCTGTGTGACTCCATACCTGAGGTCTGCCGTGTTCAGTTACCAGTAAACACCCGTACAGAGCCAGCAAGTCTCCAATGTTTCATTTTTATTACAGAGCACGACAGCAAGTTACCAGATACTGCCCTGGGGACCCCGTTCTGCCTGCGGGGAGCGACAACATCTGGCTGTCTACCCATCGTCCCCAGAGGTCTGCCGGCAGCGCTGGTGCCATCAGTAGGTACCGCAGGTGGCGTAAAGAGATTTAATTTATTTTTCTTTTATTTTTTATCCCTCAAACAACCGCCCTTTTTAAGCGACCACCAGGTCCACGGCCCCAGGCAGGCCACCAGTGACATCCCCCTTACAGCAACCGCCTGGCTACGGAGTCCCCACGGCCTTGGGGTCACTAAGTAACTACCAGCATTCACACACCAGTTCTGACTCCGGGCCAGAAGGGGCAGCTCTATACCCGAATTCATGGGAGCTGCTCTGTTTCCAGCATGGAGGAGGGGTTAGTCAAAGAAAGTCTAAGGAGAGGGAAAGTAGAAGACGCAGAGGAGGAAGCTCTGGGGAGAGGAGATACTGAGAGCTCACCCTAGAGAGGTGCAACAGAGGACACCAGAGTCCTTTTGTTGTGTAGGTACTGTATGTCCTGACAACCGAATCTGGAGGGCAGGAGGCTGCAAGTCTCCTGACTGCAGCAAAGACCTGGTGGCACAACAGCATAGCCAGCCTGGCAGTACCCGTGATATGTTCGTGCTATCTGTCATACGGGGCAGAGGTAAGGAAGCAAGACAGCTCATAGGTTGCCAGGACCCCGAACTGAGAGTGCAGCAGGAAGGTCTCCAACCCCAGGTGGACCCCCGAATGCTACCAGGCTGATCGGATTCTTCTAAATCTGGTAATCAGTGCCCTGGAAAGCACCATGTGCCACCAAGTAAAAGGTAAACAAACTGCAATCCTTGTCTCATCCAGTTATATCCTATGGCCTCCGTCCTGCACCCCAACTGTAATCACCATCGTCCCCATAGACTGTTACACCAACCCTGGGGTCCCGCTTCACCTGTAGGGAGCAAAACCATCCCGGCTGCTGCACCAACTACCCCTGAGGCCTAAATCAGCAGCGTCAGCCACCCTTGCCCGAATACCACAGGTGGCATCAGGAAAGACTTCTAAATCCACTGTAAATATCCCCTTCATTGCACAGCTAGGGCCCACGGAGTTGGGCCACAGCCACCGAAACCTCCTAAAGAATCAGCCGGCCCGGCTACCGAGTACCCCCCAGTCCTTGCAACCATTGCACTTACCACTGAGCCACCGTTCCGCCCCTCTACTTCTATGGGCAGCAACAGTATCCCACAAATAAGATTTCACATATTGATGTAATTATTTCCAAACATAAAAGATCATAGATCTACAGTAGTATAATTGTATGTATTCAGATGTATAACTTAGTCATATGACATTTCTGTAAAGGGATATATACAGGTACAGTGCCTACAAGTAGTATTCAACCCCCTGCAGATTTAGCTGGTTGACACATGCGCAATTAACTTGGCATTGTGACATTTGGACTGTAGATCAGCCTGGAAGTGGGAAATGCACTGCAGCCAAAAAGATTTTTTTATATTATTTATTTTTTTTTATGCGTTAAAAGTTAATTCAGAGGGTCATTTATTATTCAACCCTCAAACCACCAGCATTCTGTTTGGTCCCCCTAAAGTATTAAGAAGTAGTTCAGGCACAAAGAACAATGAGCTTCACATGTGTGGATTAATTATCTCTTTTCTGACTATTTAAGACCCTCCCCAAACTTGTGAACAGCACTCATACATGGTCAACATGGGAAAGACAAAGGAGCATTCCAAGGCCATCAGAGACCAGATCGTGGAGGGTCACAAGGCTGGCAAGGGGTACAAAACCCTTTCCAAGGAGTTGGGCCTACCTGTCTCCACTGTTGGGAGCATCATCCGGAAGTGGAAGGCTTATGGAACTACTGTTAGCCTTCCACGGCCTGGACAGCCTTTGAAAGTTTCCTCCCGTGCCGAGGCCAGGCTTGTCCGAAGAGTCAAGGCTAACCCAAGGACAACAAGGAAGGAGCTCCGGGAAGATCTCATGGTAGTGGGGACATTGGTTTCAGTCAATACCATAAGTAACGTACTCCACCGCAATGGTCTTCGTTCCAGATGAGCCCGTAAGGTACCTTTACTTTCAAAGCGTCATGTCAAGGCTCGTCTACAGTTTGCTCATGATCACTTGGAGGACTCTGAGACAGACTGGTTCAAGGTTCTATGGTCTGATGAGACCAAGATCGAGATCTTTGGTGCCAACCACACACGTGACGTTTGGAGACTGGATGGCTCTGCATACGACCCCAAGAATACCATCCCTACAGTCAAGCATGGTGGTGGCAGCATCATGCTGTGGGGCTGTTTCTCAGCCAAGGGGCCTGGCCATCTGGTCCGCATCCATGGGAAGATGGATAGCACGGCCTACCTGGAGATTTTGGCCAAGAACCTCCGCTCCTCCATCAAAGATCTTAAGATGGGTCATAATTTCATCTTCCAACAAGACAACGGCCCAAAGCACACAGCCAAGAAAACCAAGGCCTGGTTCAAGAGGGAAAAAATCAAGGTGATGGAGTGGCCTAGTCAGTCTCCTGACCTTAACCCAATTGAAAACTTGTGGAAGGAGCTCAAGATTAAAGTCCACATGAGACACCCAAAGAACCTAGATAACTTGGAGAAGATCTGCATGGAGGAGTGGGCCAAGATAACTCCAGAGACCTGTGCCGGCCTGATCAGGTCTTATAAAAGACGATTATTAGCTGTAATTGCAAACAAGGGTTATTCCACAAAATATTAAACCTAGGAGTTGAATAATAATTGACCCACACTTTTATGTTTATAATTTATTAAAATTCAACTGAGCAACATAACTTTTTGGTTTGTAAGATTTATGCTTCTGTTAATAAATCCTACTCTCGTTTGCAGTTTGAAGGCTCTAACTTATTTGCATCTTATCAAACCACCTAAATCTGCGGGGGGTTGAATACTACTTGTAGGCACTGTATATACATATTTTGTTCCCAATCCCTGCATGTAACCTTACTGATTTAGATGATAATAGTGGTATGCAAAGCCTAGCATTATGTTAGGATAGAGTTTTTAAAAAGGACACTTGTTTAAGACTCCATTTAAACTAATGGAGGTTTTATTATGTATGAAATTTTATTTCTTAATATGTTTTAGACTATTTATATACTGTGAGGCATGCTGGCACTATAGCACATGGCCGGTATAACTCACATGGCCTGCTGCAATCTGGGTGATTGCTTGACCTAGCAGTACACACAGGGTTAAGTGTGGGTTAGCTCTGTAGTGGTACACAAGGTGGATGGTGCTGATTGCCACTGTGTTGCAGGTGTGGGTGTGTCAGCCAGAATATGAAGCTGCCTGGTGCTGTGCGAGCTGGATCAGTCAGTTAGTGAGAAACATCCAGCCAGTGAGGATGTTAGAGTCAGAGGCACTCTGTCCCTTTGGGATATGGAGGGAGGCCTGCCATCTCCATGCGGGAGGCACCTGATCCTCTGACCGAGTGTGTGTCAGCCTTTGGCCAGACACAGGGGTTAAGAAGGTCCCTAGAGTTGGGGAACCTCGGCTGAACCCGCAGCCTGGCTTACCCAATAGCTCAGGTTTGCCAATCCCTGATCTGGGCCAGAAAGGGCAGCGATATTTTATGATGGACTGTATGTATGAGTATGTATGTGGTCCATGGATGTTGTCAGCCTTCCAGGGGAAGGCGCCCTAGAGTGGACCCACTGGGCTGTGGTACCGAACTCCCCTGGGTGAGCTGGTCCTAGTTTAACCAACCTCTATACAGGGATTGTCAGGGGAAAGCCCAGGGGGTCTAAATACCACAGCTGCTAGTACCAGGGGGGCGGATCGTAAGGTTAGCCTATGATACGGCACAGCTAAGGATTCCGGGATAACAGGGTACAAGGAAGGCCTGACCAACAGTCAGCAAGGCAGAAACAAACTGACTTAATAATCAGGCACCTCCCATCAGTGGAGGAGGTGGCCTGATATACTAGGGGAAGAGCAGCCATTGGTCAAGGGGAGTGTCAGGTTGGACCGTGCCAGCCCCTAGAGTCACAGGGGATGATTGCATCTAGTGCGCCGCTGATTGTTCACATGAACACGACCATTGAAATGTGCTCATGTGTGAGCCCGGTGGTCAGCTGACAGGAAGGGAACCCGGCGACGGCTCGGAGTGTCGTGCTGCGTCTGTTGTCCCAGGGTGGAATGAAGTCAAGATGGACACTTTGGTTTTATGTAATAGGCCATAAAATCCAGGAACTCCTACTTGTGTTCACCTCCCTGGTGGGCTGGTTCTCTGAAACCCCCCTCCTTCCACAGTTCTCAAAAACCTCCATTTTTTATATCTTTGGACTGGCCGCTCCCACGTCAAACCATGGACATTTTGTTTTCCCTCGGGAATTTACATGAAGATCAATGCCAAATATGATATATCTTTCATGTGCAGAAGGTCAGAACTCATTTCCCAGGTTTCTGGCAGTGTTCCAGACATATCAGATGGTATCATCATAACTGAAAAAAGGTAAATATTCCTAAAATTTGATTCATGAATTTGTGCCATGAATGGGTCTTTTTAAATTTGGCGTTAAAAGCTTGTGACTTAAGACAAAGGAATATCACAAGGACAAAACCAGATTAGACTAGCTGAATTCTGCTTAGCTCGGAATTTTATGGCTAGTCGTAAAATACTTGGTTGGGGGAAGCAAGAAGAAGTTCTCTGCAACTCCCTTACAAACAAACAGGGGGCAGAGAGGTAGGTCAACTCTGGCTGTCTTTTTAAAATAATGAAAATAATTAATCTTTTCCTAACAGTTACCTTTGTCTAATATCTAAATCTGTTTGGTAATTTGAAACATTTAAGTGACAAACCTGTAAAAGAATAAAAAATCAGGAGGCGGCAAACACTTGATGAACATGATGAAGTCATGTTTTCTTATAAATCATACCAACCACTACATTATGACTATATAGAAAGGTTAAGATTTTTCAGAGTTACCTATTTGGTCTAATATGTTCTTGTCTCATATTCAATGTTCTGAGAAACTGTTGTGTTTAGTACACTGGATAATAATGGACATAATGGATGGCTGGTGAAACTTACAATGAAAACTGCCTAAAATGTTACAGGATTTGTAAAAAAAGACTGAGAGGAGACTTAATAGCTGTCTACAAATATCTCAAGGGCTGTCACACTGTAGAGGGATCAGGTTTATTCTCATTTGCACAAGGAAAGACTAGAAGCAATGGGATGGAACTGAGACACCGTTTAGATATTAGAAAAAACTTTTTGACAGTTTAGGGGGATCAATAAGTGGAACAGCCGACCACGAGAGATGGTGAGTTCTCCTTCAATGGATGTCTTCACACACAGGCTGGACAGACATCTGTCTGGGAGGATTTAGGGATCCTGCTTAGAACAAGGGGTTAGACCAGATGACCCAGGAGGTCCCTTCACACAGTGATGCAGGAGGTACCTTCGCATGATGACCCAGGAGGTCAATTCGCACAATGACCCGGAGGTCCCTTTGCACGATGACACAGGAGGTCCCTTCACACACTACCATTCTATGATTCTACAGTTAGGGCCAGAAATATTTGGACAGTGACACAAGTTTTGTTATTTTAGCTGTTTACAAAAACATGTTCAGAAATACAATTATATATATAATATGGGCTGAAAGTGCACACTCCCAGCTGCAATATGAGAGTTTCCACATCCAAATCGGAGAAAGGGTTTAGGAATCATAGCTCTGTAATGCATAGCCTCCTCTTTTTCAAGGGATCAAAAGTAATTGGACAATGGACTCTAAGGGCTGCAATTAACTCCGAAGGCGTCTCCCTCGTTAACCTGTAATCAATGAAGTAGTTAAAAGGTCAGGGGTGGATTCCAGGTGTGTGGTTTTGCATTTGGAAGCTGTTGCTATGACCAGACAACATGCGGTCAAAGGAACTCTCAATTGAGGTGAAGCAGAACATCCTGAGGCTGAAAAAAAAGAAAAAATCCATCAGAGAGATAGCAGACATGCTTGGAGTAGCAAAATCAACAGTTGGGTACATTCTGAGAAAAAAGGAATTGACTGGTGAGCTTGGGAACTCTAAAAGGCCTGGGCGTCCACGGATGACAACAGTGGTGGATGATCGCCGCATACTTTATTTGGTGAAGAAGAACCCGTTCACAACATCAACTGAAGTCCAGAACACTCTCAGTGAAGTAGGTGTATCTGTCTCTAAGTCAACAGTAAAGAGAAGACTCCATGACAGTAAATACAAAGGGTTCACATCTAGATGCAAACCATTCATCAATTCCAAAAATAGACAGGCCAGAGTTAAATTTCCTGAAAAACACCTCAAGAAGCCAGCTCAGTTCTGGAAAAGTATTCTATGGACAGATGAGACAAAGATCAACCTGTACCAGAATGATGGGAAGAAAAAAGTTTGGAGAAGAAAGGGAACGGCACATGATCCAAGGCACACCACATCCTCTGTAAAACATGGTGGAGGCAACGTGATGGCATGGGCATGCATGGCTTTCAATGGCACTGGGTCACTTGTGTTTATTGATGACATAACAGCAGACAAGAGTAGCCGGATGAATTCTGAAGTGTACCGGGATATGCCTTCAGCCCAGATTCAGCCAAATGCTGCAAAGTTGATTGGACGGCGCTTCATAGTACAGATGGACAATGACCCCAAGCATACAGCCAAAGCTACCCAGGAGTTCATGAGTGCAAAAAAGTGGAACATTCTGCAATGGCCAAGTCAATCACCAGATCTTAACCCAATTGAGCATGCATTTCACTTGCTCAGATCCAGACTTAAGACGGAAAGACCCACAAACAAGCAAGACCTGAAGGCTGCGGCTGTAAAGGCCTGGCAAAGCATTAAGAAGGAGGAAACCTAGCGTTTGGTGATGTCCATGGGTTCCAGACTTAAGGCAGTGATTGCCTCCAAAGGATTCGCAACAAAATATTGAAAATAAAAATATTTTGTTTGGGTTATGTTTATTTGTCCAATTACTTTTGACCTCCTAAAATGTGGAGTGTTTGTAAAGAAATGTGTACAATTCCTACATTTTCTATCAGATATTTTTGTTCAACACTTCAAATTAAACGTTACAATCTGCACTTGAATTCTGCTGTAGAGGTTTCATTTCAAATCTAATGTGGTGGCATACAGAGCCCAACTCGCCAAAATTGTGTCACTGTCCAAATATTTCTGGCCCTAACTGTATGATTTGTCTTTAAATGGTATAACAAAACTGATTACAGATCAATAAACAGAACTGCATATGTTCACGACCTGTGTGCATTCTCTTCTCTGAGCGCACATAGCTAAGAGGGTCTGTCCTAAAATTGGGTCTCAACCAAACAGATACAACCACTAAAAGCATCCTGAACATACAGTACTACACACATTGACCACTAAAAGCATCGTGAGCATATAGTACTACACATACTGATCACTAGAGGCATCCTGAGCATATAGTACTACAAACATTGACCACTAGAGGGAGCCTCGCCTCAGTACACTGTACCACAAACACTGACCACGGTGGCTCAGTACTGTACTATATATATATCAGCATTGGGTCCCAGTGGTTAGCACTGTAATATATATATGGAAGCACAGGGGCTCAGTGGTTAGCACTGCTACTATATATGGCAGCACAGAGGGCTCAGTGGTTAGTACTGTATTGTATATATGGCAGCATAGAGGCTCCGTTATTAGCTCAGTACTATATATAGGGTATCACAATGGCTCAGTGGTCAAGTATACTGTATGTAATTATATAGGGCAGCATGTGGGGGCTCAGTGGTCAGCACCATGTTACTATATGTAGAGCAGCATGGTGGGCTCGACTGATCAAACAGTGTACTATATACAAGCAGCACGAGGACTCAGATGTTTTTAGCAATGTAACCCATTAATAGGGGCAGTATTGGTGGGCTCAGTGGTAGCACTGTACTGTATATAGGCAGCATGGGGCTCAGTGGTTAGCACTGTACCATATATAGGGCAGCATGGGGCTCAGTAGTTAGCACTGCACTGTATATAGGGCAGCACAGGGGCTCAGTGGTTTGCACTGTTATATATGTAGAGCAGCATGATGGCTTAGTGATCAGCACTGTTCTGTATATATGGCAGTACAGAGCTCAATGGTTAGCACTACACTGTATATAGAGCAGCATGGGGGCTCAGTAGTTGGCACAGTACTGTATATAGGGCAGTACAGGGCTCAGTGGTAAGCACTGTACAATATATGACAGCTCTGGGGCTCAGTGGTTAGCACTGTACTATATATATGGCCTTTATCCGCTGTCCGTCACCCTCATTCTCTGTCCTCGCCCTCATCCACTATCCATCCCCTCATTTGAAATGCATGCTCTCACACACTACCAATAACTGTTATCTTCACCACTGCTCTATTCCTGAAGACAAATTTAGAGGCAAAAGGCAGAGAGGTACAGAGAACAAGACCGGACAAGTGCTCAGACAGCTGAGCCAGCACCCCTCCCCTGCTATCCAACCGTCCCTCACCCTGGAACAGCCCTACATGATGGATATTAGGCTCACTATTATCAACAGCACTTCCATTATTACACTATACACTTCTGTGTAGACATATTAATACCACTGACTGGTGAGCAAAGTGAACAGTCAATTCCAAGATACAGACAATCTTTGGGGGGTGTTACGAATAAACAGCAGGTCTTCTGGATGTTCCTGAGATGTCAGATCTTGTTGGGTGTATCCATATTTGTCAGTGTTTAGTGTTCCAGCATTACAGGCTAGGGCTTTTGTGGTGTCCCTACTAAACGCAGGGCTTGTGTGGTGTCCCTACTAAACAGCAGGTCTTTTGTGGTGTCCCTACTAAACGGCAGGGCTTGATGGCTGTTTCCATTATGTGGCAAGTGTTGTGCGGCATTTCCAGTATGAGTCATGTTTTTTAGGATGCTCCTGCTATAACATATGTGTTATGTGGTATTCCCAAAGGTCTTGTTGGCTGTTTTCAGTATATATATAAATATGGCAAGACTTGAGAGTTCTTATCATTGTATGACAAGTTTTTAGGGGTGTCACCCAGTATATGGCAGGTCTTGATGGTTGTTTCCAGTTCATATCTGGTATTCTCAGGAGTTGTCTGGAGTTCCTACCATAATATAGTATTTATCTTATGGGTGTTGCCAGATTATGGCAGTTGTAGGGTGTTCCGTGGCCTTCTGGTCTGTTCCTAGTATACAGACAATATTGTAGGGGATGCCTTTTATGTGTCAGGTCTTGTGAGTGTTTTTGGAAAATAGCAGGTCTTGTAGAGAGTTTCCAGTATATGGCAGGTCTTGTGGGATGTTACAGATAAACAACAGATCTTGTGGTGTGCTCTTGATATGCGATAGCCTTGTAGGATGTTTCAGGAATACTGTGGATATTGTGGGAGATAATAAGATCTGCTGTATACTGCCTAAGTGCTCCCAGTATATTGCAGGTCTTGTTGGGTGCTCCTAGTATATTGCAGGTCTTGTGGGGTGTTCCAGCATGCAGCTGATCTTTTGGGTGGATACCTATATGCATCATGTTTCCGATATACACGCGGTTGTGAGTATTCCATGTTATTTGTGGTCTTCAAGCAGCAGATGTGTGGGGTGGTTATGGGATAGAGGGGGTTGTGGGGGATGTCCCTTGTATATGATGGGTCTTATGGGCTGTTCCTGATATATGGCAGGTATTGTATGGTTTTCCTTGTATTCAGCAGGTCTTGTGGTCTATTCTTTTTATATGTTTAGTTTTATAGGATGTGCTCATTGTGCAGCAGAGCTTGCAGCTGGTTTCCGGTATATGTTGGGTGTTGGGAGGTGTTATCGGTATGTGGTAAGAGTTATGGCCTATTTCATATGTCATCACCAAGGAAGAGATCCAATGCTCAACATCCAGGTGGAAGAAACCAGAAACAGGCCAGCCTTCAGGCCATAGGTTCTGTTGACAGCACCAGCAACATCAAAGCTAACCTGACCACCCTGAGGAAGAACATCACCACTGGCACAACAGACATTTACAACACCAAGGTGAACACTACCACTAGCACCAATACTACCATTACAACTACTATTAAAACTACTAATATTACTTTAAACCTAATTGGCACCACAAGCATTGATAACAGTAGGATTTAAACCACCACCAATATTGCTACTAACACTCTACCAGTTTCATTTCTACAGCAATCTACTAGCATAAGCAAAAGTACTACTACATGGCTACCACATTAACAGAAGCAAATTTAAAAATACCACATTTACATGTACCTTTAGTACCATAGGCATCAATTCCACCAGTGTCAACACAACCACTAACATGACACCATATCTACAATTACCCTATAATAAGTACCTTCACTTCCAGTACCATAAGCATCACCACTATTACTTTACCAGCAGCAACTTTACCAGTTCCAAGACCATGATTTGAGTTTCTGCTTTACTAATACTAAAACTACCACTAAACCAGCATCTATTCCACCTCCACAACAAGCACCACCACTAGCAGAACGGCCTCTACAACTCTACCAGTAGGTACATGAGCACCACCAGTACCACACTGTCAGCTTCAACAGCGCTACTACAAACAGGTTCTTCACTAGCATTGCCACTAAAATACAACCAGTGCCAACATTGCCACAAGCACAATCACTAACACCTCTAGCACTGCCACTACCAGACTATGAACACCTCCAATACCACTTTTCCATCCTCAACACCACTAATGCCTCCCTACCAGCTCCAACACCACCATAGCACCATTAACACCACTATCACTGTACCAGCCTTCACACCACCACTTACTCTGCCATTACCTTTCTATCAATACGAACACACCCACTAGCAACACCACTACTAGTGCTACTATCACTCTAAACAACACAACTAACACTATTACTCTACCAGCCACTATCACCTCTACTCCCACTCTGCCAGTAACAACACGATTACTAGTATCACCACTATCACCCTCTATACCATCACCATCTTATCCACTTTACATCCTGATACTCCTGCCCAGTGATTGTGATGGATATACGCTTATACCTGAGAAGTGACCACTCATGTGCTTGGCTGAAACCATCTTTATGCTTTTCAGATTCACTTGCACTGAGGGCCGGACTGGGACCAAAAAGCAGCCCTGGCAAACCTGACCATCCACATACTATAACACCCATCAGCCCTGATCAGTAAATTTTGATTTTACGTTGTCGTGGCCTTATCACTTTCTTAAAGGTGTTTTTTGAAGAGTCACATGTGAAGTTCCACTGACCCAATATGTATCCCATATCATCACTAAATACTAAGGCAACTCATCTGGAGAAACTCTCTAAACTTGTAAGGGTGTCTAAATGAATTCTTCAAGAAGACAAAACATCTTTGCTTATTAGACAAAGACATTATTTTACAAGAGATGTGGTGTGGCTGAAGGTGGAAGGCGTTTGGCACGTGTATTTGGCGTCCACATCAAACTCTTTTAATGGCCAATTATTTGTTACTTTAAAGGACTTACTAACATGGTTTACCGAAGTGAAGGGTGAAGATGGCTGAGCTTCATGACCCTAAGCTCCAGGCTGCTATGAGGGGTTCATTAATTAGAGCTGGTCTTTCATTCACAACAAGCATGTCAACATCTCAGTAACATACTCCGATTTCAAAGTCCGGAGAGCCAGCTGCACCCGGGAAATGAGGCCTTCTCTCGCACTCCATGTAATGCCAAAGCTTTTGAAATGAAAGCTGGGTCGAGCCTACAGGAGATTAATGCAGGAAAATGCTTCTTATTTGATAGGACACAGATGTCCATAAGATTTGTTGAGACTGTTGACAGTCAGTGATGGTCGGCAGCTTGTCTTCTTCCCAGTCTCCTCCTGAACAGGGAAGACACAGCAGTTCTGTAATTATTATTCTCCTTTTGTTGAGATACACTGAAATCCTTGCTTTCCTGATGTCTCTCCTGTTTTAGTGGTTTCAGATATTGAATCAGATGATAATCAAGTGTGACCATTTATTGTCTGTTGCATCAACATTGATGGACTCCACAGTGGCGGACCTTGAGCTCACAGGGCCCTGGTGCAGCCATGGTGGGGAGCGGGGTGCTGGCGGCCGTCGGTGAGGACCAGGGGGATCGGTGCTGGTGGCCGTCGGTGAGGACAGGGGAGGTGGTGCTGACGGCCGTCGGCGAGGTGCGGGGGCCATTATTGGAGATGCGGCTCTCCTACTTGCTGAGCCACGCCGGGTGCATGCAGAGTGCGGCAGAGGGGCAGAGGGGCGGGATCAGGCAAGGGAAGCAGGAAGCTTCCTGCTTCCCTTGCCTGACTCTCCTCTCCTCTGACATCGGGGTACGGGGGTCGGCTGGGGGCCCCCCTGCAGGCTTGAGGGGCCCCCTAGCCAGTCGGGGCCCTGGTGCAGGTCCGCCCCTGGGACTCCATTAATATCAATGTTATCACAACAGAACAGGAAAGATGACATTAAACTAGAACTAGAAGCATTGATCCCATGACTGTTACCTTGTTGCAGGTAGAGATGCGCAAACCTTCCCCAAACATGTTCCCCAATTTCAAATTTGGCACGAATGTTGCAGAATTTGTTTGGGATCAGAAACCAGAGCAATTTCCTAAAAAAGTCGACGAACGTGGCTTTGTTCATAAACTGATCGGAAAAAAGAAAAGCATTACTGTGCTTAAGTGATGCTTTTCTTCTACCTTTGGACAGTGTAGGATAGCGGACGGGATGTGATTGACGAGGACAGGGTGTGGGGAGACGTCAGAGGAGTGTCAGACGCCATTTTTTTCTCTGCATTTTCTGTGTTGATCTTCATGGTCTGCAGCCAGTCAGGGCACATAAAACATCCACAAGTAGAAGACACCAATCTTGTACCATTGGCTGCAAAAGCTGCGTCCTTAGGGATATAAGAAGCGGCCATTTGCCATCGTCGCCATTTTCAAAATGTACTTCTTGTGGACAGCGCTACTGCCGCTCCATCCATGTTACACAAATAGATAGCTAGCTACTCCATCTCTTTTTATGTTCAATCCTTGTTTATTGAAAAAGAAAAAAAAGAGGAATAAACATGTACCATATTAACAATACAACTATTTGTGGCAGTGTTACTGACCAGGTTCTCATTAATGCATACACATATATCACGAACAGATAAGGTACATCCAAATCAAATAAGTTGTCATATAAATGGAAAACATCTGCATCTGAAGACGTAAATAAAAATCGTCATCTGGAGAAAGTCTGTTAACGTTCTCTGTTGGACCTGTATAAGCAATTATCACTTTAGAGACCTGGTGGGTCCAGCATATATTAAGTCAAATATCTCTATGTCGAGAAGTTTCTATGACATAACAATATGGAACTTCAGAATATTAATACAAGCCAAGTCAATGATCTGTTTTATGTTTAAGGTCTTGAAATATAATATGATAACAGTTCCTATAAACGTGGAAAAACTAAATCTTAGGCAAAACGTCTAAACAACCAAACGTATGTCGAGGTAACTGAGATTAAGACGTTATCCTGTAATCAGGGGTAGGGTTATAAAGAAAGAGGAGGGGAAAAGAGAAGAGAGAAGGAGAAAGAATAAGAAGAGTGGGGTTACCAAACTGCTCCTCACCGTGTCTCATCGGCTCCACTGGTTACAGCCAGGACCGATCGTATTGGGCTCTGTCCAATCAATCCATGTGCTCTGCAAGCGTATTACCTAGAGTCGGGGTGTCGAGGAAAAGGACCCAAGGGCTCCATATCTGGAGATATCTATCCCTAGCATCGGTGACTTCCGACGTAAGCTCCTCCATCTAGTGGATCCTGGTCATTTCTGCCAGCTATTCTGTGATGTCAGGGGTGTGTTGTTTTCCAGTGCCTAGGTATGACTGACCTGGCCGCCGTCAAAAAGAATCATAAGAGACCTGCCTTTTGGGACTTTATGGATCCGGGAAGTAACGATAGTAAGGCCACTAAAAGTGTTCTTTCTGGTTCCTGTCCACTAACCGTTCTGTAGAACACAAATACCAAATTTCAGAATGTATCTTAGGCTGGGGTCACACATAGAAATCCGTTTTTGGAAGTGATTTTCATCACCAATCCGCTTTTTATAGGGTGCTTTTTGAGCCTCCTGCACCCCTAAACGTTTTTTTTTTCATTAAAAACGCATATGCGTTAACGCATGCGCCTATATATGCCATGCGTTAACGCATGCATTTCCCATAGGGCCCCATGTTAAAAAAACGCATGCGTTTTTTAACTGATGCCAAAAACGTTGCTAGCAACGTTTTTGGCTCAAAAACGGACAGAGCAATGTTTTGAGGTCCAGAAAAAAACGGACAGGGTGTTTATTACATCCAATCCGTTTTTCTGTCAGTTTTTGGACTTAAGAAAAAAAAATGACAAAAATGAAGCCAAAAACGGACCAAGGGCTTATGTGTGACCCTAGCCTTACTACACTCCCACCAAATGTGTGTCATAGACACCGTATCAGAACCATATCTCCAACAGTCGCCCGAAGAGGAGGGGAAGGCCGCATGAATGTTAGCGGGACATTGATACCACCTAGAAAGAATGTTGTAATTTCTCTCTTGGGCTAGGCAAGCCATTGGTAGCTTATATGTAAAGAGACAAGCCTTTTTCCAATCCTCCCGGACAACCTGGAATCCAATTTTGTCTCCCATCTGTTAAAAAATGCAGGTCTATCATCTGCTTACCGGTCATTTAAAATAGAGTAAATGGTGGAGATTAAATGTGCGGGCGGGGATTCCTGCAGAAATAGCTCCTCGAATTGTGTCTGGGTGGCTGAGAAATTAGCATCGGAACCGGCTCTGAACACGAAGGACTGCAATTGGGCATATTCAATCCAGGATCTTCCAGAGTTAGCACCATCCAGCGAAGAGACAGGTGCAAGACTCCTACCTGTAACATACGTGGAGCATCTCTCTTGTTCCATCTCAAAAAGGAGGTCGTCTGCAGTGCGGGGGGAACGAGGGATTATGAAAAATTGGAGTCAAAGGTCCCATCCGTTTGGCTAGTTTCCCCTTCCTGACTTCAGTATCCCATACTCGTAAAGTAGTGGATATAGATCGTGCCTCAGGATCTAGTTTGGGTCTATATAAGAGGTCAAGCCACGGAATACACCAGAGCGGAGTGTCAATGCCTCTTGCTCAACCTCCACCCAATGCTTGGTTCTATGATGGAATTGCCAATCAAGCAACCGCACCAGAACAGCAGCCCTGTAGTATGCTCTAAAATTGGGCAGCCCCACTCCTCCCTGGAGGCTTGTGGCGGTACAGAGTATTGATGCCAATCCTCGGACGTCCCCCCCCCCCACACACAAACGTAGAGTCAAGTGTTTGTAGGCGGTCAAAAAAGTAAGAAGGGATGTCTATAGGAGTGTCTGGAATAGAAACAGAAATCTAGGCAGGACGTCCATTTTTATTGCATTAATGCGACCAAACCAAGAGAGCCGCCTCTTATCATATTTCTGTAAATAAGTAGTCGTTCTCTGGAGAAGGGGAGGTAATTCATTTCAAACACCTGGTGAGATCGCTGGGTACCATGATCCCTAAATATTTAGAGCATCCAGTCAACACTTAAATGGAAAGTGGGCATTCAGATGAGCCCTCTCACTCTCCAGAAGGGATACGCCCATGGCCTCTGTTTTAGTAATGTTGACTTTGAAATTGCTATATTTGCCAAACTCATTGAATACCTTGAGTATGGAGGGGAAAGAGATGCGGGGCTGGGTAACAAAGAAGAGCAGGTCATCGGCGAAAAATGCCCGCCTTTATCAATTGTTTTTGATCCCATTCTAATCTTCTTATGTTTGGTTTTGCCGACTGGCAATGGCAAGGTGTTCCGTTATGATTATATAGATCAAAGGGGATAGAGGGCACCCCTGTCAAGTCCCATTTCTGATAGGGAATAACGTGGATAAGCCACCATTAGCCCTGACCCTCGCCGTGGGGCAACTATATAAAGACAAAATCATGTGTAGGAATCGTTCCTTCACACCCAATCGCTCCAGAGAGGCCCTCACAAGATGCCAGCTAACACAGTCGAAGGCCTTCTCCGCATCCACCGAAACTAAATACATTGGGATAGCAGAGGCCCTCGACTGTGCCATGAGGAGTATCAATTTATTAGTGTTGTCCCTAGCCTCCCTCTCTTGAACAAATCCCACCTGATCATTATGGATGACAGATGGAAAGAAGGGGCCAGGCGATTGGCAAGCAATTTTGAAAAAATTTTATGTCGATGTTGATTAATGAAATAGGCCTATAATTTGCTTCCTCAGTGTGGTCTTCACCAGGCTTAGGGACAACACTAATATGGGCCTCAAGCGACTGAGGGACCCATGGACTCTCGGGGAGATCAAGTTGAAAACCCTTCTCAAGAATGGCACGATCTGTGGTCTGAATTGTTTAAAAAATTTGGACGTGAACCCATCAGGTCCCTCCCTCTTCCCTCCAGGAGACTGTTTGATTGCTTCAACTATTTCCACCTCAGAGAAGTCTGCTTCAAGGAGGTCCATGTCGCTGGGCTCTAAAGTCGGGGGTGCCGTCCTGTCTACATAGGTCCTAGTTTTCTCCTCTGCCCGCAACTGGTCCATATTGTCGTAGTGCCCCTTTATGTTATAGAGTCGGCTATAAAACTCACTGAACATTTGTAGTATGTTGTCTGAATTTGGGTCATTTCTCAATTAGATTGCTTAAGTTGGGAGACTCGTCCAGGTATGTCTCTTGGGTGTAATACTCTTGCCATCGGTCTGCCGCACTTATCTCCGTATTCGTATATGAACCTGTGAAGTCTTTCTCTGCCGCGCAGGTACTTTGGGTCTATAAGGTGTTTTAGTTCTTCCTTTGCCAAAGTGAGGTCAGCTAAGGTCTGTCGAGCGAGGGTCTGTGTTACGGGGTGTGCAACAGAGCAGGAAGGGACACCAGGCCGATCATCAATTCAACAAGATTTATTGAACAGGGTAAATGGAACAGCACAATTGAAGACAATTCTGCCGAGTCTGTAAGAAGTCCACCACCAAGGAGCAGTTCCGGGGCGTCACCTGGAAATCCTGCTGCCAGGTTAACGGAAGAAATAGTCCATATAGAGTCCAATGGATCCCAACGATGAGGGACACCACACAATCCCACGGGCTCCAAGATCTTGCCTCCAAGCTTGCACCTCAGCACTCAACTGACTGATCTAAAATGAGTGATTGTTGGATCCTGGGATCAGCCCATGTACACCTTTGTGTTGGCGTCAGATTGCTATACTCTGGACACTCCAATGGGCTGTATCTCAGCCCATTGATATTATTGGGGAGGTTGCGAGAGATTACACTCCCCTTACTGCTTGACCTACTACAATGGTTTGCTCCAGTCAGAAGATTCTAGTAACTTCTGGCTCCATTCTGTCTAGCAATTTGTATATTGGCTGAGTCCCCTTGCTGATAGGAGCAAATACACAATCCCCCACTAGCTGATGACCAAGGCCTAATTACATTATAGTCCAGGTATACAGGCCAGGCAAATTGTTACAGGTTAAGTTACAGCACAATAAATTGCTAGTATACATAAATACAGGACAGGAAAAGTATACACCGTTACAGTCTGTTTATGTGAGCATTCTAAAACTGTAATCCGTCGTGTTAGGGATTCTGTTTTTTCTAATTTTTTCCCGTTTGAGTCTGGTTCCATGCTTCAGTAGAACCCCTCTGATTACGCACTTTAGTGTCTCCCATTGAGTTGGGGTGTTCGTCGAGTCATTAGCATGTACTTCCAGAAATTCCGCAATCGTAGTCTTAACTTCAGAGTTACACGTTGCGTCATTCAGAAGGTTGTCATTCAATCACCAGTCCAATGTCGATTTTGTCCCCCCGGCATGTGTAACTGACAATAGATTGGTGCATGATCAGATATACATATCTGACGTATGGATGCCTGAGCCCGCCATGTCAAGGTTCGCTGACTAGTTAAGAAAAGGTCAATTCTGCTATATGAATCATGCGATAGGAGTAAAAGGTATAATCCCTGTCCTTCGGGTGCAGGGCTCTCCACAGGTCTACCAAACCAAGGCTCTGCATCGTCCCCCTGACCGCATTTAATTTGGATCTTAATAGACTATGTTCACCTGGGGAGCTGTCTACTGCTGGGTTGAGAGTAAAATTAAAGTCTCCGCCCACTAGAATGACCTCCATCTCTTTTTAGATAGAATAGAGAGGCGAGAGTGTCCATCTGAACATATGCATTCTGTGCTGAGAACAAATGTGATTCCTAAATCTGTGTGCATTACCAAAACTGAGACTTTTGCATAAAACAAGTGATTGCCAAATCTTAGTGTTTCCTCTAAAATGTCTGGTTGGCCTCTAGCAAGTTCTTTCCAAATTTATGTGCATAAGACATAAGTTGAAAATCCCGAGGTTGTGGTGGAAAGGGGAAGGGGAAAAGGGTTGTATGAAAGGGGAGTAGGCTTGGTGTTGGAGGTGTATGTGGGTTAAGTGCTACTGCTAATGTTACTGAAATCTGTGTAGACCAAACATTGGCTCTTCGTATACCATGGGAAGTGACAACTTTGTTACTGGATGGTCTACTCCAGTCTCTTTGTTTGCCAGCAGCAGAGTGATACGAGTTATGGATGAGGCCCAGAAAGAGCTTTTGCTACAGTTCATGACAAGCATTGCATCAATTGGCCTTTCATCCTCACACATTCTATTCCATAGGCATCAAAGGTCTGCTCCAAACATACTCCAGAGGAGGAAAGAATCTGCACTGATGCCCAAAATCTTTTGGAGTTGGATACGGGGATGGATGAAGAATCCAGACCCTCGTCAACACATGTTAACCCCCGTGAGTGTTGGTAATGATGGGACTCAGATACCTGAGGATGAGGAACACCAGCACTGTACTGTGTGTTCAGTGCAGGATGTGCAGAAGGGTTACTCTCAAGGTGAGGAGTGGTACAACAGAGAGAAAAATAATAAGGTTCCAGATCCCACTTGGAATGAACCCAGAGTCATGCAGCTAAGTAGCTCAGCAGAGGAGGAGGAAGACAAGAAGGTTAGGTTGCATTTTCCTGCACAGAGACTGAGGGCTGCAAGCACTGCATCCTCAGCCTCAACTCTGTCTCTGGACAGCAGCAGTCACGGGTCTAAAGTTGTCAGAGGTGGCAAGGGTTTCCTGGTCTGGTCCTTTTATGACACCGCAAACGATAACCCAACTCATGTTATTTGCACATTTTGTAGCAAAAAATTGAGTAGAAGCAGAAAAAACAACAATTTGACTACTCCATGCATGAACCACAATATGACCCAGCACCATGCAATAATTTGGGAAACTTACTATGCTAAAACTGCCTAGCGGGCATCACTGAACACCGTCCACCACATCAAACACATTTGCTGCTTCTACCTCCTGTGCCAGCGTGGCAACTCTTATCCAACAGGTGTCTAGCTGCAAGACCTACACTTGTTTACCTGCTACAGTCAGGGCAAGTGACAGCCCCTCACCTGTTACAGGAGTGAACATAACTGCTGGTTTTGACTGATCCCAGACACCGAACACACAACTTGTTGTCAACCCACCATACAGTAACATCAGCACCTGCACCTCCTTCACAGTCCAGCAGTTTGCTGGGTACACCCTACTCCACCCCTCTCAGCACAGCAGCCGACCCTCGGTCCCGCAGTTGTGGTCAAGGAAACGATTATTTCCTCATACACATCATAAAGCAAAGAACTTGAACTTGACCATCTCCAATTTGTTGGCCATAGAAATGCTGCCGTTCAGCCTGGTAGATACAGACGGTTTCTGAAAGCTGACGGCAGTCGCAGCTTCCCAGGATCAGTTACCCAGTCAACATTACTTCTCGAAAAAAGCTGCACCAAACCAGCATGTAAGAGACAACATCACCTTGACCATCACCATTACTTGAGAAACTCTGTGTGTGACAGGGTGCATATCACCACTGACACCTTGATGAGCAAACATGGCCAGGGGTGTTATATCTCCCTCACTGGCCACTGGGAGACTGCTGGCTGAAGGGCCAGGCAGGGAAGGGGCTACTCCCCAAGTCTTCAAATCCCCAAGACATCGGCACAAGATTGAAATATATGAGGAAGAAGTGACACATGGGACAAATGGAAATATACGGGGAAGAAAGTGACACATGGGGACAGGATGAAAATATATGGGGGAAGAAAGTGACACATGGGCCAAGATGGAGACACATGGGACAAGATGGAAATATATGAGAGAAGAAGGTGACACATGGGGACAGAATGGAGAAACAAGGGAACAGGGTGGAGACACATGGGGACAGGATAGAGGCACATGGGGACAAGATGGAAATATATGGGGGAGGAAGGTGACACATGGGGACAAAATTATTATTATTATTGTTATTTATTTATAGAGCACCATTGATTCCAAGATGGAAATGTATGGGGGAAGAAGATGACACATGGGTAGAGGATGAAAATATATGGGGGAAGAAGGTGACACATAGGGTCAAGATGGAGACACATAGGACAAGATGGAAATATATGGGGAAGAAGGTGACTCATGTGGACAGGATGGAGATACATGACAACAAGATGGAAATATAAAGGGGAAGAAGGAGAGACATAAGGACAAGATGGAGATATATGGGGACAAGATGGAAATATATGTGGGAAGAAGTTGACACATGGAGACAGGATGAAAATATATGGGGGAAATTGGGGAAGAAGGTGACACATGGGGACAAAATGGAGACACCCATGGGACAAGAGGGAAATACATGATGCAAAAAGGTGACACATGGGGACAGGATATAAATATATGGAGGAAGGAGACACATGGGGATAGGATGGAAATATATGGGCAAAGAAGACAGGGGAAGTGGACAGAGAGACATGGGGGAAGGAAGAGATTCATGGAGAAAGGATGGAAATATATTGGGGAACATGGTAATACATGAGGACAAGATGGAAATATGTGGGGCAAGAAGATGACACATGGGGACAGGATGGAGATACATGGGGACAAGATGGAAATATATGGGGAAAGAAGGTGGCATATGGGGATAAGATGTAAATGTATGGGGGAAGAAAGTGACACATAGGCACAGAATGGAGACACGTGGGAACAAGATGGAAATATATGGGGGAAAAAGGTGACACATGGGGACAAGTTAGAAACACATGAGGACAAGATGGAAATATATGGAGGAAGAAGGGGACTCATGATGACAGGATGGAGAGACATGGGGCAAGATAGAAATTTATGGGGGAAGAAGGTGACACATGAGTAGAGATGAGCAAACCTTTGGAAGTTCGAATTTGGTTTGGATCGCCAAAAAAGTTCGCCAAACATCCGAACCCCATTGAAATCAATGGGACCCAAAATCAAGGACAGAAAAGACACCTAAATAGGGGCCAAAAAGCTTCCAAACAAAGCTCCAACTGTTTTACCATTGAGTGCTGCTGTTTTGGCACAGACATTATCTTCCTACACTATTTCTTAGAAAGTTTCAGCGCCGCTGTCACTCACCATGCATGCGGGCCCGCTCATGAACCTTAGGGTACCGTCACACGTGGCGATCCCCCGGGCGATTCCATAGGCGATGCACGTGCACGCGCACGTATTTGCGTGTCGCCTAAGGTCGCCGTCGCTCATTTACATTAGGCGACGCTCGGGAGACAACTTAGGCGACGCTCGGGCGACAACCCGGCCGAAAATTGCCTGAGCGTCGCCCAAGGCCCAGGGGCGATCAAGTTGCTGGTCGCCACTTCAAGTCACACTGAGCCACCATGTTGGCGATGTGGGCGTAAATTTGAGCCGCATCTCGGAGATAGGTGTTAACATAATGTTGTGTGACGCATTGACGACGTGTGATTGGTCATTATTTTAATGTCCTTCCTTGTTCGCCGCAACACAATAGACAACTCTTGTGTGATGTGTAGCGGATTATTGCTAGCGTATATGCATTGGCGTTGCCAAGAAGGGAAAGCATGACGCTTGTGTGACGTTTTATTGTACAGTAAATATGTACAGCGCTTTTGTTAAGTGTGTTGTGCTATTGCGTTGTCTAATAAAATCACTCTTGCTTTCTTGGTCTAGATTGCAGCCTTGAAAGTATGTGTGTGCACAGATATTTGTGTGTTTGCAGTTATGGGATGTATAGATCACCTATCATTTTCTTCTCCATGCAGACTAAGGCTACGTTCACACATTTGCGTATTTTGCTGCGCTTTTTTGCGCGGGCTTTTTGCCGCGTTTTTCGGCCGCGCAAAAAAGCGCAGCAAAATACGCAGGGGCTTTCACACACTGCGCTTTCTTCCCCCCAGAAAGCGCAGTGATGTCACAGAGGGGAGGAAGAATCCTGCTTCCTCCTCCCCTCTGTGACATGTGTGACCGCCCCATTAGATTCCACAGTGTGTTAATACACACTGTGAAATCTACATTAAACAGAGGCAAGTTAATGAAAAATAAAAAAGAATCAATACTTCACCTCTCCGACGCCTTCTCCCGGTGTGCGATCTCCGATTCCAAGTGAGATCTCTTCTGACAGGACCTGTGATGACGTCAGAGGGGGGGCGTTCCTGGGGCGGTCCCATCGCTGATTGGCTGCTCGCGGTCACATGACCGCGAGTGCCCGGGAACGCCCCCCCTCTGCCATCACCACAGGTCTTGTCAGAAGAGATCTGACTTAGAAGCGGGGATCGCACAGCAGGAGAAGGCGTCGGAAGGTAAGTATTCATTGTTTTTTATTTTTCACACACTTGCTTTTGTTTAATTTAGATTTCACAGTGTGTATTAACACACTGTGGAATCTAATGGGCGGCCACAGCTGTCACAGAGGGGAGGAGGAAGCAGGATTCTTCCTCCCCTCTGGGAGAATACGCAGAAGTAGCTGCGTAAACAATTGACATATCAATTGTTTACGGAGCTGCGTTTTCTCCCGGAAAACGCACTGCGTATTTTTACGCAATGTCTGCACTGCAAAGTGAATTTCCCATTCACTTTGCAGGCAGATAAAAGGCACATTGCGTATTTTGAAAAGCGCGCGTAAAAAAACGCGGCAAAATACGCAATGTGTGAACGTAGCCTAAGGCTACGTTCACACACTGCGTATTTTTACGCAGCTGCGCTTTTTTACATGCGTATTTTGTGAAATAGGCAGCTCCTTTCACACACTGCGTTTTTTTTTGCATTTTTCTCTGCGCTTTTTCAGAGCCCATTTATCATGTGGGCAATGGAAAAACGCAGAGAAAAACTGCAGAAAGAATTGACATGGTGATTCTTTTTACGCGCGCGTTTTTGCAGTGAAGACTCGCGCGTAAAAAAAAGCACAAATACGCAGTGTGTGAATGAATTGTGTCAAAACCCATAGGTTTGGCTGGGCTGCTTATCCAGAATTGCGTTTTCACTGCAAGAAGCGCGCGTAAAAAAACGCAGCAAAAAACGCAGGTAAATACAGAAAACGCAGCAAAAAACGCAGAGAAGCAGCAAAATACACAATGTGTGAACGTAGCCTTAATTTGGGATGTAATGACATTTGTGTCTCTGTTAAAGCACACATTTGTGGCACATCTCTCTGCACTTTTAAACACAGCCGCAAACACAGAGGCGACATCAATGCGCTACTGTACAGTATGTACGCTCCTGGGTAATACACCTTTGGACGCACACATCATCAAATATGGCACCGAGAAACAAGACTACCAATCGTAACGCTGGAGCTGCCACCAATCCACGCAGACCACCCGAGCTAGTAAGTATGCCCTGAAACGCCTACAGGAATGGTAAAGGCGATGTGTGCTGTCGCTCTTGACATCGCTCATGAGATGTTACACAGGACGATCAGCACACATCGCCCAAGAATGGCCGCCTGGTTTCAGAGCTCTGATGTGAAACCAGGCGACCACTCAGACGTGTCGCCGTTGCCCATTTACATTAGGCGACGCATTGGCGATGTCGCCGGCGACAGGCCACGCCCCAGCGTCGCCTATGGAATCGCCTGGGAGATCGCCACGTGTGACGGTGCCCTTAAGGGGGTGTCACACGCGTCAATGTCGTCAGTGAGATGATCGCTGACGACATTGACGGCTGATTGCTGGTGAGCTGTCACACAGACAGACTCACCAGCGATCAATTGACCAGAGACATCATGGAAACGATTTAAATATCGTTTCCATGATGTCTTGCTCCCGCTGCCAGCCTGCTGGAAGCGGGAGCAGGCTGGTCTCCAAGGTAAACTGCGGGTATCTAGGCAGCGCGCGCTGCCTAGATACCCGACGTGTACCTTAGTTACCAGCCTCCTCCGCTCACCGGCTGGTATCTAAGGTACACAGCGGGTAACTAGGGATCCTAGTTACCCGCTGTGTACCTTAGATACCAGCCGGTGAGCAGAGGAGGCTGGTAACTAAGGTACACGTCGGGTATCTAGGCAGCGCGCGCTGCCTAGATACCCGCAGTTTACCTTGGATACCAGCTCCCAGCGCTTGTGAGAGGCGCTGGGAGCTGGAATATCGCTACACCCGGTGTCACACGCAGCGATGCTGCGTGTCCACCGAGCGACAATCGTTTTAGAGCAGGTTCTAAAACCTGGCGATCATCAACCAGCGATTTATTGCTGGTTGATTCAGTATGTCACACGCGTCAATATCGCTGCAACGTCACTCGCAGCCGAGATCGTGCAGGCGATATTGACGCGTGTGACTCCCCCTTTAGACATCTGTATGATGACGTCTCTGAAGTTGACTCAGGTTACACAGTTGGTATCACGCAGCAGGGAATCCCGCTGTGCCCATGGTACATTGTTTCATGATTCTTTTTAAGCAGATTTTAAGAATGCATAAAAATCTGCATGTCTATCCTGAGGCCAATCTATGAGAGTTTAGAAGTGATGTGCCGATGTACTTTTTTTTTCCCTTGCAGATTTGGTGCATATTTTGTGGCAGAAAAGTAAACCACATGTGCAAGAAAAAAAAATGTTGCCACAGCACTTCTGACCCATCCTAGACTTTGCTGGCCTCAGGATAATCATACAGATTTTGATGCAGATTCTCAAAACCTGCACCAAAAAAAGTATCAAACAACACATCATGGGCACAGAGCCTAAGAGGGTCCAGGGACAGCCGCAGTTGTGATGAAAGGGCTTGAGGCTTTCTCTTGCCCACTGAATACTTCCACAGAGATGTCTAGGGCAGGGTGGCCAACTACAGTCCTTAAGGTCTGAATACAGTGCAAGTTTTCAGGATTTCCTTAGCATTGCACAGGTGCTAATTTCATCACCTGCAGAGGCACCTTGTGCTATGCTGAGGAAATCATAGAAACATGCACTGTTTGTGGCCCTTGAGAACTGCACTTAGCCATTCCTATTCTACAGGAGTGTGTGTAGTGTCTTGCATCTCCATATCTCAGAATGTCAGGCCAGAGACCTGTGTCTGATTCACCTGTCTCTATAGGGCACTATCAAAGCACCTGTTTGCAGAAACAGTCAAGCACTCTAGTAGTGAACTCAAAATAACTTTACTGTAACACAGACTAACTCTCAAACTCAAACATAAAAATATACATAGGATATAAATACAACGAAAGTCTCACAGGGATCAGTAGCACCCAGACTGTTAAAGTGTCGGAATGGCCACGAAGGGCAGAGTCCATTAAGGTCTTTCAGTTGGACCTCAAAGACAGTACCAGACAGTGTACCTGTGTGGCACTGGAAATGCACAGGTAAGATGGCAGGGAGACGCTGACTGAGTTCCGGGACTTTGTGTGTTTGCTTTTCCTAAGGGGCATGCTTCTTCCAATGACTTACAGGATTCCAACCGAAGCAATCACTACTGGATTTTAATGTTTGGACAATCTTATTGCCTAAAGCCTAGCTCCTCAATTAAACCCTCTATGTGATGCTTTGCTGAAGTAACATCACTGTCACAAATCCAATTCCTCAGACCACAAGTTATAAAAACTGAAGTGTGACATCTTTGTGGGAGACATAATGAGGATGAAAACAAATATTCAGGTCACCATTCACCACAAATCATCTGGAATGCTGAATAAGGTTTGTGGGCACTGAGCACTGCAGTAATGCAAGGACAACTGTAATATGAATTATACACATAACACAGTTGTGTATAAAAGTTTGTATTGTAAATGTATTAAATGAAATATGAGCCCCAATGGGACAGTGCTGCAAATGTATGTAAACCACTATGGAATTAATAGCGTTATATAAATGAATAAATATTATTTGTAGCATTATTATTATGACATGAAATAGTGATTGCTCATTTTCAAGAAGCAATATCCATACTGTGGTGTTTCATCAGTGTGAACTGACCTATAAGATCATGGATATGAAGGTAACTGCAGTCATGTGATCCGATCAGCTGATCGGTTGTGACATCACCGCAGGTCCTATAAACACCCAAACCTTGCTGGAGGCAGCAGTGGATTGCGGACAGGTGAGCATATAGGTTTTTTATTTTTAACTCTTTCTTTTACTTAATTTCACTTCTGCAATGTATATTATGCATTGCGGAAGTGAAATTAGACGGTTAGGAGCAATTTTAGTGTACTGAGCATGCTCAATACACTAAAATAGGGTCAGCTGTTTCCTCGGACCCGCGCTCATAGGCCCCCATGTTAAAGGCCGAGGATCGGATCGGATTTGGCCTAATTGCCATCCGATTTTGTGGGATCCGATTTTTTTCTGTGCCCAAAATCGGAGCAGTCTCCGATTTTGGGTACAGCAAAAAATTGGACACAAATCGGATTTCCACAAAATCGGATGGCAATTAGGCCAAATCTGATCCGACCCCCATATGATAACATGGGGGCCAAATCGGATCCGTGACTGTCCATTCTACAACGGACAGCCAGGGATCCAACAAAATCGTGATGTGAAAGCACAGAATTTAACAAATTGAAGACAACAGTCAACGCTGCACTTGCCTCCCATACAAAAACATTGCAAGAGAGAAAAAGAGTTGAATTCTAAAGAGACACAGAAGATTACGTGAGCAATAGAGTATACCATTGGGAGGAAAGTAAACCCAATAAACCTAATAGGCCAAATAAACCAAAAAAGCCATGGAAACCGCGCGGGGAGCCTACACCAAGTTCAGACAGCGACTCTGGCAGTTCCTCAACCACATTTATCGATTTTTTTTAGAACGACGATGAAGCAACGCACCAGAAGGTCGACCAGCAGGAACCACGACCGGAATGATCCTACGCTCACAGGTAGGGGTCCAAACTTAGTCGTCAACATTTCTGACTATACTCTCTCACCAACTGATATTTTGGTGTTGAACAGGGGCCTTTTGTTTTGTCCAACTCCAAAATGGAATGCATTTTAGCTGGAAAAAGATCTCCAGAAATTCTATAGATCAATCAGACTCAAAACACACTTTGGCCTAGGGGTTCCCAATCCAGAAAACAGGACCATTACACCAAAAGACTCAGCAACCATATCTTTAAACTCATTAGGCCGACACAACCCAAGTAGTTTTACTCCACCACGCACATACCATGCAACCGAAGCTGTCATTGATATCCTAGATAGAAAGATCAAGAGTATTGTTCATGATCAATGAATTGGCCTCCTCCCCACATGTAATAACTACACTGTCACTGAAAATTGAGCCATCAATAGCTTGAAAAACAACCCCACATAATCATCAAACTGGCAGACAAGGGGGGAGCCATCGTGGTCATGAACAGACATCAATACCTTGCAGAGATAGAACGACAACTCTCAGACTCCACTACATATCAAAGGATTGACAATGACCCATCATACAGAATAAGGAGTAAAATTAACATGGTATTAGAGAAATACACAAATAACAATACCATAGACACGAAAACCAAAACCTTCCTCAATAACCTACGTCCAATCACACCGGTATTTTATATACTTCTCAAGATACATAAAAATCTACAAAACCCCCCAGGCTGCCCTATCGTAGTTTCAACCAATTCCTTTCTAAGCCCACTATCCATCTACCTGGAGAAACTACTCACACCCTTGACCAAACAGACGCGAGATCTTTCCTTCCGGACACAAACGACTTTTTACAAAAAATCAGATCCATTGACCAGATATTCCCCCAGAGCTTCCTCACATCCTTTGATGCCAACAGTCTTTATATCTATATAACCCATGAAAAAGGGATAGAAGCTGTGAGAAACACCCTCAACAACACCACAACAGACCAGAACAAAATTGACCTATACATTGACCTTCTAGACATATTATAGAGGGACAACTTTTTCATGTATGGAGATGACTTCTATATCCAAAAATGCGGGACAGCGATGGGGTCCAACGTCGCACTGGCTTACGCTAATCTTTATATGGATGCGTTTGAAAACTCGTATATCTACCCCAATGACCTATTCTGGCAGTATGCTCACTGCTTGTTTAGGTACATTGATGATATTTTCTGTATCTGGAAGGGTAGTGAGAAAAGTCTTTTGACTTTCCACAGCTATATCAATTCAGTAAGACCAGAACTGACATTTTTCATTATCAACGACCAGGCCATGATCACTTTTTGTAGACACCAAAGTCCTTTCAAACACTGACGGCAAACTCTCCACGGACTTCTACACCAAGCCAACGGACTGTAACGGCCTCCTATTATACAACCCAAAAATCACCAGAGACAGGTTACCCAGATCTCAATTCAAGTGAGTAACTAGGATAATGTCAGATCCCATTACAAGAAACACCAGACTCACAGAGAAGAGCCACAAATTTGCCAAAAGGAACTATCCAGACAACCTCCTCAAATCAGAAATTACACAAGCACAAACAGATACCCAGGAACCACCTTTACAAGTAAATATAAAAGAGAGACTACCATTTGTCCACCAATGTATTTCAAAATTGCAGAGGGTGGACGGTGTATACAGACCTGCGCTGCATAGACCAGATGCAGCGCAGGTCCGTATATACTGTCCGCCCTCTGCAATTTTGAACTATGTTGACCGTTGTGGTGTGGATCCTTGCAGCAGCTATTACCTTTTGTCTTGACGCTGGTTGTGTGCTACACAATCCCTCCAGGTGAGTGACTAATTAAATTTAGTCCACCTTTTCATCAATGATAAGACCCTATTGCGCTTCTCTCTCCCTTTTCTAGTTTTGATTTGTCCACCAATATCACCCCACCATATATAAGGTACAGAACTTGGTACGCAAACACTGGCCCCTACTACATCGTCCATACCCGAATATTGAGGCCTTCCAGACACCACCTATCATGTGTACCAAAGACCTAAAAACTTAAGACAACCTCATCAGAGCTGACATAGGTAGTACAAAGAAAACCCCTCGACAAACCTACATACAACACAAAAGGACAGTCACCTATCGATGTCTGAATTGTTCCTCTAGTTCTAATGTAATCAAAGACGAAACTTTAACCCATCCCAGATCTGGTAAAACGTACAAAATTAAAGACCTATACACCTGCAACACCAAATTTGTAGTGTATGTAGTCAAATGTCCTTGTGGACTTCTTTATTTGGGGAAGACAACACAACCAATCAAAGACCACATTTCCTCTCATAAGTCCACAATTCGCTGTAACAAAACGTGGCTACCACTACCGCACCATTTCAAGGAGGCCAAGCACAGTGGCCCAGTTGAGGTTTCAGGTCATCGAAAAGGTCGAGAGACCCAGAAGGAGTAGGAACCACATTAAATTACTTAAGGACAGAGAATTTTTTGGATCTACACACTTGATACCCTGGCCCCTAGAAGATTAAATAGGGAAATAGACTGGGTGACCTAATTTACGGTAACCATTTTCTTCAAAAATTCTTTTAGGTTACCTGAAAATATTCTCTACCCTATCCCTAATCTCCCCAGCACGGTAAGATACAATCTATAGGAACAATTGTCAATTGGCACATATTATAGTTTTTCTCCCCCTCAATCTATAGTTACTTCTCCCCACAGGTTGGACTCCTACTGTAATAATATCATCTCTTATCTATTCGTACTTCCTCTTTGTGCAAATATTGTTTTACCATAAACTGGGTATATATGTCTACATAAACTTGTAAACTCCATCAACAGTATGCTGCACTAACTGTATGTTCTGTTGTCCAATATCCTGATACATCAAGTAGATTTGGTTCTAATTTGCATACAAAAGCATTTCGTAATATGCCCTCATCCTTCTTCTATCCTCTCCAATCTACTATCCCTATATTTCCACACATGACATTTGAGCCTATTAGCGCACACATGGCTTTAAAACACTTCATTACATCGCCTAGCAACGAGAGAAACAATATATCCTTCTACGCAAGCACAGGGCCACGTCATACTCTCGGAACATGTAAACGTGTCACATGTCCAGATACACACTGTGGCCTAGCAATGGCAGCACAACAATGACGGGGATTGCACGGCCTACTGCTCATGCGCGATCAATGTCACAGTTTCGGGTCATGTGATTGCACCACATGACCTAACGGAACTGCTTAAAAAGCGGTCATTGGCAGCTATCCGGTGTCATTTGGCCACAGCACTGGAGTGCTAGCACAAACAAGACACCAGACCGCTGCCACCAATGAAGTCCAGGAACACCGATTAAGAGAGGGGACAGTCCAACTAAGTTAAGTACTTATCCATGACTAAACACTATACTTTCTTTTGCCAATTGCAGTTCAATTATTACACCATCTTAAGACTGGGACCTAGGGATAAAGTGGGGATTGAACCAGAGCCCATTTCCTGCGATTCTATGAACGCAGAGACTACCTCAGAGGTATCTTTCTGTTATACACCTGATAAAAGATGAAGATGGTATACACATTGATCCTACTTACAGTGGTGGCCAAAAGTATTGACACCCCTGCAATTCTGTCAGATAATACTCAGTTTCTTCCTGAAAATGATTGCAATCACAAATTCTTTGGTGTTATTATCTTCATTTAATTTGTCTTCAATGAAAAAGCACAAAAGAGAATGAAGCAAAAAGCAGAACATTGATCATTTCACACAAAACTCCAAAAATGGGCCAGGCAAAAGTATTGGCACCCTCAGCCTAATACTTGGTTGCACAACCTTTAGCCAAAATAACTGCGATCAACCGCTTCCGGTAACCATCAATGAGTTTCTTACAATGCTCTGCTGGAATTTTAGACCATTCTTCTTTGGCAAACTGCTCCAGGTCCCTGATTTTGAAGGATGCCTTCTCCAAACTGCCATTTTTAGATCTCTCCACAGGTGTTCTATGGGATTCAGGTCTGGACTCATTGCTGGCCACCTTAGAAGTCTCCAGTGCTTTCTCTCAAACCATTTTCTAGTGCTTTTTGAAGTGTGTTTTGGGTCATTGTCCTGCAAGAAGACCCATGACCTCTGAGGGAGACCCAGCTTTCTCACACTGGGCCCTACATTATGCTGCAAAATTTGTTGGTAGTCTTCAGACTTCATAATGCCATGCACACGGTCAAGCAGTCCAGTGCCAGAGGCAGCAAAGCAACCCCAAAACATCAGGGAACCTCCGCCATGTTTGACTGTAGGGACCGTGTTCTTTTCTTTGAATGCCTCTTTTTTTCTCCTGTAAACTCTATGTTGATGCCTTTACCCAAAAAGCTCTACTTTTGTCTCATCTGACCAGAGAACATTCTTCTAAAACGTTGTAGGCTTTCTCAGGTAAGTTTTGGCAAACTCCAGCCTGGCTGTCTATGTCTCGGGGTAAGAAGTGGGGTCTTCCTGGGTCTCCTACCATACAATTCCTTTTCATTCAGACGCCGACGGATAGTACGGGTTGACACTGTTGTACCCTCGGACTGCAGGGCAGCTTGAACTTGTTTTGGATGTTAGTCGAGGTTCTTTATTCACCATTCGCACAATCTTGCGTTGAAATCTCTTGTCAATTTTTCTTTTCCGTCCACATCTAGGGAGGTTAGCCACAGTGCCATGGCTTTAAATTTCTTGATGACACTGCGCACGCTAGACACAGGAACATTCAGGTCTTTGGAGATGGACTTGTAGCCTTGAGATTGCTCATGCTTCCTCACAATTTGGTTTCTCAAGTCCTCAGACAGTTCTTTGGTCTTCTTTCTTTTCTCCATGCTCAATGTGGTGCACACAAGGACACAGGACAGAGGTTGAGTCAACTTTAATCCATGTCAACTGGCTGCAAGTGTGATTTAGTTATTGCCAACACTTGTTAGGTGCCACAGGTAAGTTACAGGTGCTGTTAATTACACAAATTAGAGAAGCATCATATGATTTTTCTAGCAGTACCAATACTTTTTTCCACCCCCTTTTTGATGTTTGGTGTGGAATTATATCTAATTTGGCTTTAGGACAATTCTTTTTGTGTTTTTTCATTGAAGGCAAATTAAATGAAAATAATAATACCAAAGAATTTGTGATTGCAATCATTTTCAGGAAGAAACTGAGTATTATCTGACAGAATTGCAGGGATGTCAATACTTTTGGCCACAACTGTACATACATACGCATGGATAGCCAAAATGGAATGTGCTACCTGTTTTTCAATGTGCATGTGAATGGGGTTTAACAAGGAGGGTCCCTATAGTGCTCGCTTCATACCATCTATCACTGGCAAATCTCAAACAATCTATTATGTAATTGCGAATGGGTTTTTTGCCCCTTTTGAGTCCGCTCTCGCTGCGAGTCAGCGTGGTCATGTGGATACGCCCGAAGCATTGGCCGCGCAGCGGCCATTGCGAGCAGTTCTAAGGCGACTCGCTATGCCCGCGCAGCGGGCATGGCGAGTCGCCTTAGCAGCGCGAAGCATTGGCCGCGAAGCGGCCATTGCGAGTCAGAGACTCGCTCTTCTAGAATCCCGATGCATGTGCATCGGGCACCCAGCTAGTCTGAACATATTTCACAATCAGATCATAAATCCCAATGATCGCATTATCAGAGATTTCGTCTGTATCGGGCTCAGCATTTGAGACTTGCGATTATCTGTGGTAACAGGGATGTATAACTTTCCAGATTGGTTCTATCTGCAAGAAGCTGCTTAAGGTTTTGGCAGCATTTGTGCTAAACAGGGATTTTCCACACTTGGCTGTGAAAACGACATTCCTCACTCTGTATCACATTGCCCGTACATTACAGAAATGGCTTCAGAGTAGAGCGGAGCTTAAATGACAGATCTGCCCAACCTGTGCTGTGTTACAGGAAACCAGACCATGTCCTCTAATCCACAGCTAATATTTTCCATCTGGATTAGACTAACATGAGAACAAAGGGAAGAGTTCAGGAGAAGTCTACCTGAGTGTTGGAGGCCTGACCACTGAAAGCAGATGAAGACAGTCAGGCTCTTGCCCAGACCAGAAGATATTGCTATCAGACCACCATGCTCACTCAAGTGGAAAAATATTAGTTTGGATTTTACCGTTACTCCATTATGTACAGACAGTGCTGGGTGATGACACTCGTCTATTAGGGTTTATCAGTATCAGTAATCTCCTATATGTGGCACAAAATAAATAAATAAAGAGGATTATTTAAGTACTGGAAGCAAAAGAATTTTACAACTTTAAGTGTATGAAGTGAACCTGGACGTACAGGTTAATTGTGGGCTCTGCTCACTGAGGGGCAGTAGGTGCTTCTTTCTCAACATTTATGGCCACTTTGCACGGCCCAACATCGTTTCGATATTGGATACAACGGCACAGGAGCGCGCACTTTTTTGGCTGAAATCCAAGATCGCATAGGAGCTGTCACACTGGGAGATATCGGCAGGCAACACAACTGCGATGGGTACGCCGCCTTGTACGCGCGACCCAGGGAACGACCATTTAACATGGGAGAGAATAGGGGAAGTTGCTCTCCAAATCGTTGTTGGGCTGTCACACAGCACGATCCTGCCAGATCGTCCATCCAATATTGGGCAGTTGGAGAGCCTGCACAATTCTTCCCCGATATCGTTTTGGCATCGTTCTTGCATCTAATTGGACATTTACACCATACAACGCTTGAACGATATCAGCGCCAATGCACGAACCACGTGACTTTTTATCGAAGCTGGACGACGATATCGGGACGTGTAAAGTGGCCAATACTGTGTTGTGGAGGTAGAGAGGGGTGATTAGTGTTCAGTTTAAGAAAGCTTCTGTATACTTTTATGTGCAGAGTAAGATTGTCAGCAGGTGTGTGAGGCTGAATCTATCTAGTTCAGAGGGAATGACCCCACTAAATTGTGCACTAAACCGATCTCTACTGCTATTAGGTATCCTTGTGTGCAAGGGAGTGAAATTTCAACTAATTGTACATTTTTACTTCAGTGAGAAAGTGGATGAACTCTAGCGCCACCTTTAGGTAGCTCCTCAAAGTCATAGTGGACTTTCTGACAAGCCTTTTAATATGACTAAGGATTTGTGCCAGATCAGAACCCCAAACTGCAGACGCTGTGTTTCGGGGTAACTGCTCCTCATCAGTGTACTGTGTGGGATATTCTGATCTGGCTGTATGAGAGGCTATAGATGAGGTCTGGGGAACTCACTATGTACCCTATGGAGAGACGTTTGCCTGCAACCGTAAGGAGAAAGTTAAGTAGATAAGGAGATTTAAAGCCGCATCCCTCCTCTAGGAAATAAGCACATTTTCACTTTCTCAGAAGCTGGAGACTGGTGGATCCCAGGTCCACTGGCTACTTGTTTGGACCCCTGAAGCAGTGATCTAGAGAGCCAAAGAGACGAGGCTGCTTCCAAGGCTCGCATCACCTGCTTGGCTGAGAAAGATTCACACAGAAGTTGGGAGAAGGGCAGATGGAGTACACAGACCCCATGAACACTAGAACTCATAGAAGACCGCAGAAAGGCAAACCCTTACCCTTAGCAGAGCAGGTTCCAGCTCTGCTCAGACTGGCTGAACTGCATGCCTGGTTCTCTATGTGTCCTAGATGTGCTTAACTACAACAGTAAGGGAACTGTAAAAGATTGTCTGCTGTGTCTTCTTTCCCTCTGCATCATCCAATTGCTTTTGTTGCGCCCAGGCTTTGGGGTACTCGGGTGTCAGGCTGCAAGGGTTAATGCTCCTGCTATCACGGGGAGTGGTGGCCGCGCCTGACTCCGTGTCCTGGGCCTATCTTCCAAAAAGGGGGGTTACATTTACAGGGGACTATTTACAGTTGTTGTCGTGACGCCACCTGTAGTTTCTGGTGAGATGCCACCAGCGCCGTCACAGTCCGCCAGAGGTAGATGGTACTGCGGCTGAGTTGGTAAAGTCCTCCACAGGTAAAAATGGACCTCCGGGGCAGCGTAGTGTGGTTGGGCGGCTTGGGTTGGGGCTGTGGCTGGACTGGGGAGTGTTGGAACAGTCTATGTGGGGGGGGTGCGATGTGGTGCTGGCGTTTGCGGCGGCTGTCCTACCTGCGCAAGTGCGCTCCTGGGAGCCGGAGGGGCAGAGGAGAGGGGGGGTGGGATCAGGCAGGGGAAGCAGGAAGCTTTCTGCTTCCCTTGCCTGACCCTCCTCTTCCCTGACGGCGGCTTGTGGGGGTCGGCTGGGGGCCCCCCTGCAGGCTTGAAGGGGGCCTCTAGCCGGTCGGGGCCCTGGTGCAGCTGCACCACGGTAGCTCCACCCCTGGTCCGCATGCTCTAAAACCATTACCTCCTAGTGCGAGTTGATGAGGATTTCACAGTTTTATTTTTGGTTTTAGACTTAGAATGCGGATAGCATTAAACCTATAAAGAGATGGCTTTTCTGAAAATTATTCTGGGCGGCAACTTGGTAAATTAAGCGCATATACAGATTTTTCATCATTCATAATCATTACATCACCTAATATACAGTACCCCTATCAGACCCCTTGAACCACCTTGATTCTCCCAGTTCCTTACTGTTCATAACCAGTTTTTTAATGTAACTTGCTGTTCATTATAATAATCTCCTCTCTCCACTCTCACTCTGCTCTATATCCAGCATATTTTTATAAAAAAATTTTAACACAGCAAAAATTGCCTATATTCTACCCGTATCAGCAGTTATCTTTTATTTCATGTTTTGTAGTGTTTCTCTCATAATCTAGTACAAACTTAACATTAGCAACCTCTGATTAATATTTAATATTCATTTGATATGTTCTTCAACACATGCTGGACGTCATTTATTGATGTAATCCATACATCATAAATCGACTTCCACTTGGGCATGCAGCTAAGGCTGGACTCATCATTAGATCACACCCATTATCACTTTTTGGGTTAAGTAAGAAAAAAAAGTTCCATCAGCGGTCAGAGAATCATCAACTGAACCAATCCTCCCTTCAGTCAGTTTTGGAACAACAGGTATTTACTTGTTTTCACTAAACATAAAAATCCAAAATCCAAAATAATATTTTTCCATTTGAATGAGCGCAGTGCTCCGATAGTGGTTTATTTTTCTTTTTGATAGGTGGGTAGATACGGATCACCTGCGATTCCTCTCTTAAATTATGTCAATTTTACTAATTATCAGTATTTTAGGTTTATTGTAATATATTCTAAAACTCAGAATAAAAATGTAAATGAGATAAATGAAAAAGAGACTGATCATAATTAGAGAACACTTTCAGATACCTGCAAGTTATTGGTGTTAATCTGACACCTGGTGCTAATTTTCTTAATTATCTGACATGCCCTATGTAACTGGCAGCCTAATTTTCCAGTTTGCACCGACTTTGCTATTCCAAAGTGACTGAAAGCCTCTGGCAGCAGTTTGTCCAGATGAAGGATAAAGGGTCACCCTATCAGCCATAGCAGCAGAAGTTGGTCATTCCAAGCTTATGATTTCTAGAATATCGCATCTTTACAACATCACAAACTCCCCCAAGAAGGCTGGTCGCCCTCAAAAGACAAGTGCAAAAGATGGCAGGATAATGCAGAGAATCTCCATGGATAGTCTGTTAGGTCCCCTGGCACTGCTCTCCAGCTCACCTCTCCCGGGTCGGCTTCCTCTGCCCCTCTGCCGACTGGGCATCCGGCGTCCAGGCGTACTGTGTCGCGGAGCCTTCGCCGGTTCCCTTCCTGCCAGCTGACAACTGGGCTCACACATGAGCACATTACAATGGTCGTATTCATGTGACCAATCAGCGGTGCACTAGGTGCACTCCTCCCCTGTGACTCTAGGTGCCGCCACGGTCCAACCCAGGGGCGTATCTAGGGGGGTGCAGCCGGACCTTTTGCTCCGGGCGCCAGTCAGTAGGGGGCGCTGGTGCGGTGCCATCATCAGGTGACCAGCCGCGGCTGCACTGCAGCGCCGCCGCCGGAACTAATCTCCTCGCCGCATATTGTGTGTGCACGGCCACGGGCGGCCGCGGAGCTGTGCGTGGGTGCACACAATCAAGCCCTGCTGCTGGTCTGCCCCCTGCCAGCAGTTACCACCCTCCCTCTCCCCGGTCACGTCGCGCTGCGGCTGACGTCACCCGTGCGCCGCACAGTGGGACGGAGTGGTGAAGGAGAGGAGCCGAGGGCAGGAGCTGCTGACTGCTGTGGCCTGCCTCCTCCTGAGTTCCGACTCCTGCCTCTGACTGAGTCGTCCGGGTCCGGTCCGTCCTAGGCTAGCTGCGCCTACAACTGTACTCCAGTCCTAATGAGGTAAAAAAAGGTAACCCTAAACAGCCGGGAGGGGGGGGGGGGGAATTGGGGTGGGGGTGCCTGTCCTGGGCTGGCCAACTAGGAGTTATGAGGTGTATATATATCATCTACATCAGGGCAGGTGCAGGCACACGCACATACTATGAGGTATAATATACCTCATAGTGTGTGTGCCTGTGGATGTATACATATATACACCCCATAGTGTGCCTGCCTGAGGTATACATATATATATACCTCAGGTATACATATATGTATACATCAGGCAGGCACACACTATGAGGTATAATAATTCCCCCCAACCCCCCCGGTCCTCAACCAAGGCTGCAGGGCAGCAAAAGCCCCCCCCCTCACCTACTCGGGGGGGGGTGCCGAAATAGAGCTGTGCCCCGGGCGCCATGAAACATAGTTACACCTCTGGTCCAACCTGACACTCCCCTTGACCAATAGCTGCTCTTCCTCTGGTATATTAGGCCACCTCCACTGATGGGAGGTGCCTGATCATTAAGTTAGTTTGCTTCTCCCTTGCTGACTGTTGGTCAGGCCTTCCTTGTACTCTTCTCCAGTAGAGCCATTCCTGCTCTTCTAGCCTTGTACCCTGTTACCTGGAACCCTAGCTGTGCTCTTCCCCGGTAACAACATTCCTGCTCTCCTAGCCTTGTACCGTTACCCGGAATCCTTAGCTATGCCGTAGCATAGGCTAACCTTATGAGCCACCCCCCTGGTACTAGCAACCATGGTATTTAGACCCCCTGGGCTTGCCCCTGACAATTCCTGTACAGGGGTTGGTTAAGCAAGGACCAGCTCACCCAGGGAAGTTCGGTACCACGGCCCAGTGGTTCCACTCTAGGGCGCCTTCCCCCGGAAGCGTGACATAATCTTTTTAACACTGAAGCCAGAATAGTTTGCCAATTCAGTACTGAACAAGGATCTGCCTCATCATTCAGTGTCACGACATTTAAGAGCATTTGGACTGAAAGCCCACTCTACAGCGACCAAACCTATAATTAGCAGAAAGAATCAAAATGCTAGACTGAACTTTGTCAAGGAGCATGTTGTGTGGACAGAAGAGAAGTGGTCCAAAATTCATTTTAGTGATAAAAGCAAGTTTAATTTATTTGAGTCTGATGGGAAACATTATGTTTGTCGACAAACTGGGGAAACACTGAACCCAAAGTGTGTAAAGAAGTCACTGAAAGGTGGTGGATAAAGTGTCATGGTTTGGGGAATGTTTTCTGCTGCAGGGATTGGGCCTCTCATACAGCTACATCGAAGACTGAATAAACGTGTGTATCATAGCCTTCTTCAACAACACGTGGTTCCCTACTTGCATTCATCACTCAATTTTCATGTAGGACAATACCCTCTGTCACACAGCAAAATGGGTAAAGCAGTTTCATGAAGCAGAAAACAATGAAACAATGAAATGGCTGCCCAGAGTCCTGATCTAAACCCAATAGAAACCTCTGGAAAATCTTTGGTGATACAGTTATGGCCAACAAACCCACATCAGTCACAGAACTGTGGAAGAGACTGGAAGAAGAGTGGAGAAAAATCCCCCAGAGCAGTAAGACTAGGGATGTACTTTGGCTGCAAATGCACAGAAGTAATTCACAGCAAAGGCCTGTACAAAGCAAAGGCCTATACACAGCAAAGACCTGTACACAGCAAGGGTCTGTACTATGCAAAGGCCTGTACAAAGCAAAGGGCTGTACACTTCCTACTGATTGGTGATTGTTGTAACCTTCACAACATTTAGTGTTAATCTTTCTATGTCTACAGTCATTGCTGTTGTCTAATTATTATCATCACGTTTTGTGTAAAATAAAGGTTTAAGTTGATGAACTTTGGTTATTTTGGGAATGGCATGGTGCACCCCTTACACAAAAAACGCAAAATGTTCATCAATGTAGATTACATTCTGTCTATAAAAATCAAGTGATCAGACATTGTTCTCAAATCTTGATCACCAGTGTAGATTACATTCATGTTGTGGTCTTCATGCTGAATTGTTTCTTATTCCATTTCCTAACAAGTAGATGACACATAATAATACTGATCTTCTCATTGAGTCCTTAGGCATAACAAACTGGAGAATCGAGCTCGTCCTGTCCTTGTGATCAATCTTCATGTAATTGTGGGTCCTAATAACACAGTAAATTCCTTAGGCCTTCACATCTGCGTTTTCGAAATTCGCGCAGATGCGGTGAAAAACGCATCTGCGTTCCGCATAACGTTCCACTTGCGGTACGCGTTGCGTTTTTCCATAGAAGTATAGGGACTTGCGGCAGATCGCAGTGCTTTTGCACTTGGCAGTCGGCTGCGAAAAACCTGCTGACGCGTTTTTCCTGCGAGCCGCAATGCAAACCGCACTTGCCCATCTGCGAAGTCCCCTATATCTATGAAAAACCGCACGTGCCCAATGACGTTAGCGGCAAACGCGCAGATCCTTTTCACGATCTGCGGAATACGAAAAGCTGATGTAAGCACCTTACACGAAACCATAGATGAAACAGCATAAACTACTGTGTTATCTATAAAATGGAGCGAGGTCTCAGGTGTCACCCAAATGCTGATCATGGCTTTGCCCAATGTTTTCCTAATGATTAATACACTCGCCTTGTATCCATTCCAGGACCAGAGCTGCCTCTCCTGATTTACTGACCACATGGTGTTTGTCATGTCTGAGTGGGGGACAGCTGTCCTTGATCATTTACATTAATTGCTGCTCCTTGCCCCTTTTTCTGGCCTTCTGCCACATACTAAAAGTCAACAACATTGAGGAACAATTGCTTTATAGACCACTGTATTCACCACAAACAAAAGGGAGATTGTGTCTATGAATTGATGATCCAACTTCCAGCCACACTCCAAGGATGGACTTCATCCACTGCTCCAGACCAGGTGGAATGGAGATTATTATTATTATTCATTATTATTCCATGGCGCTTTACATGTGAAAAGGGCATACACAGACAAGTATAATAAACATGAGAAATACAATGCACACACAAGTACAGAAGGAGAGAAGACCCTGCCTGCGAGGGCTCACAGTCTACAAGGGATGAGTGGGGATACACTAGGAGAGGGTAGAGCTGGTTGTGCGGTGGTTCAGTAGACTGAGGGTCACTGCAGGTTGTAGCTTGTCAGAAGAGGTGGGTCTTCAGGTTCGTTTTGAAGTTTTCCACGGTATGCGAGAGTCTGATGTATTGGGGCAGAAAGTTCCAGAGCATGGGGGAAGCACAGGAGAAACCTTGTATGTGGTTGTGTGAAGGAGAGATAAGAGGGGAGGAGAGAAGGAGATATTGAGAGGATCGGATTGATTAGCCACATTGAGTAGCAGCTGTGCTTATGATAAAGCTGGCCTTTCCATGGCCACACACTGTAGTGTATGTCTACCCGCAGCTCACGCTGGTGATAAGGGTACAGGCACACGTCTTTTAAGTCGCTGGAACATACAGCTTTTTTATAACCGCTGCCCAGTCCGACTTCTGAAGCATTTAAAAAAAACTGACAGCGGAGTTGTTGTTACATTGCTGGACATTATGTTCCTTTTTGTTGCGGTTTTGCCACTTTTTCAGGCAGGTTCCAGGAGGAATGCAGCTGAAAAACAGACATCTCGTGCACATGTCCTAACACCTCATCATCAGTGGATTTTAAAGTGAACTTGTCACCAGGTCCCTCCCATACATGTCGCAGCCACCATCAGCAAGCTCTCCTATATGGCATTCTAGAATACTGTATAGTCCCCAGTCTGAACTGAACAAAAAAATACCCTCTACCATACTCACCTAAGGGGCGGTCCGCTCTGGTCCAACGGGCGTCACCGGCCCCCTACTGGCACCTCCCCTTCTGACCGCCGTCCTCCTCTCCCGCTCCGCGCGGATGACGGATACAAAGTCATCCCTACAGTGTCCTCCACTGTGCATGTGCGCCTCTCCCTGCCCTGCTGAAGCAGAGCAAGGTACTGTAATGTAAAGGCGGGTGGAATGGTCAAATAGCACCCGCACATGCGCACTACAATACTTTGGCAGGCAAAGAAAGTGCACAGGGGCGCAGTAAAGAACAATGTGTGGATGACGCAGGATGCGTCAATCTGCACGAATCAGGAAGAGGGGACAGCGATCCCAAGAAAAGAGGAGGCGTTGGACCAAGACTAGTGACGCCCACCGAACCTGACAGCCACAGAGGTGATTACAACAAAAGGTCATTTTTATTTTATATAGATCGGCCTGGGGATCTCCACTGGAGATTAAAACTAGAGAACAATGTACAATCACTTGATTAATCCTAAGCTTCAGTCACAGCATTAATTAGGGCACTGATCCCATTGGGGTAATAAGGAACCTCTGCTGCACATCCACATCATTCCTCTATCATCACATTAGATGAATGAGGGATATTTGGAGGTAACTCTATCAAGTTTTACATTTCCAGCCAAATTACCTCCCACAATGCAACCATTCCCCAAAAGTCAGGTATTTTTTGTTGGCAAGAGAGGCAAAGTAAAGCAATAAAATTGGTTGTGGCACCATTTTATCCGGTGTATGGATCGAAAACAAATTATATTGGTATTGTAAGTAGTGATGAGCAAGTAGCGAAATATTCGCACTCGCTATACTCGTAACGAGTAGTTTTTAATACTCGCACATTCCTCTAAATAGCGAGTCCAATGTTAGTCAATTAGCGATGGGCTCTGCTCACACACTCTCGGCTATAAAACGAGTCGTTCTGGGACAGTGCGGTAGAGTGGGCTTTTTTACGATTTCAATTCCTAAAACACCTTGGGTGCCCCCCAGTGAGAGCCTAACATCCAGTCTGCTCTCACTGAGGTGTCAAGCTCACTTTGTGTACTGAAGGGAGCCAGCAATATGTGTCAGATCGATAACTGATTGACACATCACTCATGAGCACCAGCGATACTCACTGAGTGCCAAATTCTTACATTTATTGCGAATGGCAGTGGCGTAACCAGAGTCTGGCGAGCCCCGGTGGGAAATTTAGACCTGGGCCCCCCTCCCCGCTTTTGATGAAATGTATGCGCCTCATGTAACGTTCTAAATCCTTTAAAGACTCACAAATTGACCCCTCTCCCCTTCATTATGTAATAGTGTCCCTCATCCTGCTATATATGATCCTCCTCCTAGAATATGGCCCTTATCGTGGTATATATGTCCCCCATCCTGGTTTATATGGTCCACCTCCTCCCGTCACCATAGTTGTCCAATTATTATAATGCATCCACATATTCCTCCATATATACAATGTACCCTCATAGTCCTCTATGTATTATAATGCATCCCATAGTCCTCCATTCATAAGGTAGACCCCATAGTCATTCAATTATTATAATGAACCCCATTATCCTCCATATAATATACTGCAGCCTCACATCCCTCCATATATCATAATGCAGCCTCATAGCCCTCCTTATAGCATAATACAGCCTCATAACCTCTCCATATAGTATAATGCAGCCTCATAGCCTCTCTGTATAGTATAATACAGCCTCATAGCCTCTCCATATAGTATAATGCAGACTCATAGCCTCTCCATATAGTGTAATACAGTCTCATAACCTCTCCATATAGTATAATACAGTCTCATAACCTCTCCGAATTAGTATAATGCAGCCTCATAGCCTCTCCGTATAGTATAATACAGCCTCATAGGCTCTCCATATAGTATAATGCAGCCTCATAGCCTCTCCATATAGTATAATACAGCCTCATAACTTCCCCATATAATATAATGTAGCCTCATATCCTCTCCATATAGCATAATACAGCCTCATAGACTTTCCATATAGTATAATGCAGCCTCATAGCCTCTTCATATAGTATACTGTAATACAGCCTCATAGACCCTGCATATAGCATAATACAGCCTCATAACTCTCCATATAGTGCAGTCTCAAAACTTTCCATATAGTGCAGCCTCAATACTCTCCATATAGTAAAATACATATAGCATAATACAACCTCAAAATTCTCCATATAGTGCAGCCTCTAAACTCTCCATATGATGCAGCCCCAAAACCTACCATATAGTGGGGGCTCATACCTTTCCATATAGTGCAGGCTCCTCAAAAATCTTCATATAGTGCAGCCTTATATATGCAGCCTCATATCTCTCCATATAGTACAGTGTTATATATGCAGCCTTCTCCCATATAGTGCAGTACTAGTAGTACTGTACTACTGTACATATGCAGATTTCTCCCATATAGTGCAGTATTATATATGCAGCCTTCTCCCATATAGTTCAGTATTATGTGCAGCCGTCTCCCATATAGTGCATTATTATATATGCAGCCTTCTTCCATATACTGCAGTATTATATGTGCAGCCTTTTCCCATATAGTGCAGTATTATATATGCAGCCTTCTCCCATATAGTGCAGTATTATATATGCAGGCTTCTCCCATATAGTGCAGTATTATATGTGCAGCCTTCTTCCATATAGGGCAGTATTATGTGCAGCCTTCTCCCATATAGTGCAGTATTATGTGCAGCCTTATATATGACCCCCTTCCCTCCCCCTCCCATAATCCTCTGGCCATACTGCACTAATTATTAAAAAAAACTACTTTACTTACCTCTCCTGGTTCCCTCGTTGCTCTGGCGATCTCCTCTGAGGATTGCCTCAGGAGGAGGAAGAGGTGCCACCGGCCTGTGTTCCACTGAGCACTCAATCAGGAAGTGGGAGGAGGCGGCACAGTGAAACGCAGTCCAGGAAGCCAGCAGGTCAGAGGAGGGGAGGGGTGGGAGCAGCAGCAGGAAGTAGGAAGCTCCCGTCCCCTCCTTTCCTCTCCCTTATAGGTCCGGGCCTCATTGCACCCACAACCCTGGCCTGCGGCCACGATTGTTAGCCACTGGCAGACGGCACTGTGGCTCAGTGGGTAGCACTGTATGGTGGCTCTATGGTGGCACTGTAAGAGGGCTCCTTGGTAGTACTCAGGCAATTTAGACTGTGAGCCCCAATGGGGACAGCGATGACCACACTGTGGGATAACCAGTGCAATATAAGTGAGTAAAATAATAATAGTATGACATCACATTGTTTTTATGGTGTTCACATTCACTGAATGAGCAGAGTGCTGTTGGACACACATGCTCCATCACCTCCACCTAATGCTTAGGAGGAGCATGTGACTGAGCATGTGTCTGACACACTCCTCCAGGGCCTTAGGATACTCGGAATCGGGCTTTGAGGCTTAATCAAGGGGATCACAGGGACCGAGACCCAGCTCCGGGACCCTGGCGGTGTCATCATTAAGAGTTCGGTATGGCTGGCTCTCTCTCTTAGGGATGGTAATCTGGTGTGCAGGGTTCATTCTGGGTAGGGATGACTAGACCTGGGGATACTTGTTAATTTCATGTGATGCCACCCGCAGGTTGCTGCTATTAATGGCCGCCGCTGCAAGAGAGTTCTCTTAGGAGCCGATGGTTGGGAGGCAGCAACGTTCTTAAGCCCTCTACGGTTAGGGCTGACCCCCAGAGCAGCTTGAGGTACCTGAGTGAGTTGGTGGTTATGTTTCTGGTGCTTCTGACTCATTAAGAAAGTTCACGGACACAGCGAGTTGCAGTCTTTAGGTCTTTTACTCACAGTCATTGTGCAGCATCCCGCTGAGTACTGGGTTCTCAGAGGCAGGGATCCAGCTACTCCCGAGTAGTAGGATAGTACATAACCGTCAACCCTTCTCTGTCCTTTCCTGGTCATCTCACACAGCGCTTGCCTCTCCCGTCCTGCCTTGCACCTCGCCACACAGAGTCAGTGGCTGTGGGCTTTTGTTAGGGGTAAACCTGCAGTATCTCCCCTTAGCCCTATGGTTGCCACGTTTTCAGCAGATGTGCATGGAAGTCGACTGTGCCACCATGGAAGTGTTACAGCCTCTGGGTTGCTAGCTTAGCCTGGTCTGTCTTCACCACTAGTCTTGGGGTTCCCGGTGCCCCTTTCTTCCTGGTCCCTCCACTTGCCTGTGCCTGACAATGGATACGAGCCCCATGGGTGGATTGCTCACTTCCTGTGTCTCTGGAACCCTCTCTTCCTCATGGAGCCACTTGGGTGCTGTTTCTGCTCCTCGGTCTGGCCTCAGGACGAGCTCCCACTAGCTCCAATCCTCTAGACCCAGTCTCAAATCCAGTCCTCAGGACCCACCAACAGTTCTTGTTTTCAGGATTTCCTTAGTATTGCACAGATGACAGTTTAATCACCTGCACTGCGGATAATTCAAACCCCTGTGCAATACTAAGGAAATACTGAAAACATGACATGTTGGTGGGTCCTGAGGACTGGAGTTGAGAAACACTGCTCTAGACACATCTCAGGCGTACTTGCTCTAGCTTCCCTCCAACTCGACCTCTGTTGTTCAACAGTCTCTCCTCAGCTGTTCTACTGCCTCTCCTCAGCTGGTCAACTCTAACCTCAATTGTTCAACTGTCTCTACTGCATTCTAGATCTTTTCTGCTCCATTTATACCCCTTGTCATGTGTCCCACGTCATCTATGTGTGTTCTTCCTGGCTTCACTCCTTCCCAAGTGCTCTCTCTAACTACTTCCTTCACCACCCATCACCACTACAATGCTTCCTAGTGCATGGCCTTGGTGTTCCTATACCAATCTGTACCCATCTTACTCGAGAGTGGGATATTACACCCTATCAGGGGTGTAGTACCTCTGTGGCAACTGGATCTGCAGGGGCGCCCCATGTGCACCAGCAGTAAGCTCATTAGGTGGTCATGACTTAGCATGTATGTCTGTAAGAGTATGCAGGGATCTCTAGATAGTGACATTTTCTGCCCCTCTGCACGCAGCAGTGTGTGGGGAAGCAATATTGGGGGCACTAGGACCCAGAGATATCCTGCCTGAATAAAAATGTGGGGGCTGACAGCCAAAGGTGTTGTTGTGGAGACAGGTGAAAAGGACAGTTGGTGGAGCTGATGAGGGTCCTAAGGTGTGGTGAGCAGGAGAAGTCTGTGATAAAACGGAGACTGGATGATGATTACCTCTATAGCTGAGCCTCAGGAGGGGACTGAGGACTTTTTACCTGAGAAGAAGCAGGTGGACTTCTGTCAGAGTAAGAATGCAGGGTTTTGAATTTTGGTTAAGGTCTGCCAGCAACATTTTGAGAGAAAAGACTGAATACCCGCTGTGAGGAAGTAAAGTGAGACTGTAGGTGTAGGTGAGGTGTCCTCCAGGTGAATATATATCCCCCGAAAGACTTGGGACCCCCTTAAGACAAGATAACGGACTATTTTTGTTCACTGTGGTTGTGTTTTTGGCATCAGTGTTGTAAAAAGCTGCAATCCGGACTTCCCCAGGCCTGGTATAGCCTGCATCTGGACTAAATGGTACTGCTAGATAAGATACCGGGTATCCAACAGATGACATATATATATATATATATATATATATATATATATATATATATATATATATATATATAGTGGGTTTATATGTATTTGTGTGCATAGAGTTAAGATTGTAAATCGGTGTTATTTCTGTGATAAATTTATTCCTGGCATTGTCTTCTCATGCTGAGGAGGAACACTGAGTTAACACACCTACCCCTAACCTGATGCTGGGTGTATGTAAATAATATAGATAGTAGTTATTATTATTGTTATTTTTTATTATAGCGGCATTTAGTCCATAGCTGTTTAAATGTGAATAAGGCATACATAGACAAGAACAATATTCATGAATAATACAAGGCACAGACAGGTACAAGAGAAGAGAGGACCCTGTCCGTGAGGGTTTACAGTCTACAAGGGATGGGTGAGGATACAGCGAGTGAGGGGAGAGGACCCTGCTCGTGAGGGCTCACAGTTTACAAGGGATGGGTGGCAATAGAGTAGGTGAGGGTAGAGCTGGTCATGCGGTAATTTGGTGGACTGAGGCTCACTGCAGGTTATACGCTTGTCGGAAGAGGTGGATCTTCAAGTTCCTTTTAAAGGTTTCCACAGTAAGCGAGAGTCTGATGTGTTGGGTAGAGTCCCAGAGAATAGGTGATGCAAGGGAGAAATCTTGCATGCGGTTGTGGGACGAAGAGATAAGAGGGGAGTAGAGAAGGAGTCCTTGAGAGGATCTCAGGTTTCGTGTAGGTAAGTACTGAGGGACCATATCACAGATGTATGGGGGAGACATGTTGCGGATGGATTTTTATGTTATGGTTAGGGTTTTGAATTGGAGTCTCTGAGAAATGGGAAGCTAGTGAGATGCTTGACAGAGAGGAGAGGCTGTGTAATAACGGGGAAACAGGTGGATTAGTTGGGTTTAGTTTATGGTAGATCGAAGGGGTGCAAGAATGGGAGGGGGAGGCCAGAGAGTAGGAGGTTGCAGTAGTCCAGGCAGGAGATGATGACGGCATTCATAAATGTTTGTTTCTTGGTCGAGAGATGTACGAATCTGGGAAATATTTTTGAGTTGGAGTCAGCAGGATATGGCAAGGGCTTGGATATGTGGCTTGAAAGAGAGGGCAGAGTCGAGGATTACCCCGAGGCAGCGAACATGCAGGGATGTGGAAAGTGAAAAACCATCGACTTTGATGAATAGGACTGGTGGTGTGGTAAAGTGAGTTGGGGGAAAGATGATGATAATCACAGACCCGGACACAGAATAAGTCAGCCCCTGTGGTGTCCTTTCCTGTCCGTGGATCCTACAAAAAGCAGGATCCCACGGACAGGAAAAAATATGTGATGTGAAAGCAGCCTAAGTTGATGTAGTTGGCATGATAAGCTTACTCTGCAGGAAAACGTTTTTGGAAGACCCATGGTGCATCCAAGATGGCACCTGAGTGAAATGTCAAGATGGTGAATGATGTTGCCATGCAGAAAAAAAAGTCCATCACTGGAGTGGAGGGTGCAGAAGAGTGTGTAGGAATGCCCATTCCAAAAGATGTCCAGAAATCGGATTGCCCTTTGCAGAAGATCCAACCCACTGCAGAAGACACAGTGAAGAAAGAGCTGGCTCCATTAACCTACTGTTGAGCAGGAAGCAATGTGTAGTTCAGTGAGATAATATGGCATTCAAGAAGCCTTTTTTGAAGAGTCTAGAAGCGACAGTGAGGACATAGGCCTAATAGCTTTTTTGCGGATGAAGAGGCGGTCGAGGCTGAATCAACTATCCTATCACAGATTGTGACCCCCAGATAAGATGCCAGGGCAGGTATGAAGTCCCAGAAGATTAATGAATGATGTCAGAACCAGATGATCATGCAACTATCAGGGAAGACACACTGCTCCTAACAGCCATCACAGCGTTGTGTGAGCTGTACAGTAACTTAAGAGACTGTACCCACCTTAAGTGGGCTAGAAAGATTGCCACGATGTTGCCTGTGTGTGCTGTATAGAGGGAGAGGAGAGACTACAGCGATGGGCCGGAGGGACTACGAACTCACCACCTCGGAGCAGGAGGTTGTGAGGCGCTTCTGGAGGCTACTGACACCTAGTATTCAGGCGGGTTATCTGCTGGCCTGGATCAGGAGTCAACTAGCGATGGAGAGGGATGCTGCCGCAAAGCAGGAACAGTGACCGCCCGCCCCTGCTGTGAGCTCTGCCATTACCCTGCCCACTGATCCTGTCCCTGCCACCTTCCAGGAACCCCTAGCTCACTGACTCTGCATCTGTTCTGCCCGCAAGTGATGCATCCAGCACCACCAGCACCCACTCTTTATCCAGTGCCCAACTCTTCAATAGAGCCCGGCTGCGCTTTACCATTTCTGCTATATTATCAATGCATGGGGCTGCACCCCCTGAAGCTTCACCTACCTCAGTGCTCTGAGGAGCAACATCAAAAGAAGAGAGTCAACCTGCTGCAACAACAATCAACCTGGGTGGTTTAAACTTTGATGGTGGGATGTATGAATAGCGCATCCTCATCATCCAGCAGCAGCAGTCAGTAAGGAGTGGCTGCTTAGGCTAGGGTCACACATAAGCCCAGGATCCTTTTTTGGCATCAGTTTTTGCACTTTTGTGTTCTAAGTCCAAAAACTGATGCCAGAAACGGATGCTGCACTCAAGTGTGACTGCAATGGTGTCAGTTTTTGGGTGCAGTAAAAAATTGATCCTTTTTTTAACATGGGGCCCTATGGGAAAACTGATCCGTTTTTTAGAGCATTGTTTATGGAAAAAATGGCAAAGTCCCAAAAACACAGAGCTGCACAGGAGGGTCAAAACGCACCCTAAAAAAAACGGATCAGTTATTGAAAACAAGCGAAAAAGCTGATGGCCATGTGTTACCCAAGCCTGCCATCCTCAATGACCTTTTCTGTGGACCTCAGGCAGATTCCTGGGGACCACAGTACTTGGGCTGGTAGACACGTTTTGCCAACTGCTTGCCTATTAAATCCAGTTCCCCAGTTATCGCTATGCCCCAGTCTCAACCTCTCCAGTGACGTATATGCCCCAGCCTCTCCTGTGAGGTCTATAGCCCTAGCAAATCTGGAAAAACAGTTGTAAATCAACATGACCAATATCACCTAACATCAAAGCTGCACTAAAGAGAAGACGCACCAGCCACCACAGTAGGGATAAGTTGATAGTTTAACCAAATATAGGAAGTTAATTTTTAAGTTGATTTTGTGCGTCCCCCAAAGGATGGTAGAAATTTCCAAATGCCCCCCGGCAGAAAAAGGTTCCCCACCCCTGTTCTAGTGGCTTTTATGTGCCGTAGCCAGAGCCACACAATCCACTTAAAAGAAGAAAAATCAGCCAGTGGAACAAAAATCAGTATTATTATGTCTATAATGCAGTTGGGGATGATACCGCCAATACAGGGAGTGGTTTTGGGCGGTGATCCACAATACTGCTGCTAGAAAAATGTTGAAAACTTCTTGGGTTTCATGCTCAGTAGCTACTTAAGTGGAACTTTCTGGGGCATCAATAATACAGAGACCAGAGAACTGCTCCAAGTGGAGCACAGATACTCACAGGGCCCGCATTACCTGCCTTGTTGGAGGCAACCAACAGCAGTCAGATGGAGTACAAGAATGCACAAAGGCACTTAGAAACCTAAAAAATTAAAGATGTCAGCAGGAAGGCCACTATACCCACCCAGCAGAGTGGACTACAGTTCTCATCAGACTGGCAAGGCCACCTGTCTGGTAGAGGTTGTATTACTGTGGATCTGCTTGAACATCTTCAGTAAAAAGGTAAAGCAAAAGATTGTTTCTGCTGTTTAACTACTCTGCACCACTGCTATCACACTCATCATCACCATCCCCTTTCAGTCAGCCCTAGTTGGGAAGAGTTTAATATCTACACTGCCACTCCATCTATCTTCCAGGGATCTCCTGCACTGCCAGCCATATCTGTCTGATTATCCTAATTTACATCACAAACTCTATTTCTTTATTATTTTTATGTTCCCCATTTTTCTCTCTCTTTTTAATGTGAGCCAGGGCCACAGCATTGGGCACTGCCAAATTGATGCTGACTACTGGCCCAGCTGTGGGGCACCTCAGCCCTTAGCACTCCACAGCTACTGAAGTGGTGGAATAAAGGAAACATGACAGTATATGAACACGAATGGCTGTTGTAGCCACAAAGATTCCTGTTTGAAGACCAGTGCTCTGTGGGCTAGGTGATGCAGCTCTCTATACAAAGGGGTTCGGACTTTTACAGGAGTTCAGTACAGGAGACAATGTATTTGTAAATAGACTTGTGGTTAAGAAGAGGTAGTTTCTCTCCTCACTTTCACAATCTATATCCTTGGGAGATGGTATCCTTCATAAAAAAAAAGTGGTTTCTCAAGGACTGGTTTGTGGTAGGGGTGACCCGACCAGCTACCGCTGAAGATCCTGGGAGATGGTGCTACTAAGACAAATAAAGAGGCTTTGTTTATTCGTGAAAATGGAGTATTCAGTTTTTGCTTTGATGTTACTGCATTCAGAAAAAGACATCTCCTGTGCTCTGAACTACAAGGACTACTGTAAAGTAAGCCTCACCATGAGAGGTCCCTTAGAACAGGGGTGTGGAACCTCAGGACCCAGGGCCGAATGCGGCCCTCAATTAACTTTTCTGTGGCCCATGGGCAGATTCCTGGGGACCGCAGTGCTCAGGCTGGCCATGTTTTGCCGACTGCCTACCGTATAAATACCAGCTCCCCAGTGATCTCTATGCCCCAGCTTCAGCCTCCCCAGTGATGTCTATGCCACCAGCCTCTCCTGTGATGTCTATGCCCCCAGCCTCTTCTGTGATCTGTATGCCCCATCATCATCCTCCCCAGTGATGTATATCACTGTTCCCCATCCTCAGCCTTCGCAGTGACGTATATGCCCCCAGCCTCTCCTGTGATGTTTATGGTCCTAGCAAACCTGGAAAAGCAGATAAGCAACATGATCAATATAACCTAAAATCATAGCCACACCAAAGAGAAGCAGCTCCAGCCACCACAGTAGGGGTGAGTTGTTTGTTTAACCAAATATAGCGGGTAATTTTCAAGTTGAATATTGTTTGTGGCCCTCAAAGGACGGTAGAAATTTGAAAACAACCCTCGACAGAAAAAGGTTCTCCACCCTTGCCTTAGAAGGCCAGAATGGTTTATTACAATGGATATGATCATCATCATGGCATCTTCTGGGCCTTGCAGAGGTGACTCATGTTTTGGAGTATAATTAATTTTCAATTCTGTTGATATGCAAATTTGCACTTCACTAAGGAAGTTGAGAAACTCCCGTGCCACATTTAAGCAGCTTCCTCAAAGTCATAATCGCTTTCCTACAAGCTTTTAATATAACTAAGGGATTTGTGCCAAATCAGAACCCCAAACTACAGACGCTGCGTTTCGGGGTACCTGCCCCTCATCAGTGTAGTGTGTGGGATATTCTGATCTGGCAGAGTAAGTGGGCTAAGACAAGGTCTGGGAACTTGCTCTCAACCTTATGGAGAGAGCAAAGTAGGTGAGGAGATTGTAAGCCACTTCCCTCCTCTCAGATATATGCATATATGCAAATATATGCAATTCTGTTGATAAATTTGTACAATAGTATCATACCATTGTGGAGGACTTGAACTGTTCAGCCAGTGTGACCCTATGACAGTTACTCTGATTTTGCTCTGATTAGGGGGTAATAAGCCATTCTGTGTGGAATGTAAATCTTGGAGCTTGTGATCTCCTCACTCATTAGCTATTATTAGTCATTGTGCTGGGACAAATTTCTGTCTCTGACCCTCATAATACTGGCAGAAGATCAGTCTTTTCCCATCGACATGGTATTTTTTGTCCTGTGAAGTCTTAAATAAAATATTTCCTTATTGCCATTTGTCTGTATCTGAAGAGCATGAAAGTTGAGTGCCTACATTTTATTGGCACCCACAGGTTCACTCATTACAATGTGTCTCAGGTCTTTTGCGAGTCCACTGATGACCACAAGCTATTTCTAGACTGACAGGTGGACAAATAAAGTATTTTTATCTAGTGGAATCTCATGGAAAAGTAATGCTGTAGATTTAAGAACATACCGGTAGACTAAAGCCCCCATCACACTAAGCGAGATCGCTGCTGGGTCACAAGTTTTGTGATGCAACAACGACCTCAGCAGCGATCACGCTAAGTTTGGCATGTAGCAGCGATCAGTCCCCCCACTGTAAGATCGTTGATCATTTGAAACCGTTCTGAACCATTTTTTGGTCGTCACGCTCCTGCTGGGCAGCGTGCATTCCTGTGTTTGACAGGGACAACGACCAACGATCTCAATACTATGCCCGAGAGTGACAGGGTGTGACTGTTTGACATCTCACCAGCGACCACATAGCGAAGCACCAGCGGTCCCTACCAGGTCATATCGTTGTCAGGATCGCTGGAGCTTCGCCAAGTGTGACAGTACCCTAAGGGCCAGGTCCAACAGCGTGATTAGTCTGCTGATTTAGTAACTTGAGTTGTTCTTGCCTATCTTGATGAGGGAGGCAGACGCTCTGATTCTTGAAGAGGTGCACACCCAATCGTGAATTTGGAGCATCTGACAAGTGTTGTGGGCCTCCGTATGTCAAGCCAGAAATCTCACTCCAGCCAACTACCCGAGAGATTTATCTGGCATAGGAAGCCCCAAAGCTTGTCTTGAGTTAGACGCCAAGCCCCCAGTTCCATCCCAGATCCGTCCAATTTGGTGGATCTGGGAGAAACTGGCAAGAAAATGAGACATTTTCGAGTTGTGCCTAAATGTTGCGACTTATCAAAGCTTTTACACCAGCTTTGATGAATCCGGCTCATAGTGTCTGAGTATAACCACCTCCTATTCCTAAACAAAATCCACTGTTCTAAGACTATTATACCAATAATACCACACAATGAATAAATTAACAAAACAACACACGAAAAGTACACGAAATTGATCAGTTTACCATATCAGAGCTACCAGAGGATAACCCCCACAGGTGCAAGGTAAGGATAGGGTCCACTACACCAGTGAGACTGCATGCAAAACACATGGGAAAAATCCAGCACCTCAAAGGAAATAATTACAATTCAATTTATTCAAAAACCATTAACCCCTTCACACCCGGACAATTTTCCGTTTTCTGTTTTTCATTCCCCCCTTCTTCCAAGAGCCATAACATTTTTATTTTTCCATTAATATAGACATATGAGGGCTTGTGTGTTTGTGGGATGAGTTGTACGTTTGTATGAAATAATTTATCTTACCATATAGTGTACAAAAAAATGGAGGAAAAAAATTCCGAGAGCGGGGAAATTGTAAAAAAAGTGCAAATACACGTATGTTTTTTGAGCTTCTTATTCACCATGTTCACTATATGGTAAAACTGACATGTCAGTATGATGCCTTGGGTCCGTATAAGTTCATAGATACCAAACGTGTACTTTTACTGTTATGTAAGTGCTGGAAACAAAAATTCTGAAATTTTTAAATAAAAAGAATTGCAGTTTTGCACCATTTTCCAAGACTCATAGCGTTCTCATTTTTCGGGATCAGGGGCTGTGTGATGGCTTATTTTCTGTGTCTTGAGCTGACATTTTTAATTACATCATTTTTGGTTAGCTACATTGTTTTGATCGCTTGTTATTGCATTTTATTGCAATGTTGCAGTGACCACAAAAGCATAATTTTGGCATTTGGACTTCTTTTTCCATTACACAATTTATAGATCTAATTGAATGCAGCGGTACCAGATATGTGTATTTTTTTAAATTTTTTTAATACTGTTATCTTTAATAGGGCAAAAGGGAAATTATTTTTTTCTTCATATTTTTAAAAATGTTTTTATATATGTTACACTGCCCCCTACAGGGCCTCAGCACTGCACACTCCAATCGCTTCTCCTGTGTACAGATTAGGTGCTGCACATCAATTTCTGTGGAATGTTGCGCTAGCTGGGCAATTGTCTCATGACAATATATGGGGTCATAACAGCACCCTGGGCTGTCAAGGTAACAGTGGAGGTCATGTTATCACATCACGGGACCTCCAATGCTGACAGTAAGGGTATGTGCCCACAGGAAGGTTTAGTGGCGTTCAAACCGTCAGTAAACCGCTGGAAATTATCAGTTCTTAGCTCTGAAGTCTCCAGCTGTTTTCCGGCGGTTTTTTTCAGCGGTTTTCTATGGAGGATTTTGTTCATGGAACCGATCAAAAAACGCTGAGAAGAATTGATATGCTGTATGCTGCTAAACCGCTCAACCGCGGGCAGACCCGCTCACATAAACCCACTATGTGTGCACAGCGGTTTCTAAATTACATAGGGTTACTTGTAAGTCCTAACGCTGCTTAGGATTTACATACATTTAAATAAAACCTATGCTAAACCGCCGGCGGTTTTCGCTGCTAAACTGACGTTAAACCTTCCTGTGGGCACATACCCTAATTGGTGTGATCCTCACAGCAGGGCTTTGAATCCTGCTGTCAGTGATTGAAAAGATAATACACTCCCCGTCTGAAATCTTTAGATATCACAATATCTCCATCACAACATGATGAGTTCATCAATGCTCACTGTCATTCTTGGAATCTGAAAAACAGAGAAAACACACAAATATGCAACAATAAATGCAAATAGTTCCAAAATCCTAACTTGTGGTCGATGACTTGTAGTTCAAAACAGAAGGATGATTCCAAGTTCAGTGGAAAACCTATCTTTGGATTGGGGAAGCTGCAATTTGCCAACCCTTTCACCAATCCAGCAATCAAATGGCAACATTCACAGAGTTCAATCCAATTGGAAATGTTCACAGTTCAGTCCAAATGGAAACGTTCCATGTCCTAACATGGCTGGGGGTATGAGAAGGTATGCTCTCTGCCATGGGCTGAGTCCAGCAGCAATGTCCAGTTCATGTGACGCTTTTTCCAATGAAGTGCTGGGTACACCAGATGAGTACCAGCCTGCACGAAGGCTGACCAGTTTAAGGAATGCCTCAGATGATGAGACTTCTGCTTCCACACTGGCACTTTGAATGTGCAGTGTGCAATGATGGTTAGTCTGAGATCCTTGCTGGACTCTAGTTTCTCTAGCTCACGTTCACAACTGGCATTGATTGAGCAAGGATCCTCATACAGCGAACTTAGAGGTGACAACCACATATTGTGTCCAAGGCTAAATGTGGCTCTGAGTCCTATTCTCCAAACAGCCTGGCAAAGGCCAGTAGAGATGTGGTGCCATTACTCAAAAGGGACAATGACACCTTCTACTGCTAGCACAGCAGTGCAGCATTCCAGCCTCAGTACTGGGTATGTAGGTTTTGGGCAAGCTTGATCTTATATAGGACGAAATTATAATGCACCTTGTTGTCGGCTTCTGAGGTATTCAGAAAGGCTACTGCAGCTATGGCCTTTGTAGACGCATCAGAGAAAATATGGACTTCTCTTCTGATGGCAGCTGAAGGAAACCTTAGGGTACCATCACACCTGGCGACAGCACCACCGATTTCTTAGGTGATATAGGGGCGATATCACCCCTGTGTCGCCTAATGTAAAGGGACAATGTCGGCGCTAATTATTGCCTCCGAGTGGTCGCCTGGTTTCACATCAGTGATGTGAAACCAGGCGAGCACTCTGGGGCGATGTGTACACATCGCCCCATGTAACAGGGGGACGGCGATCTGACAGGCGATGGGAGCCATAGGCTCCCATGTAACAGCATCGCTGCTGGGGTTTTGGTACACCCCAGCGGCGATGCCGCCTGTCAGATCGCCGTTGCGTCTCCGGAGGTGTCGCCACATGTAAACATGCGACAGAGACGCTGGCGGGGTGCCAAAAAACGTGGCCGCTCCCGCCATCTCCGGCGACGTCACCTGGTGTGACCCCTTAGAGAATAACTGCATGGGACTTGGAGTTGCTCTATAGTCTTCAGAGACTTCTTCCATGTGTCACATCTTTGTTGTTTCTGTGATGGCAGCGGAGTGTCCCAAGCAGTGTTCTCAGCAGTATACTGCCTTGAACAGTGATTATTGTTACGAACCCAAAAGGATCATAGATTCTGTTCATGACAGACAAGACTCCTTGTTTGGTAAAGGGTTTGTTGCAGCGTGATACTTGGAAAATGAACGTGTCCTGTTTAGAGATGAGCAAACTTTGTGCGAACATGTTCACCAATTTCAAATCTGGGCTGAATTTAGCATTGTTTGCTCGGCCGCTCGAACACAAATGTTTTGCTGAAAAGTCGGCAAGTTCGGTTTTTGTTCGGTAACTGTTCGGATGACACAAATCATTAGTGCATTTGCACTAATGCTTCTGTTCTACATTATGATGACTGTCATTGTCTAGGATGACTGGTGGAAGGTGTTTGATGAGGTGAGGGGGTGGGAGAAGTCTCGTGTCAGAGAGGCATGGAATTCCTTTTTTTATAGATGTTCCAGGCCGGCAACCAAGGAGCACGCATAAAGCAAACAGATGACACGCCTCTCCAGGGCCTTAGGATACTTGGAACCAGGCTTTGAGGCTTCTTCACAGGAGTCACAGGGGTCGAGACATGGCTCCGTGACCCTGGCGCTGTCATTAAAAGTTCGGTGAGGGTGGCTCTCTCTCTTAGAGAAGCTTATGTGGTGTGGAGGGTTCATTTGGGAAAGGATGACCGGACTTGGGGATACTTGTTAGTTTTACGTGATGCCACCTGCGGGCCTTCCTCTAGGGGCCGATGGTAGGGAGGCAGCAAAGTTGTTAAGCCCTGTACGGGTAGGGCTGACCCCCAGGGCAGCAGAAGGTACCTGAGTGAGTTGGTAGTAGTGTTTCTGGTGCTCACGATGCGTCAAGAAAGTTCACAGACACAGCGGGTTGCAGTCTTCAGGTCTTTTACTCACAGTCACTGTGCAGCAGCCCACTAAGCACTAGGTTCTCGGAGGCAGGGATCCAGCTACTCCCGGGCAGGAGGATGATACGTAACCGGTGCCCCTTGTCTTTCCTTCCTCTGCCATCTCACAATGCACTTGCTTCGCCCTCCTGCCTTGCGCCTCGACGCACAGAGCTCTGAGCCAGTAGCTGTGGGCTTTTCTTAGGGGTTGACCTGCAGTATCTCTCCTTAGCCCTATGGTTGCCATCTTTTCAGCAGATATGTGCGGTCGCCCCGGCCAGCGGCGACTAATCAGCAAAGCGTGTTTTAAAACATGCGCCAAGTGCGCTTATTGATCGCAATGGCTGGCGGTGAGCAATCAACGCTGGCGCACGATTTTCTGGATAGACAGACACAATTAGGCAATTATATAGTAGATAATAGTGACATCACACAGATCCCGCAGCATTTTTTGACATTCGGCAGAATTGTTAACTATTAACCTGCCAGAGTGACTACATCCTCCAAGGTGACTACACACTGCCTAATTTACATAATAAAATGTAAGTGTATAAATGCTTTTTTTTCACCTTTAACCTTACAATATGAGCTCAGACAGGGATGCTTAAAATAGTACTCTGAAGCTGCAGGGACAGACAGTGATAGCTGGGGGAGCATAAAGAATCTTACAGGTTCCTATTGAAAGCAGCGTTTGCTAAATATCCCTAATATTGCCCTATACTGTTTTTGGCCATAGAACCAGTGTTACTCTGCGGTTTCTGTTGTTCGCACGTGGACTTTCGTATTTAGGAGGAGGTGAATCAGGGTTGCTGGGTTCTACATATGAAAAGCTTGGGTCAGGCTAATACTCTGATCTCTCTCTGATAAATTGCAGATTTTGAACTGTCCTTGTTGGATATTTTAGGAAAATCCTGTAGACACTTGTTTCCTATGGTTTCAGGACTGCTAAAGCTTCATTCTAGTCTTTCCCATGCAGCCATGAGACCAGCTGCTGGATTACTGATGTGGACAGATTTGAATCTTTTAAGGCTGGTTTCACACTGCAGTTCTTTTCCTGATCAGGTTCGATCAGTGTTTGGGTGCCAAAACCAGGAGAGGAACCAGGAGAGGATCTTGTAGAGAAAAACTATAGTTGAAAGATTGACACCTGTTCTGAATTTTGGAGACACTCCTGGTTTTGACACACAAACCTGATCGAACCTGATCAGGAAAGAGAACTGCAGTGTTAAACCAGCCCAAGACGCTCTGTGGATTGTGGTTCCAGCTAGAGATGAGCGAACCTTTTGAAGTTTGGTTAGGTTTGCCAAACAGGCATATGTTCGCCCCAACAGATCGGCAGTTTGACCAACGTCCACACCCAGTTCAAGGCAATGGGAGGCAAAATCAAGGGTCTAGAAAATGTCTTCAAAGCAGACCAAAAGCTGCCAAACACAGCTCAAACCGATTTACAGTGGAGCCCCACTGTTTTGGCACAGACATTATCTTCCTACCCTATAACTTAGCAAGCTTCAGTTCCTGTGTCACCATACTTCCATGCCCGCTCATGATCCTCAGACATCCTCGTGACTTCCCTGAGGTTGTCTCAGGTTACACAGTGGGTATCACACAGCAGGGAATCTCACTGTGTGACCTGAGATAAACTCAGTGGTGTCAGCGCCGTAACACTAGCTGTCTCGTGAGACTCACGATATCGCAGCTATATCCCGCCAATATCAAGAGACAGCATGTGTGAGGAGCGGTGATGTCAGGGAGTGCAGCACAGTTCAAACTTTTGGGATAGCCCCTGTGTGACCCCTAAAGTCTGAACTGCAGTAATTTTTGTGATGACATCCCTTGTCACACTGTCACCAGTGCCTGCATGCCTACTCTCAAAGCATATGGGGGATGCTTTCACTGAATCTGACACCACTGTATTGTTGTAAGGGCCTGCTCCCATGATACGTTGTTTCATGCTTCTTTTGAAGCAGATTTTGAGAATCTGCATCAAAATCTCCATGTCTATCCTGAACCAATCAAAGTCTATGAGAGTTCAAAAGTGCTGTGCCAATATGTTGTTTTTTTTTTGCAGATTTGGTGCAGATTTTGGGGCAGAAAAAAAAAATCTGAACCACACGTGTAAAGAAAAAAAGCAACGAGGGCACATCACATTTTACCTGTCATAGACTTTGCTGGCCTCAGGACAGTTAGGTATGTATTAATGCAGATTCTCAAAACCTGCATAAAAAGCATCAATCAATGCACTGTGGGCACAGGGCCTAAGAGGGTCCAGTGAGAGTCACAGTTGTGGTGAAAGGCCTGAAAAATTATTTTTGCCCCTCAACAGAGACTTCTAGGTCAGGGTTGGCCAACTACAGTCTTCAAGATCTGAGAACAGTGCAAGTTTTCAGCATTTCCTTAGCATTGCACAGGTGCTATTTCATCACCTGCAAAGGTGATGTCTCCAGCACTTTATGCACTGCTATGCATTTTTTACCATATAAAGAAGAACGGCAATCTCCACACCACATTTAGATATATAGTTGCAAAATATTTTTTATTAATCATAGGATCAAATTCACACTGAATAAAACCATCCCCTAAAAGCAACCCCAAAGCAGTGTGGGTACAGTTACAAATAACTCAAATATAGGCACAATACCATTATGATACAGCCACTACTATGACAACATATGAGGATTAACAACCACATCTCCTTTATACATGCCTCATCCCCTAACTTATCCTCATTGAGGACAGGAATACAGCAAAGTATCTAATCACAATCTCTTATTACTCATATTGCTGAAATATCAAGTAGGACTGTGACCATACCGCACCACACTGCCAGGCACCTCAACGTTTCGCTCCCCGCTTCGTCAGGAGCACTTGTCCAGTCCAGTTCTACAGGAGTGTGTGTAGTGTATTGCATTTCCATACTTCAGACTGTTAGGCCAGAGGCCTGTTTGCAGGTCTCTGGAGGGCAGTATCAAAGCACCTATTTGCAGAAACAGTAAAGCAAACAAGGAGGGAAGTAAAAATAACTTTACTGTTGCACAGAGTATAATAAGTCTTAAAGACGCATATATCAATATACACAGTATATATATAAGTAAAGCCCCGCAAGGATCAGCGGACTCAATTACAATGGTGCAAAGTCCATTAAGGGCAGAGTCCATTAAGGGCTTTGAGATGTAGCCAAAATTTTTCAGTCCTGCTAATCCACCAGGGGGAAGCGCAACCAGTGTTAAACTTGAAAAGGTGAAAAATAAAAGTAACAAAAAACATTGGCCTTGCTCTTTGAAGAACTCAAAAACAACTGAAAAAGTCCTTTTCTGGACAAAATTCCAACTAAGGGATGCGTTGGCGACAGAACAACATGCCTTTTTTAGGTCAGTCTTCTATTTTTCAGAGTAGAAAGACTTGAGCAGCATTTTGAATGCTGCCCGGGATGAAGCATACCTTTCCACAGGGTACTTCGCTGCTGGACGGTCTCTGGGTGTTGGTGTGTGCAGGGCTACTCCTCCAGGAGCATTCTCCGCTACAACCTGCTCCCCAACAGATCCCATCATGGCCACCACTGGAGAAGAGGATGAAGGAGTTCGGAAATGTGCACCCCCCTCTAGGAGAGACAGCACCAACTTGGGCAACATCAACAGGCCCTTCAGGATCAATAGCCCCAGTGGGTTTGGGTGTAGCCAGATGGCTAACCAAGAGAAGCCTGGCCTCCACTTGATGTATCATTCTCTCCCAGTCAGCCTCTTTAGGCCAGTGCAACCACTCTCAGGCAATGGCATCTGCAAGCCAAATCTCCCCAAGAAAGGAGACAGGATGGGGTGGTTCATGCAGGGCCGCACCGTCCATTAAACAGTGTGAGCCCTCTCAGGCGGCAAGCTGGCAGGAGGAGCAGCTGTGCAGAAGGGGGCGGCGCCAAATCCACACAGAATCCCCTGCCATGGCGCCGGCGGCAAGAGACAGGTAAGACCTGCTGAACGGCGGCCCTCCCCCCGCTCCACAAACGCGGCGGCTGCAGGGGCGGCATAGTAAAGCTCCACCAGCATTTCCCCCCCCCCCGCTCCTCACCCGCGGCTCCAGAGGCGGCATTGTAAAAGTCACACAGCACAAACCGCCCCCCCCCCCGGACCGGAAGTTGTGGCTCAGGCAGCAGAGGGGCTTGATGCACCCCTGGGTTCATGCCATATTGAACAGTTGCTTGGTGGGGGTAGGGATCACCACATTGCATTCGAAGGCCTCTGGCTGGGGTGCTACACAGGGCTGGAAAACAAGGCATTCTGTCACTACTACCTTTTCCACTTCCTCCCCATCTTGACCTGATCCTAAATTTGCCAATCCAGCAGCTGCATCACTGGCTACAGGTGTAATAATGCCAGTCATGCTGCAAGATCCTACTGAGTGTGACATCTGCTGCTCACATCTGTCATGGGAAACTTTTCACCTTCTTTGAGCTCCTCAGATCCTTCTCTGGCATCCGAGCCCAGCACTGGATCCTGACCTTGCTGCATGAGGCCTAATTTGGGTAGCGAGGTGGAGCTCCAGGTGATGCGTGTCCTGTACAGGCCACTCCAGTTCTGGTGCTAAAGCACCCTCTATCCCTGGGGTGGTGAGGAAGATAACATCCTCCAGAGCTGGCATATCTTGCAGTAGTTCCATCATTAATATCACTATGTACTGCAGGCACATGGTAGCAAAGTGTAGTAGAGTGTATCTGGTTTGTACTGCACTGCCAAGATGACTCTGCGATGATACCTCTTTGCTTTGCCTAGTGGACAGCTACTTCCAGTACCAGCACACAGTCACTTACAGGATATTATTGTTTGCACAATCTTGTTGCCTAGCTCCTCATTAACCCTGTCATGGAGTGCGCTGTAGAGCACACCTGACATATTACAAATCCCATTCCCCATCCCACAGGTAACACCTGAGCTTGAGGTTGGGTGGCGTGATTACTGAAGCCTGACATATCTGAAGGAGAAATAAGGAAAACAAATACATTTATTCAGCTCACCACCAATTCATCTGGAATGCTGAATAAGGCTAGTGGGCAGCAATGCACGTACAAGTTCAATATTAATGATACATATAACACACTTTTGCACATGTCAAAAATCTGTATTCTAAACGTATGCAATGAAATCAAGTAAAGTGATTGCACATTTCCAAGAAGCAATATCCATAGTATGGTGTTTCATGAGTGTGAACAGACCTACAAGACCAATTATGTAAAGCATATAATGGGCATGTGCTAGCTTTATATGAATTGCTATCACATACGTGTAGAAGAGATGGCCTCACATGCTGCTGTCCCTCTGCAATAATAAAGGTTTCCTCTCCAAAAAATGAAAAAGAAATAAAATATAATAATAAATAAATAATAGAAAAACATATTCCAAAAATTAAAATATTATATATATATTAAGCTTTCTTAAACAGATGTTTTCATAATATTGAAAGGTTCCTGGACTTCACAGTTGCTGCCACATCTGGAACTGTTTCAAAAATACCTGCAAACTCCATAAAGCTTAAAAAAATTATTTTAAAGCTCCAAAAAATTCTACAGGTTGAAATAAAATGGAAGACCCAATGGCTGGGAACACTCCTAACCATAAGGGTAGGTGTTGCTCCCAGCCAGTGCGTCGTCCGGCAAACGTTTTGACCCCACACTATCACGGAAAGTTTTTGGGCCATTTTAAATTTTGAACTTTTTTTACCCTAAACAAAGCTGAGGTCTCCATTTTGTTTTTTTAGTAGATTGCTCGGAATCTGCAATGTTCGTGCTGAATTTTAAATTGGCAAACATATTGCTGTAGGATGATTAGCATCTTGGTGCCTTGGACAAGCATCGGTACTGACAGGAATAGTGGTGATGTCAGCAATACACTGCTTTGGCTTAGTACATTGTCTCTTGTGCGCTTAAGGAGGTCTTCTGCATCTATTTCGCATAGACTGATACTGTCTCTTTGACTCCCACTGATAGCTTCTTCAAATACCTTTAATTTTGCCATGGCTTTGTGTACTCACATTCTTTCTCTAGAGCCTCCATTTCTGCGTTCTTGCGTGCAGTCTTTGCTGCTGCACTTGCTAGCAAAACATTAATTTCTGCTTCTTTGCATGCTATTTTGGTATCCATTTCTGCTTTCTTTTGCACAAAACAGGATTGTATTTTAGTTGTTTTCGCTTTGGTGTGTGCTCTCATTAACTGCTCACTGATGGTGGGTTTACACACACCAATTTATCTGTTCAATATCTGAACCAATCTCTGGTTGCAGTGAAATCATGGATACATTGCTCCATTTTGTGGCTGTGTACAACATGGAGCAATGTATCCATGATTTCACTGCAACCAGAGATTGGTTCAGATATTCAGCAGATAAATTGGTGTGTGTAAACCCACCATGAGAGTTAAGTATTTTGATGAGCTTGCTCTGGATGAATGCTTTCGGTGCTTGGTGGATTTAGGCATGCAAGATGATGTATCTGGTATCTGTGCAATCCTTGCCTCTGTCTGTCTCTAAGGGTACCGTTACATGTTACAACATTGCATGCAATTTCACTTGCAATTTGCTGGTTGCAGTGAAATCATGGACACATTGTTCCATTTTGTTGCCGTGTACAAATGTAACAATGTGTCCATGATTTCACTGTAACTAGTAAGTTGCAAGTCAAATTGCATGCAATGTTGCGACGTGTAAAGGTACTCTTAATGTCAGGTACTGTGCGGTCTCTTTCAGAATTAAGTTGCTGGAAGCTCTACAGTTCATTTAAAGTCTCTGGCATGTTGAGCGTTTCCAGAACAGTGGTTTATTTTTCACAAATCTCTTTACGTGATTATTGTACTATGCAAAGTTGACCTAGGGCTCCATAGAGTGGTAACTTATGAGATGCAGGCGTTGACACAATGGACACATTGCAAAGTTCACATTTTGCAGTCACTAAATTTTCCTTGACTTTCCATGTGGGTTTGGTTAAATGCTTATGTGGCGCCCCGCAACGAGTGCGTCACAGGAGGGTATTGCAGCCAAGACAGCAGCAGCAATATTCTCTGACTAAGCAATGACACAGTTAAAACTCAGAGCTTCATACCCTACATGCACATCAGCATAGAGGGCCAATAAGGTCCTGGTGGACGGAGTGTAGTGGTAGTGTGTAGAAGAGAGAACTGAATTGGCAACGTAGGAGAAGGGAGCAAAAAGAACAAGCTCTGCAACCTAGGAGAGGGGGCCTGCACAGTCCCGTGCAGCCCCCTGGCTATCACCCCCGGTTGGGCGCCATTACCCCGGTGCCTCAACAACCGGACTCTGGGCGAATGCATATGGGTTAAAACATCCCCGTGCCCACTTACAACCGGATTACTGGTTCCGAAGCTGGGAGTCGTTTATCACTGCCATGCAAGCCAGGAGTGGGAGATCGTTTTACAGGAGCACCCCACCACCGTCACACACACAGAGTCGTCTAGCCAGCGGAGTACCCACCAAAAGGACCCAAGGCTCCCTACAAATCCAGCCAGAATTCCCTGGTAGGGCAATTGAAGCAGCCTCCTTGTACCCAATCTGGCACCTCAGGGCGACAACGGCAACACAAGTTAGTTAGAATGGAGGAACACCGCAGAGCTCTGAGAAACACTGGTCATTGCTGAGTCCACCCGGTCCGTTACCCGAGAACTATATGCCATGTATCACCTGCTGGTTACAGTAAAGTACCCGTTGCAGAGACTTCCAGTGTCCGTGCTTTCTTTAGAACTGTCCATCTCCGCAAGTGGAAGGTAACCGCAGCTGCCTCACAACATCTTGTGCAGCTCCTGTCTCCGGGGATCACCGCTCAGCCTGTGGGGAGCGCTCCATCTTGCTGCATCCCATCCCCCGGAGGCCCAAGCAGCGCCGGTGGACATCACTGGAACACTCCCAGGTGGCGTCACGAATTAAAACAACCTTTTAAATCTGTTCAGCCAATTTCCCTTTGAATCTGCACCACCGGCAGGCGCGGTTCCGTGACAGAAGGGAGAAGCCTGCCCCGTGAAGTCCCGGCTCCCGGTCTGGTGTCAGACACTTATCCCATTCACTAGATGATGTATAATGATCTGGATCCCACTCTTGTGTTTGTAAGGGTGGCTTCAGACTTGTGTTCGCGTCCGCTGTGTCTTGCGTCGGGCGAACGTAAGCTGAGCACAAGCACCGCCCATCCTTATGTTTATCATGGGTATGCACGGTGATGCGCACGGCTGCAGATTGCCGTGCGCACCCATTGACTTCCGTGTGTGATTTGTACGCATACGGATGCTTGCGTACAAATCATACATTCTCGTCCGCACCCTGAACGCGACATGTCTTCTGAAATACATATGGAGAGTTACTCACAATCATGTAAAGTTTCCTCAGCTAGTTTTGAACTCTGTCACAAAGACCTTGTATAAGGTTTCCAAGAAAGAGGGATACTTTAAGGCTGGTTTCACATTTGCGTTCGGGACACGTGCGTCTGGTGCGCAGATGCAAACACATGCCCGAACGCATGCATCCTGATGTCAATGCAGCATTGATTATCAGCATGCGTTGACAGTGAAATCGCCGTAGGAATCCATTGTAAAGTGGGTCTCCATAGGAAATAATGATGTGTGGTCTGGAGAGAGAAAGAGAGAGAGAAAGTTGCATTTAGCTGTGGTGACATGTGGATGGCAATGTGGCTCTACTGATCTGCATGCATTGTTTGTGTGGTTCAAGATGCTTTCGTAGGAAGCAAGCATCCTCAGACACACAAAAAAAATGTAACAAGTTGTGTTCAGATGGTACTTAGAAAAAACGCATGTGAACGCACACGCACACGAATGCAGCCAAATGCAGGTACCATGTTTCCCCATGTTAAATTATAGGAACAGTACGTATGCATTTGGCTGTGTTCATAACGCTACGTTGTGAATACAAATGTGAAACCGGCCTAGCTGACTCTTGTATTAATGTTCAATGTAAATAGGTGGATTCTTCACAGAGTAGAAAGACATGTGGCTATCTAAGATGGCTGCAGGATGATTACATGGTGAAGAAGGGAGGGGTAAACTGACATCACAGAAGCTACAGCGAGAGGGGAGGAACAAAATACTAAGAAAGTCAAAGCGTCTGCCCAGCAACACAGAAATGCAATACACAGCAATGAGACATTGAATAATTCCCAAGTCATGGGACATGACACATGCAGCTGTCAAATACTATTGAGAACTATGCTATTAGAAGTGGAAAGCAAGAACAAAGAAAACATCAGAATAATGATAATATTGGAGAAAAAGAAACAAATCATAAACTAAAATGTTTCTATACAAATGCACAGATCATGGGCAACAAACAAGGAGAATTTGAGCTACTAATGTAGGAAAAGAAATATGATGGTTATTGGAATCACTGACACTTGGTGGGCGATACACATGATTGGAATACAAAGCTAGAAAGATACAACTTATCTGCAAGAAACAGACTTAGGGCGCTTTCACATTGGCGTTTCCCGCCGCAGCGAAGTGCGGTGGGTGAACGCGAGCAGACCGCATGCATCGTCCATCCCCATGTTTAACATGGGGACGCACGGTGTATGCAGTGCCCTGCGGATGGCCGCGTTCACGTCTGCATGCGCTGATTCTCGGCGCTCAGAAACACAACATGTTGCATTTTCTGTGCGGCCGAGAATGTATGATTTGTACGCACGGCTCTGCAGGCGTACAAATCATACATGGAGGGCAATGAGACCGCACGGCCATCCGCAGGACACCGCAGACAAACTGTGCGAATCACATTGGAATCCATTCTCTCAACGCCCGGGCTCTGAGAGAATGGAGCTGCTTCGGGTCCCCTGTCTCCCCTCTTGACAGCCAGGCTCATCAGGCAATGCCTTCTAGGAGCATTTTCATGTGACCGCATGCAGACCCATCACTGTTGCGTCCACATGAAAATGTCTGCGTTCGGCACTGCAGATGCGTATGCAGTCCAAACGCTACGGTGCCGAACGCCAGTGTGAAGGCGCCCTTAATAAATGGAAAGGAGGTGTTGCATTGTATGTTAGAAATGTGATTATCTCCACAGAGATTGAAGCTTCAGCAGCTGGGAGATCTATGGAAACTGAGTAAAGGCCACTTTACACACACAGATATCGGTGTCCAACTTCTGAAAGATCTCTGGTTGCAGTGAAATCATGGACACATTGTTCCATTTTATGGCTGTGTACAAATGTAACAATGTGTCCATGATTTCACTGCAACCAGAGATCTGTTCAGAAGTTGGACACATATATTTGTGTGTAAAGTGGCCTTAAGAATTCGAGAAGAAAGCAATGGAAAGGAAACCATTGTAGGCATTTATTACAGGCCGCTTGGGCAAGCTGAAGATATGGATAAGTTCTTTGTGGATCAGATGACCAAGTTCTCAAAAAATACGATGTAGTGATCATGAGAGATTTTAAACATCCAGACATTTGTTGGGAATTTCCCTCAGTCAAAACTTACAGGTCCAGCAAATTCTAATCCTCTCTTGCTGACAACTTTATCTTCCAAAAAGTAGAAGAGAGAAAATAAAGGGATACTACCTTGGCTCTAATCCTTATAAACAGGGAGGAAATGGTTGAGGAAGTAAGGGTGGCTTGGGCCCTAGAGGAGGAAGACCTGTGAAGACTTAGTATTCAAGTTTGGATTTTAAAGGACATAGGCTAGGGTCACACTGGGTTATGGACCCATGTTTCCAGGCCATCGCTATACCGGACAGTGTTAACGGTAAGTGCTGCCTGGAAACGTGGGTCCATAGAAACCCTCTGTTTACCTTAGTAGCAGCTGCACACAGAGCGGCAGGAGTTGCGGTTTCCCTCAGAGCACAGGAAATGGTGCCTGCAGCGTTTTCCTGTGCGCTTAAGAAAAGCGGCCGCCCAGCAGCTCTGTGTGCGGTTGCTACTAAGGTAAGGTAAACACATGGTTTCTATGAACCCACGTTTCCAGGCAGCACATGCCGTTAACGCTGTCCAGTATTAGTGATGGCCTGAACACATGGGTCCATAACCCAGTGTGACCCTAGGCTAAAGCTGGAAACACACTGGCGTGAGACTCGCACTAGTGCAATGCGAGAAAAACTTGCATTGCACTCGGACCAGTGTTGCCCTAACAGGCAGGGCATACTGGTGCGACTCCCCCGCACTAAACTCACATTGTGAGTTGAAAGCGAGTGTAGTTGCAGGATGCTGCAACTGCACGCGACTTTCACGTGCGAGAGGACAATAGAAGTGTATGGTTGCGAGAAAATCTCACCCATACACCACGACTGTGCTGTCCAAATCGCTTCAAACTTAGAGGCTGTCAAAGCCGCCAAGTTTGAATTTGACGGTTTACTGGTACAGTAAGCAATAATGTCTGAGCGCTGTCACAGCAGCGCAGACACACCATAGTTTAAAACTCAGCTGGTAACAAAAGATTAAAGTTATAGGGCTTAATCATCATTTTAACCCTCTTTGCAGGCTCTGTGCTGCATGTAAGCACAGAGCCTGCAGATGCAGCTAATAAAAGCCGGTATATGAAGGGGTAAGCTGCTGTTGGTGTGTTGTCATCATGTGTACACAGAGTGTGTACACTCTGTGTACACATGGCGACATCCCACCCTGGCAGTGCAGGAGTTACAACCAGTATTTCTGTAATATCGGCAATTGTTGGGTTATTTAATTTTTTAGACAAGCCGCTCAGCTTCAGCACTCAAGGTGGTGTCCGTCGTTCTGTAGGTACATTGCCAGCGGCAGTGCTGTAGAAATGCGGAGCTGTCCGTGGTGCTTACGCCAATAGTGTACGCAAACAGCGATGAATGCATAACTTAAATACATGAGAAATGTTTATAAAATGGAAAGAGGGAGGCATATCTAAAGAAGACTACAATGCAGTCTACACATCCTGCAGAGCATGCTTTAGATTAGCTAAAGCTGATATTGAATTAAGGCTTTCAAGAGACGTCAAAAGCAATAATAAAGGATTTTGGGGAATGTCAAAAGTAAAAGAAAAGTCAAAGCTGTTATAGGATTTTTACAGGATGAAAATGGTGAAGTGGTAAAAAATGATGTTGATGTGGTGCTGAAGAAGCATGTTATTAATACCATGAATGGCAAGAAGAACAAACAAATCAAGTTTGTAACAAATCAAACCATATATGTCACTTGAAGAAAGGATCACCAAGCTATGACTTGCCTACTTTCGACACATCATAAGAAAAGACCAATCACTGGAGAAGGACATCATGGTATGAAGAATAGAAGGAACAAAGCAAAACGGAAAATCAGCAACCTGATGGCTTGATACAATCAAGATAATGTCAGAGAAGACCCTGGTGGACCTATCGAGGCTTGGGGAAGACCCTGGTAAACCCATATAGACTTGCACAAGATCAATCTTCCTTCAGAGCATTTATGCATCAAGTCTCCATGACTCGAGATCGAGCCGAAGTTGTTAAATAATAATAATTACAATTAGACACTGTAGCCAAGTTCTAACAGGATGAAATATATTCACTTTGGCTCTCTTTGTCAGATACAGCGGTCAACACATAACCTCTTATATGTGATTTTCATACTTTCGGTCACGTGCCAACTAGCTTCTCTTTCTGCTTCTTTTAATGAAGCAGGATCTGTAGTATTTCGCTGAACATTGAGAGAATTAAGAAGAGCAGCTAGTCTGCACTTGATTAAGTACCGTATATACTCGTGTATAAGCCGAGTTTTTCAGCACAAAAAATGTGCTGAAAAGTCCCCCCCTCGGCTTATACACGAGTCACTAACGTGCAAAGACATATTGCGAGTCTCGCGCGTCAAAGACCACACTTCCGGCACACACATTTCAAAAAGCGGGTGGGAAGAAGCAGGGCACACACACCGCAGACCACCGGGAGCCAGAGCCCGCAAGCTGCGCAGAGCCTCCGGTCGGACCGGCCCCGCCAGGTACTGAGGTTGTGATCCCAGCTGTGATCTCTGTGACAGCTGGGACCTGTGTGCGGCTTCAACCGCTGCGCTGCTGGCGGTGTGGGCGGATGCCCTCCCCCTCCTCAGGCCTCCCCCTTCTCCAGATGGCCCCCACCTGTCACTGCCCCCCACCCCCGATGCCGGGACCTGTTTGCGGCTTCACCCGCTGCGCTGCTGGCGGCGGGGGTGGATGCCCCTCCACTCCTCAGGCCTCCCCTGGATGGCCCCCATCTGTCCCTGCCATTCACCCCTCACCCCCCAATCACCATGTCTGATCTCACCGCTCCTCGATCCCGCCGGTGTAGCCGCCGCTCTGCCTCCTCTCCTCGCTGGAACGCCCCTCCTCCAGTGCTGCTCCGCCCAGAGGTAAGTACCGAATGAATGAATGATTGAATGAGTGAGTGGGTTCATGGATGGATGGATGTATGGGTTCATGGATGGATGGATGTGTGGATGCGTGGATGTGTGGGTGCGTGGATGTGTGGGTGCGTGGATGTGTGGGTGCGTGGATGTGTGGGTGTGTGGGTGCGTGGATGTGTGGGTGCGTGGATGTGTGGGTGTGTGGGTGCGTGGATGTGTGGATGTGTGGGTACATGGATGCGTGCGTGCGTGGATGCGTGGGTACATGGATGCGTGCGTGCGTGGATGCGTGCATGGATGGATGTGTGCGTATGTGTGACTGCATGCGTGGATGTGTGCACGAATGGATGTGTACATGCGTGGATGATGGGTGGATGGATGCAACAAGTGATCCAGTGTCCTCTTCTAGTCTCAGGGATCATAGTCATGGTACACTGTATGACAGATCATTGCCATACAGTGCACCATAACTCTGACCCAAGAGACTGTAGGAAGAGGACACCTGATCCCTTGCTGGAATCTCTGGAGCAGAGGCGATCGAGCATCGTGGGACCTTCGTTGTGGACTACGTCGGAGGCGATCGAGCGTCGTGGGACCTTCGTTATGGACTACATCGGATCTTTATAATAAAGATGGAGTCTGAATTTTGTTTGTGTTTTTTTTCCAAATAAAAATATTTTTCTCTGTGTGTATTTATTGACTACTTACCAGAGATTCCTAATGGCGGGTCTAACATTGGCCCAATATTATGAATCTCGGGTTTAGTGCCAGCTGCCAATAAAAAGCTGGCATTAACCCCTTTATTACCCATTTTCCCACCGACACCAGGGCAACTGGAAGAGCATGGGTACAGCGCCAGAAAATGGCGCTTCAAAGAATGCGCCATTTTCTGGGGCGGCTGCGGGCTGCAATTCGCAGCATGGGGGGCCCAGAACGCTTGGGCCTCTCCATGCTGTGGATTCCAGCTTCGGCTGTCTAGTTGTACCTGGCTGGACCAAAAATAGGGTGGAGCCTCACGTCATTTTTTTTCTAGAATTTGTTCTAGAAATAAAAATAAAATGGGCTTCGCTGTATTTTTGGTTGCCAGCCAGGTACAACGAGGCAGCTGGGGGTTGGTGGAAGTCCGTAGCTGCCAAGTTGTACCTGGCTGGACCAAAAATATGGGGAAGCCCCACGTCATTTTTTTTTATGACTTCTACCAATAAAATGACATGGAGCTTTGCCATATTTTTGGTTGCCAGCCAGGTACAACTTGGCAGTTGGGGGCTGCAATCCTCATCGTGGAGAGATACAAATGTTGTGGGCCCCCCCCATGCTGCAAATTGCAACCCACAGTCACCCCAGAAAATAGCGCATTCATTGGAGGTGCCATTTTCTGGTGCTGTACCCCAACTCTTCCAGTTGCCCTTGCGCTGATGGCAATGCTGGTGGCACACAGGGGCTCTCCATATTGCGACATGGTGTCTGGGAACAATTGTTAGCTGACACCATGTTGCGTATGGAGAGCCCCTGTGTGCCCCAGCATTGGAGCTCCCCCACAAGTGACCCCATTTTGGAAACTAGACCCCCCAAGGAACAAATCTAGATGCATAATGAGCACTTTGAAGCCCCAGGTGCTTCACAATTTGATCCGTAAAAATAAAAAAATAAGATTTTTGTGGAATAAAAATATTTTTTGCATTTTTACGGATCAATTTGTGAAGCACCTGGGGCTTCAAAGTGCTCATTATGCATCTAGATTTGTTCTTTGGGGGGGTCTAGTTTCCAAAATGGGGTTACTTGGGGGGAGCTCCAATGCTGAGGCACACAGGGGCTCTCCAAACGCAACATGGTGTCCGCTAACAATTTGAATGGAAATCAGCTCAAATTGTTAGCTGACACCATGTCGCGTTTGGTGAGCCCCTGTGTGCCTCAACATTGGAGCTCCCCCACAAGTGACCCCATTGATTGACAAATGAGTGGCAGCAAATCAGTGCAGTCTTGACACCAGGAGAGGGTGCTAGTCTGTTGGATCGCAGTAGGAAAGAAAAAATCTCAATCGCACCACACTAGCACTACACTAGCACCACACTAGCACCGCACTCGCACTACTACACGCATCAAACTCGCATCAATATCGCGCTTCAAAAACGCGCCGTTTTGGAGGGATCAGTGTGCCTTCAGCCTAACAAGCACTTATGTGCTTGCTTTAAATGGCTCCTCACCCCCCTCAAAGCCTCCCCCACCGCTTCCCTCTGTCCTCCTGTCATTTCATGCCTTGTGCTGCCCCCCCCGTTGAGCATCTTGTGCCCCTGCCGGTCACCGCCATCCTCCAGCTCCTGGATCACATCTCCCCCCGCTGTGCTGTAACCGGATTGCTCCCCGGTTACAGCCATCCTCCTGCTCCTGGCTGTGCAGTGCGGGTACCAGCCCGGATCCCTCCCCAGTTACGGTACCTGCATCCTCAAAGCTCTCAGGCGTGCGGTCCCGGTCCCCCTGCCGTTTCCGTCCATCCTCGGTCTCCCGCGCTCCTGTGGTTCCTGTGCAGTAACCTCAGAGGGCCCGGATCCCTCCGCCTCATCTGCACTGTATTGATGGGGCGGCCTGTATCCCTCCGCCCTCCTATAGCGATGGGCGGCATGTATCCCTCTGCCCTGCTGTAGTGAGGGGGCGCCCAGTGTCCCTCCGCCCTGCATAGGTTATGGTAGACCCCTGTGTCCAGGTCAGCACACACCCAAAAAGTCCCCTGTGGCCAGATATTGACCTAATACAAGGTGTGGCCACAGGGGACTTTAGTTACAGTGCCTGGCCCTAAGAGGAAGGAGGTGAGGCACCATTGTAGTAATGTACCGTGTGTTTAGTTCCGGTAGCATAATAGAGCAAGGGAAAGAATAGAGCAGGGAAAGTGCTGGGTTGTCAGGGAAAGTGCTGGGTTGTCATGGAAAGTGCTGGGTTGTCAGGGAAAGTGCTGGGTTGTCAGGGAAAGTTCAAAATTTTATTCGTATCTATTTTCATTTTTTAAATTTCTCAGTACCGGTAGCTGCTGCATTTCATACCTTAGGCTTATACGCGAGTCAATAACTTTTCCCAGCTTTTCGGGGCAAAAGTAGGGGGGTCAGTTTATACACGGGTCGGCTTATACACAAGTATATATGGTAAGTAAATCTGCATGTGAGCAGTTGTATGATGATTACTCAAACCGCTTAAGCGGAATATAGTAGGGGGCGTGAATGAGTCCATGTGTCTTGGCTGAAGAGAATCTGACCCTAAAGTTTGTTTCATTGGGGTAATAGAAGGTTCTAGGCCTTGAGCTCTTGTCTTGTTTAGGCTTTTGTTGGATTCCTAAAATAGTTTTTTTGTGGCACTGGGATTCTTGGCACCAGAGTATTTGACCTTTTCTGTGTATTATAAGTAAGAAAATTAAATTGGCAAAATTAGGGATGAGTGAGTACCGTAATATTCGTACACGCTATACTCGCAACGAGTAGGTACCAGTACTCGGTACTCGTTGCGAGTATAGCGAGTACGAATACTTTCGCAGCATATCTATAGATACACTGCGAAAGTACCCTAAAAGTGATTAAAAGTTGTTAAAAATAATAAAATTACATACTCACCTGTCTGAAGCCTGCACCGGGATCGGCAAAGAAGACATCCGATCGCTGGACAAGGACCTGTGACTACCAGCCAATCAGATGGCTGGTAGCGATTTGGTCAGTCAGATGGCGCCAAGTCACAACCACGTGATCGCTAGCGGCCACCTGATTGGCCAGATTGCAAGGTCCTAGGTGTACTGTCAGGACCTTGCAAACTGGCCAATCAGGTGGCCGCTAGCAATCAGGTGGTTGTGACGTGGCGCCATCTGATTGGCTGGTAGTCACAGGTCCTTGCCCAGCGATCGGATCTCTTCTTTGCCGGTCCCGGTGCAGGCGTTGGACAGATGAGTATGTAATGTTATTATTTTTAACAACTTTTAATCACTTTTAAGCTACTTTCACAGTACAGTGTATCTATAGATACACTGAGAAAGTATTAGGACTACTCTCTACTCCCGAGTACACATAAGATACTCGGAGAGTAGCGAGTAGCCGAATACCGAATAGTACCGAGTATACTCGCTCATCCCTAGGCAAAATCTTTGGGTAATTTTCACCTCTATGATGACGCTGACTATAGAATGAAGATGCAAAGATGTGGCCTAAAAAAATCACATTGATATCCTGGTAAATACAAGTTATCCTCTCCATACACAGGCCACAGGATGGCTCCTGGGGTACATTCTTGTAAATCTCCACCACATGCCTGCACATTCCAGTCATTTGAGCTGTGTGACCCATTTTTATTGAGATATTTGAGGTATTTTTTGCAGGGACCAGAGGGATTATTGGTCACAGGCTCACTGAAGTCACCCCCATCTCAGATGCCATCTTTGTTACTTTGAGGGCACTTTTTGCTGGCTTTCTTGTCGTATTCCAAAGTGGTAATCTTATCTTATATCATGATGCCAAGTATCGGCTCAGAGCAGCTGTTTGCAAATCTTCATAATCTCTCAGAGTGCTCATGCTCAAATCCGTGACTCACAACCATAAAGCAGCATTGCTGGACAAAAAGAATGGCCTGTCAACAATCTCATAGAACTGGCTGCCTGTGCTCCATCGTGCCAGTAAACCATACAAGCCTGAAGTCTATAAAATGGCTGAGAACTGCTGACAGTGATTTATTGATCTTTACCCATTTGATCGTTGATGATAGGACCTGAAGAAGGTGATGGAGCTAGGCCATGGTTCTGACAATGTTTATATGATTTTGTGTGACTGATACATCACTTCAGTGGGTGGCACCCAGGAGACTTGATATGAGCAAAAGGGTTCAAACTGCCCTAGTAAGTGACAGAGAAGAGCAGAATGTCATGCAGAGGACTGCCGGGGTAAAAGTGAGCACTGCCGGGTAAACGGGAGCACTGCCGAGGCAAAAGTGAGCACTGCCTGGGCAGAAGTGAGCACTGCCTGGGCAGAAGTGAACACTGCCGGGGCAGAAGGTAGCACTGTGGCAGGGTATCCAACTAGATGTTGCACCAGGGTTGTTTTCATTTTTCTGCTCCTCTCTACTGAAAACAAATCTGCAATCTTAGGCTGCTTTCACAGCGCAATTTTTTCCTGTGTGTGGGGATCCTGTTTTTTGCAGGACCCCACGGACAGGAAAGGACAGCATCGGATGTGTTCCTGCGGATGCCATTTCTGTGTCCAGGGCCGTGACTTTCACTGATCCGGACACAGAAAAGCCCAAGCCTGCAAAGCAGGTACTTTCACTTTCGCAATGTATATACATACATTGTGGAAGTGAAGCAAGGGTTAAAAATAAAAATAACAACATCCTCACCTCTCCGGTGTGTCCCGCGATGTGCGCCGCGGCATCTACCATAGCTCCGGGGGCTTGGGGACCTGTGCATAAGCTGATCCTGTGCATAAGCTGACCAGGCGGGGCACCCTGATCAGCTGATCAGTCAGATGACCCACGCTCCATGGGCCCCCATGTTAATTGCTGCGGACCGCGCCAGATTCGATTGTGTCAGATTTGGTCTGCTATGCCCAAAATCGGAATAGTCTCCGATTCTGGGTACAGCAAAAAAAACAGACACAATCAGATCCGTTACAATTTGGTCCTGTATGGCCATCCGATTGTGCCCAATCTGTGCCCATAGGCATACATGGGGGCCAAATCAGATCCGTGGCTATCTGTTTTACAACGGATAGCCACGGATCCTCAAAAATCGCGATGTGAAAGCAGCCTTACCCGCATCCCCCAAAGTCTCAAACACATTTGCTTGCTCCCTACTTGTTGATATTGTTACTAAAAACATTTTCTCGATATAGCTAATGCTTCCACATTCACAAACCTTTGATTTCTCATATATGATTCTTCCTGACAGAGACCTGGATGCAACCCCGGCCTTCTGTGCTGCATTCACTTGTGGTGGCAGGATCATAACAGAGGAGCAGAGACCAGCTACTTCAACCCAAATTCATCCATGCCCTCCATAACACTCTGTCTACATTGATGTTTCCTCTTTGAGTGGCCAACATCTACATTATCTACTGATCACCAGATCTTGCACTATCATTTTATTACTTACTGCACAATTTGGGCTGTACGCTCTCTTTCATGTGATTCCCTTCCCCACTGTCATCATGAGTTGGCTGTCTTTAAATTACATTCAATGGCTTTGGCCGCTCAATCTGGTTCTTTACAGATCAGAGTCTAAATCAAGCAATGTATTAACACTCCATGAAGTGGCATAGAGTACAATGGGCCACGGTGCGAAATCTGGACTTGGGCTCCCCATCACCTGTGTGTTGCACCCCTGGGTCAAAGTACCACAGTGTCATCACTGCCCCCGGGTGGTGGTGTCACAAGAGAGCAACAATGGGTATTCTCATCAGGCAACACACACACAACACCAACACCTCCAGGCCAGAAGGGGGAGACCAAGCACGGGTTCAGGGTGAGCTCCCCTATATATTCTGGTCTGGGGAGGAGCAAGTTATTTCAGTTCCTCGGAGGACTGTGGAGAGGACCTGGGTGTAAAAGAGTGGTGCTAAGCTCATCCCAGAGTCGCTAGCTGAGTTCCAGACCTAAGACTAGGGTCTGAGGAAAGGAGAAGCAAGAACACACCTGGGAGGCTGAGCAACTCCGTGCTCACCCCAGAGGAAAGCGCATAGATTGGACGCCGGAGTCCAAGACTGTGCAGGGTCTCACGTCCCGGCTGTTAACACCAGAAAGTGGGGATTCTAAATTCTCCAGCTACACTGTACCAGAGGCACAGCAACGTACAGAGTTTAGAGACACTGACACCCGGGAACAGGGTAGAAGAAAGGAATCAAGTTGACTGTCATACCGGTACCTCACAGGAAGAGACAGAGCCGGCAGTCTAGATTACATAACAGTAGGAGCCAAATTACAAGTGCCGTAAGGGAGCCAAAGGCCTGGTCGGGTGAGAATAACCCCAAGTTGCTCTCAAGACTCCGTGACAGCTTTTACCATCTGCTCCAGTAAAGGACTGAGAAAACTACAAAACAATGGAGTCTGCCTATTCCTTGTGCCCGTCATACTGCATTCCTACACATAGACTATTTACTCTGCCCCGGAGATTGGCTTTACCCATGGAGAGCTGTCCCATCTCAGCTGCTACCCATCATCCCAGTGGTTCTACAGCAGAGGTGGTCCCCACTGACCACATACCATGGGACAACCTCCCTGTACATATTCCCTTTTTCAGGCCACAGGACCAGGTCACGACCCCGTGACTCCTCAGCGACAGTAGCAGCGATCTGGTTCCTTAGTACCCCACGGCCTGAGGGTGCCTCAGTGCATTTTAGTCAGATGTATGGCCTCGTGTGGCTTTATAAATATTATAAAGGCTTATGAATTGCCCCCCTCCTCCAATATATATTAATATCCCCATCCTGCTATATATGGGCCCATCCTGCTCTATATATGGTCTCCATCCTGCTATGTATATGGTCTCGATCCTGCTATATATGGGCCATCCTGCATATATATATATATGGTCTCCATCCGGATATATATATGGTCTCCATCCTGCTATATATATATATATATTTATTATATATATATATATATATATATATATGGTTCCCTCCTGCTATATATACACATGGTCTCCATGCTGCTATATATACATGGATTCCAACCTGGTTTATATATGGACTCCATCCTGGTTTATATATGGTCTCCATCCTGCTATATATAGTCTCCATCTGCTATATATATTGTCTCCCATCCTGCTATGTATATGGGCTCCATCCTGCTATGTATACATAAAGTGAAACACATATATTATATAGGGTCATTACAAACAGAGTGATGTATTTTAACTGTTTATTTCTATAAATGTTGATGATTATCGCTTACAGCCAATGAAAGCCAAAGGTCATTATCTCAGAAAATCAAAGTAAGGAGGATAAAGAGTTGAAAACACACTGCCGTATTCCACGAGACATCAAAGGGTGAATATAATATTAATTTATTAATCAACGTATCTCAGGGTCCCTGAAACCCTGAAACATGGCAATATAATATTGCTTTGTCCTGAGGAAGAGACAGGGAGCCCTGAATGTCCATAAGAAACCTCGTTCATGTGTGTTTATTAGAGCTGGTAAATCTTTCTCCTTCGATGTTCTCTGTTCACATGATGGAATGTTCTACATGTAGGTAAAAAGACTAGAACTTAGGCTACCTTCATATTTGCGTTCCCTGCACAGCGTTCTGCGGAGTGGATCCGCAATGTGACCGCAGCACCGCAAGCCCTATCTTTATAATGGGAGCGCACGGTGCTGCATATGACCGTGTGCACCATTCACTGCCACATGTGATCTGTGCGCAGGCGGAAGCCTGCGCACAAATCACCAATCTCGTCCGCACCACAAACGCGACATGTTGCATTTCTGGTGAGGACGAGACTCCATTATAAAGATAGGGGCTTGCGGTGCTGCGGTCACATTGCGGATCCCCTCCGCAGAACGCTGCGGAGGGGAACGCAAATGTGAAGGTAGCCTAAGTTCTAGTCTTTTTACCTACATGTAGAACATTCCATCATGTGAACAGAGAACATCGAAGGAGAAAGATTTACCTTTTCAGTGAATTATTTGTTTCAATATCACATTACTTTCTGTGTGCGACAAAACTTTTGTCTTGACAAAATCTGACCATTCTGTGTTCATTAAATGATCAATATTTCAGCATTGATGCCATTTTATTTTCTTAACCTAAACCACATTTATACAACCAATGGATGAATTTAACATCAGGTTATAAGCTTTTATTTACATAACATGGATAAGCGACATAACTTCTGTCAGGGACTGTACAATATGAGCTCTCCCCACCTCTCTACAGTACTGTACCTCCTTCCCTGTGCAGATACAGTACAATCTCTCCCCACCCCCCTATAGTATGGTACCTCCCTCCCTGTGCAGATACAGTACAGTACGAGCTCTCCCCACTCCCTTATAGTACGGTACCTTCCTCCCTGGGCAGATATGACTCACCGTTGCTGGGGTCTCAGGCGATGATTCACTTGTCACGGTTCCGCGCCTGAGGCTGTGGGGCCCGGTGGTCAGATGAAAAGGGATTAAAGCATGGGAATGTTTCTTGATTGTCGTGACGCCACCTGTGGGAGTCCAGTGATGGCACCGGCACTGCTTGGGCCTCCGGGGGATGTGCGGCAGCTAGATGGGATGCACAGGATGAGCAGGAGTCCCCGGGGCCAGGAGCTGTACCAGATGGAATACGGCAGCTCAGTTGTGTTAAGTGCATGGAACGTAACAGTTCTGGAAGAAATGCACTGAAACCAGATTCCTCTGTAACGGGTCTTACTGTACGATTGGTGTGGTACACATGCATACAGTCTGTAGGTAACGGACCGGGTGGTCCCAGCGATGAATGGTCTTAGTCCAGAGCTCCACGGTGTCCCTTCTTTATCTAATTGTCTTATCCTGGTTGCCTTGCTGCCTTAGTGCACCGGATCGGGTACTGGGGCAGACTACAGCTTAGTCACGTTTACCAAAGGAAGAGTCCTGCGGCCCAATGATGGGTACCTCGCCGGTAAGACTGCTGATTTAGGGCTGTAGTGAGGCGCTCCTAAAAAGCCACTCCATCACTCCGGTTTTGCAGAACAGCGGTGGACGTCTGTTTGCCTCGGAACCGGTGTCCGGTGAGATTGGGCATGGGTGTCTTTTACCCGTTGCTTAGTTGCTGTTGTTGCCCGTGATCCGGTCTGAGTCACCGCTTGATGGTGCTCTGCCAGTAAAGTTTCTGTACCAGGGCTGCACGGCACTGTGCAGGTCCCTGTTCCTTCTTTCCTTCTCCTTCTTCCACTACTCCTACGTTTCTAACTTCCCCACACACACACTACATCTACACTCCTCCCTCCAGGACCTGATTGGCCCTCTACCTCTAAGTGGTGCATGTGGTGCTCTGTGTTTAACCATTTCATCACTGAGACGGAAGATATTACATCTTCGGTCAGGGATGCAATACCTTCCTGTGACGCAATCGTTGCGGGGCGCCACAGATACAGTATGATCTCTCCACACCCCTCTACAGCACTGTACCTCCCTCCCTGTGCAGATACAGTGCAGTACCAGTACAGTACAGTACTAGTAATACTCACCACTTCTAGCGCATGTGCATAAGCTGTTAATTGTGGTCTTTTCCTCACTTCTGGGTTTCAACCTTTGCATGTTCACCACACTCTGAACATGGAGCCTCCATACTTAATACTGTACATGTGTGACACCGCTACTAAACCAACTTTAGGTATTGTAACGTAACCTCCTGCTCATATGTATACTGTACATACCATAGAACTGCAATTAATGGCAAAACTGTAATAATATATATAAATACAGTAGATATTTTTGGGTCGTGGAATGAATCACCTGCATTTCAATTATTTCTTATGGGAAAATTTGCTTTGATATACATGTGATTTGGATTACAAGCATATTCCTGAAAATAATTATGCTCATAATCCAGAATTCCACTGGGCTAATAAATTAAATTGCTAATTTTCCTTATGGCTGTGCAGCTCCTACAGTCAGGGACGTATTTGCCTTAGGCACTGAGGGCACGTGCCTAGGCACCGGGCTGCAGGGGTCAGCACCAACACAGAGAAAGTTTTTTTTAATTTTATTATTTTTTTAAAACCTCCCCTCCGTTAGACAATCTAGGAAATCTGTTGTCTTTTCGGAGGGGGCTTTGGGGGTCAGAGTCAGGAAGGGGTGAGGGCGGGGGACGCACTCTATGTTCACTGCTGATGCAGGGAGCTGCTCACCCAGGAAGTAGAAGCACCACAACTTCCGGGGTCAGAAAAGTCTCTGCATCAGCGGTGCTGCAGTGTCTTCATATGAGGAGTGAGATCTTCTCTCCCACTGCAGACAACACAGCAGAGGAGGAGGAGAAGGAAGACACAGGAGCAGGTGAAAGCTCACAGAGCTAAAGATGGGGTAGTGGGATTGGTGCTGCAGACTGGTGACAGAGGAGGCTGGTGCTGGAGGAGGCTAGTGACAGAGGAGGCTGGTGCTGGAGGCTGATGACAGGAGGCTGGTGACAGAGCAGGCTGGTGCTGGAGCAGGCTGATGACAGAGGAGGCTGGTGCTACAGCTAGTGCTGTAGGCTGGTGACAGAGGAGGCTGGTTCTGGAGGCTGGTGATGGAGGAGGCTGGTGCTGGAGGCTGGTGATGTAGGAGGCTGGTGATGGAGGAGGCTGGTGATGGAGGAGGCTGGTGACGGAGGAGGCTGGTTCTGGAGGCTGGTGATGGAGGAGGCTGGTGCTGGGGCTGGTGATGGAGGAGGTTGGTGATGGAGGAGGCTGGTTAAGGAGGCTAGTGATGGAGGAGGCTAGTGCTGGAGGCTGATGCTGGAGGCTGGTGACGGAGGAGGTTGGTGATGCAGGAGGCTGGTGACAGAGGAGCTGGTGACAGGAGACTGGTGATGGAGGAGACTGGTGACAGAGGAGACTGGTGCTGGAGGTTGGTGACGGAGGAGGCTGATGCTGGAGGAGGTTGGTGATAGAGGAGACTGTGATAGAGGAGGCTGGTGACAGAGGAGGCTGGTGACAGAGGAGGCTGGTGCTGGAGGTTGGTGACAGAAGAGGCTGGTGCTGGAGGAGACTTGTGCTGGGGTCTGGTGACAGAGGAGGCTGGTGACAGAGGAGGCTGCTGGAGGCTGGTGATGGGGGAAGCTGGTGACAGAGGAAGCTGGTGCTGGAGTCTGGTGACAGAGGAGGATGGTGCTGGAGGAAGCTTGTGCTGGAGGCTGGTGACAGAGGAGGCTGGTGACAGTGGAGGCTGGTGCTGGAGGAGGCTGGTGCTGGAGGCTAGTGATGGAGGAGGTTGGTGATGGAGGAGGCTGGTAAGGAGGCTAGTGATGGAGGAGGCTGGTGCTGGAGGCTGTGACGGAAGAGGTTGATGACAGTGGAGGCTGGTGCTGGAGGCTGGTGACAGAGGAGGCTGTATCAGTGTGGGTGCACAAGTGTGGCTGCAGGCTCGCTCTGATGCTCCAAGTGTCAGTGTGGGTGCACACAATGTGGCTGCAGGCTCGCTCTGACACCTTGGACCTGTATGCTCTTGGCTTCTCTTTGAACACTTTCAATAAAGAGAAGGGGTGAATGAACAGACAGTATGTTTCTATATCACTAGTCCTCTCCTCACTGAAGCAATGGTTTGGTCACCTATTTTAATCTCTTGATGACTTTGAAAAACTGAAGGTGTTAAAAAAACGCTCAAAAGACTGAACCAGTGCGCAGCAAGTACAGACGTTCATTCTTTTAGTGTTTAACTAGCGATTTTTAAAGTGTTTTACAGAGTAGATCTGCCTCAAATAGATGTCATGTGCACATGCTCATAGTGTGACGTCAGTAAGGGGCGCAACCACAAAAAGTGCCTAGGGCAGCATGAGGGCCAAATACGGCCCTGCCTACAGTATACAAAGACCCCTATCGCCCACTAAATTAAATAATAAAATTTTATTGGTGTTTAAAAGTTTCTAAAATGAGCCATAACACAATAGTTCATAGTTATAAATCCAAGAGACTGTCCTGAAGATGAAGACATCAACAGAATATGCTCACAAATGACTGCTAGACGTAAAAATTGCCAGAAAATGAAGGGGGGCAAGTCTCTCACAATCGACTTCATGTTGGGAAACTCTGGCTTTAGGACGACCGCTTGGAATGTTAAATGCAAGTTCCAGAGAAACTGATCTTCCCCACACTAGATGACTACATTTTTTAATATATTCAGCTTGAGTCACTTTTATTTTTATCTCTGTAATGGAATCTGGAAGTGCTCTCCAATTACTGTAAAAGAAGAACAATTCCCCCACCTGACACACTATGGTCTAAACAAGGGACACAAACATGAGCTATACCATCAGATAGACAAACTATAACATCTGGTATATAATTCTACTGTATACAGTCCACCTTCGAAAGATGGGAACATAAGATATACTAAGAGATACACAGCCTATAACATCTGGTATATCCTTCTACTGAGAACTGTCCACACAAGGAATGGACACATGAGCTATACAAACTATAACATCTGATATATCCTTCTACTGAGTACAGTCCGCATGAGGGATGGACAAGAGATATACCATCAGATATACAAACTATAACATCTGATATATCCTTCTACTGAGTACAGTCCATACGAGGGATGGAGACATGAGCTATACCACCAGATATACAGACAATAACATCTGGTATATCCTTCTACTGAGTACAGTCCGCATGAGGGATGCACACGAGATATACCACCAGATATACAAACTATAACATCTGATACATCATTCTACTAAGTACAGTCCATACGGGGGATGGAGACATGAGCTATACCACCAAATATACAGACAATAACATCTGGTATATCCTTCTACTGAGTACAGTCCGCATGAGGGATGGACACATGAGATATAGTCTGTATATCTGGTGGTATATCTCATGTGTCAATCCCTCTTGTGGACTGTACTCAGTAGGAGTACAGTCCACAAGAGGGACTGTACTCAGTAGGAGGATATATATGATGTTATAGTCAGTGTATCTGTTGGTATATCTCATGTGTCCATCCCTCATGTGAACTGTACTCAGTAGAAGGATGAATCAGATGTATATCCTTCTACTGAGTACAGTCCACATGAGGGATGGACAAGAGATATACCGCCAGACATACAAACTATAACATCTGATACATCATTCTACTAAGTACAGTCCATACGAGGGATGGAGACATGAGCTATACCACCAAATATACAGACCATAACATCTGGTATATCCTTCCACTGTGTATATTTCTTATAAGGGATGGATACACAGCACTAGATTACTAGATTCACAGACAATTACTGTTAAATCCTACCCAGGATCAAAACTAGGGGGGGCAAGCTATGGTCGTTCCCGCCTCCTGTGGTACTCTGACATGCCGGCCGTAACGTTATATCCGGCCCGATGCATTGTGGGGGCTGGTCATGTGTTCGGCACGGCTCTGGCACATGCGCAGTGCACATATTGAAGCTGCCTGTACACGTCATAAGCCCCCACAATGCACTGGACCAGATATGAAGTTCCAGCCGGAATGTGTTAAGAGTACCACAGGAGGCGGGAATTTAAAAAAGAGGTGGAAACAAGAGATGGAACGCTGACACCCTTTAAAGGGAACCTATACAGGACAACACATGCTCATTACATACACATCATACATATTTTTGACATAGAGACACAAGCCACACACATAGAAACACAAGCCACACACACACATACACAGACAAAAGCCACACACAGGCAAGCCATAAGCCACACACAGGACACACACAGAGATATAAGCCACACACACAGAGACAAGCCACACACAGAGACAAGCCACACACAGAGACAAGCCACACACAGAGACAAGCCACACACAGACACAAGCCACACACAGAGACAAGCCACACACAGACACAAGCCACACACACAGAGACAAGCCACACACAGACACAAGCCACACACAAACACAAGCCACACACACAGAGACAAGCCACACACAGACACAAGCCACACACAGACACAAGCCACACACACACAGAGACAAGCCACGCACACACAGAGACAAGCCACACACAGAGACAAGCCACACACACAGACAAGCCACACACAGAGACAAGCCACACACACAGAGACAAGTCACACACACAGAGACAAGCCACACACAAACACAAGCCACACACACAGACACAAGCCACACACAGACACAAGCCACACACAGACACAAGCCACACACAGACACAAGCCACACACACACAGAGACAAGCCACACACACACAGAGACAAGCCACACACACAGAGACAAGCCACACACACACAGAGACAAGCCACACACACAGACACAAGCCACACACAGAGACAAGCCACACACACAGAGACAAGACACACACAGAGACAAGCCACACACACAGACAAGCCACACACACAGACAAGCCACACACGCAGAGACAAGTCACACACACAGACAAGCCACACACGCAGAAACAAGCCACACACGCAGAAACAAGCCACACACACAGACAAGCCACACACACAGACAAGCCACACACACAGACAAGCCACACACACAGACAAGTCACACACACAGAGACAAGCCACACACACAGAGACAAGCCAGACACACACAGACAAGCCACACACACAGACAAGCCACACACACAGACAAGCCACACACAGAGACAAGCCACACAGACAGAGACAAGCCAAATACAGAGACAAGCCACACACACAGAGAGACAAGCCACACACACAGACAAGCCACACACACAGACAAGCCACACAGACAGAGACAAGCCAAACACAGAGACAAGCCACACACACACAGAGACAAGCCACACACAGAGACAAGCCACACACACACAGAGACAAGCCACTCACACACACACAGAGACAAGCCACACACACAGAGACAAGCCACACACACACAGAGACAAGCCACACACACAGACAAGCCACACACACAGACAAGCCACACGCAGAGACAAGCCACACACAGACAGACACAAGCCACACACAGACAGACACAAGCCACACACAGACACAAGCCACACACAGACAGACACAAGCCACACACAGACAGACACAAGCCACACACAGACAATCCACACAGACAACCCCGCCATAGGGCACCCAAATCATATTCAGCCCCCTCATAGGGCTCCTGTATCATATACAGCCCCTCCATAGGGCTCCCATCATGAGAGCCCTATGGGGGTTTGTATATGATACAGGAGCCCAATGAGGTGGCCGAATATGATATGGGAGCCTTATGGGGGGCTGTATATGATATTGGAGTCCCATCTCATATACAGCCCCCCAATACACCATACAGTCCTCATATCATATACAACAGCCCCCCATAGGGCTCCTATATCATAGGCTGCATATGATATGGGAGCCCTATGGGGGGCTGTATATGATATGGGAGTCCCATATCATATACAGTCCCCCTAATGCCCTATAGGGCTCCTATATCACATATAGCCCCATAGGGCCCCCATGTCATATACAGCCCCCCCATAGGGCTCCAATAATGGGAACCCTTTAGGTGTCATATATATGAATGATATAGGAGCCCTATAGGGATGCTGTATATGATATGGGAGCCTATGGGGGGCAGGGCTGTATATGAGATGGGAGTACATGTCATCTCATATACAGCGCGCAGCCCCCACATAAGGCTCCCACATACGACCCTCTGGGCTCCCATCACCCCCACCCCCACATCATTTTTTTTCCATACATTTATTCTTTACCAGTGTCAGTTACTGTTGTCCATTACTAGTCCTCTTGTGATGTCTCTGACTTCACTCTTCACTTTTGTAGCTCTCCTTGCCTCGAGCTCCTGGCTCCAGCCTCACCAGCAGTGTCCTCAGACAGTCCCCACTCCAGCTTGCACCGCAGCCGCAGGGACTCAGCCTCAGCACTCAGTGGTGAGGTCACGCATGACATCACTTCTGGTGAGTCCCCCTGCAGGCCTGCCTGCCGAGCTGATCATCATCTGCAGTCGGCACACACCGCCTAAGGCTGAGCCTGAGGGCCAGATGATGATCCATCCTGCACCCCTGCTTGCTGGCCTGCCGCTCCATGTCAGACGCTGCGGCTGTCATGTCACTGAGACACTGACTGAGGCTGAGCTGAGAGGCGCTGACTGAGGACGGAGGTAAACTAGCCGGCCGCTACAGTGAGGTGACGGTGACAGGTGGAGGCTGAGCGGAGGTGCGGTGGCTGCCTCAGCTCAGCAGCCTCAGCCGCCGAGTGTGACTAACATACTAATACTACAGTAGGTGCGCGCTCACCCCTTCCTCATGGGGGGGCAGGCTCTTGGGGGGGGGGGCAGCTGCCCCCCCCTGCCCCACGCTGGGTACGCCCATGACACAGAGGTCTAGCTAAGTTTTTAGCTCAGGGAGAAGGAAACACATCTGGAAGGGCCCCTTACCAGGTAACATTGTTTACAACTATAGTGGCACGCCGTAATGGTGGGTATACAGAGACCTGAACAAACAATCCTGCTGTTACTGAAAATAAGTCTTGATATAAACACTGATATTACTGCCATATGGCGACCATATAGTTGTAGATCGTAATTCTGCAGAACAATTAATGATTACCTTACAGTTACAGATAGTGACTTTCTAGTGACTATCTTTCTGATTGAGCACAATCACTCAGGTACCTTTGACCACCTTAGGGACACTGCTGCCTCACAACCATCGGCCCTTAGGAATACTGTCGAGCAGCGGCGGGCAGATAAAGCCGCAACCTTCGAGTGGCATCACGTATAAATTAACAAGTATCCCCAGGTCCAGCTATTCCTGACCAGCCCTCCATGCCAGATTCCTATCACTAAAAGAGTGAGCCACCCACACCAAATTTTTATGACACCACCAGGGACACGGAGCCGGGTCTCAGTCCCTGTGATCCCTGTAATTAAGCCTCAAGAAAGCCCGGTTCCGAGTATCCTAAGACCCTGGAGGGGCGTGCCATTGACAACTCCTAGAAGCCACGACTCGTCTGCCAAGTTTACAACAATGATTCATTTGACTCTTCATTTGACTCTTCATATTTCCAGACCCATTCCAATCTATTTCCAACCTGGGCCTGCTGTGTAGTACACAAACAATAATAATGCTCCTCTTAGTGCTCCTCTTTACACCCCACATTAAAATGCACAATATAGTGCCCCTTACACAGTAAAATGTCTCCTTTGTTCCCTCTAAATGGCAAAATTGCCCCCTAAATATATAGCCCCCTGTGTGCCCTTTTGACAGTCAATACTCTTACATTAATAATGCTTATTAAGTCCCCACTTAATAATGTCATCTGAGTACACCCCACATACAGTAAATGTCCTCTGAGTTCACCATGTACAGTAATGTCCTCTAAACACAGTATGATATTCCCATAGCATCCTTATACAGTGTATCATAGACCTCATAACTCCCCCTTTACACAGTTATAATGCTACCAAAGCCCACCTGTACATCATTGGAAGAGCTGGACAAGGCATGCTGAAAATGATGGATAAGGCTGGAGTGGCAACAATAAGAATTCCTGGTACATATCATATCATCCCGAGTAGTTGGTATCATCCATTTCACTTTATTATAAAGTTACAGAGTGTTAGAAAGATGCAGATTCTGCTGTACGTACTACGTGTGGTGTGCCTCAAGCGTTAAAAGATGCAAAGTGGGGAACAGCTATGTCTGATGTGTGCGAGACCAAAGTCGCTTTCAACCCAAGGTACATGGAAAAGGAGAGGTTCTACAAATAGTGAAAGTGATGGGTTTCTGGTAGGTAAAAAGGTGAGAAGAAACGCCAATATAGAGACAACCACAGATATCCTAAGGTGAGGCGATTGTCACTTGAAGAAAGTGTGGCCTCATCTGTTCAACAGAACAGATGCTAAAGTAAGGGACCGAGGTCGTAGAGGACCCAAATACACATCGGGCTATGGAACAGAGTCGGAATCGTCCAGGCTCTTTGAATACCCAAAAGCAAGTATGAATTGAGTGGCTGGCCATTAGCTGCTGAAATGAAAGAGCTGTTCACCGACAAAGAGACAGGCAAAGACACCCTGCAAGAAGAAGCCATGATAGATCTGCAAAACAAGGATCCGGAGGATCTAGAAATGGCAAGTCTTCTGTCAGCTCTAGGCTGAGGGACCCAGACAATAGCCCCTGTAGTGTATGAGATCTCAGAGTCAGACCAGACAGTAGTTTTAACTGTAAATGACTCTCACTACAACTCTAACCACTGGAGGCAGTCATAAGAGAGAGAGAGGTCTGACAAATAGACATACCCAAGAGACGTGATGACTGAAAGGGTCTGGTGACTGTGACAGACCATGTCTCAAGGGCTGAAGCCTAAAGTCAAACAGTAGGTTTGGGAGCAAGGGAATCACACACCGGTACTGAACGCTCAGGGCAGGGGAGGCCTCATAGAGATATGACTTGTACAAAAGAGGTAATGGAGTCTAACAGTTCATTATTCACAAAGAGATTGAATGACAAGAATTGACCATTGGCAACAAAGACGATTCCCCTAGTATAGGAAAATATGATGTCAAGCCTGATGGCTTTAGGCAGAGTGGGGTGATTTGTGATGTGACAACTGGTTGCGTTGTAAATGGCCAGTATGTATTGCACAGACGAGGGTCTGCAGCAATGTAAATCTGGAATGGTTTCTCTGTAACGTGTTGCTCCATGAGGCTTTTAGTATATGCAGGGTCAATTTTCACAGGATGGTCAGAAGTGATGGGAGGGACTGAGCATCCTCATACCTCCCATGGGTGTATGTCAGCAGATATCAAGTGACTGGTTTTGGGTCACATGGTCTCTGTTAGCTAGGTCCTGGAAGGACAGACAGTGTTTGGAGTGTGCCCAGAGCTGCCTAGAAAAAACCCATGTGAAGACTGACCGGGATCAGTAGTATCTTTTGGACATTGCCTGTAAAGCCAGAGGAAGGCTCACCTTATGTTTATTGTATGGTTTGTGTGCTAAGAAATAAATCGAATGGATTGTTTGTACAAGAATTGTGTCCTGTAGTACCTTCAAGACGGTAAAAGTGAGTTCCCCATTGTAGTGGATAATATAAAGAATGCTTTATCACACTTGAGACAACCTCAGGAAAGTCATGAGGATGTCTGAGGTTCATGAGTGGGAAGGATGGTGACAGCAGCGATGAAGCTTGCTTAGCAATAGCATTGGAAGCTAATGTCTGTGCCAAAACAGCAGAGTTCCACTGTAAAACGGGTTGAACTGTGTTTGGGCTCTTTTAAGATGTTTTCTAAGGCCTTTGATTTTGCCTCCCATTGATTTGAATGGGGTTCGGATGTTTGGTGAAAACATCCAAAAGTTCTCTCATCTGTAGTCACAACCAAAAATGTGCTGCGAGAAAATCTAAGATAGTAGTCTGCAAGTGAATCCAAGGCGTCTCTCTCCACTGCTGTACTGCAGTAAATATATTTAACGGTAACTCTACTCCACGACTCAGGACATGTTGGCTATGGATCTTTCCTGAACATTCTCCATGTGGCTAATAATAAACCAGTGACAATAATGAGGGAAAGCTAATACGCGGTGTGGGAAAAGGCCCTGAAGATTTCTCAGTGAGACTTGTTTTACGTTAGGTAGCATGCAGTCAAGTGTGAGGCACTCAAGGCCCTCAGTTAGGGTCTGCAGCTTTTCCAGCCAGTGTGGTCTTACCACATGCACACATACAGTTGTGGCCAAAAGTATTGACACCCCGGCAATTCTGTCAGATAATACTCAGTTTCTTCCTGAAAATGATTGCAATCACAAATTCTTTGGTATTATTATCTTCATTTAATTTGTCTTCAATGAAAAAACACAAAAGAGAATGAAGCAAAAAGAAAACATTGATCATTTCACACAAAACTCCAAAAATGGGCCAGACAAAAGTATTGGCACCCTCAGCCTAATACTTGGTTGCACAACCTTTAGCCAAAATAACTGCGATCAACCGCTTCCGGTAACCATCAATGAGTTTCTTACAATGCTCTGCTGGAATTTTAGACCATTCTTCTTTGGCAAACTGCTCCAGGTCCCTGATATTTGAAGGGTGCCTTCTCCAAACTGCCATTTTTAGATCTCTCCACAGGTGTTCTATGGGATTCAGGTCTGGACTCATTGCTGGCCACCTTAGAAGTCTCCAGTGCTTTCTCTCAAACCATTTTCTAGTGCTTTTTGAAGTGTGTTTTAGGTCATTGTCCTGCTGGAAGACCCATGACCTCTGAGGGAGACCCAGCTTTCTCACACTGGGCCCTACATTATGCTGCAAAATTTGTTGGTAGTCTTCAGACTTCATAATGCGATGCACACGGTCAAGCAGTCCAGTGCCAGAGGCAGCAAAGCAACCCCAAAACATCAGGGACCCTCCGCCATGTTTGACTGTAGGGACCGTGTTCTTTTCTTTGAATGCATCTTTTTTTCTCCTGTCTTCAGGTCTTTGGAGATGGCCTTTTAGCCTTCAGATTGCTCATGCTTCCTCACAATTTGGTTTCTCAAGTCCTCAGACAGTTCTTTGGTCTTCTTTCTTTTCTCCATGCTCAATGTGGTACACAAAAGGACACAGGACAGAGGTTGAGTCAACTTTAATCCATGTCAACTGGCTGCAAGTGTGATTTAGTTATTGCCAACACCTGTTAGGTGCCACAGGTAAGTTACAGGTGCTGTTAATTACACAAATTAGAGAAGCATCACATGATTTTTCTAACAGTTCCATTACTTTTGTCCACCCCCTTTTTTATGTTTGGTGGAATTATATCCAATTTGGCTTTAGGACATTTCTTTTTGTGTTTTTTCATTGAAGAAAATTAAATGAAGATAATAATACCAAAGAATTTGTGATTGCAATCATTTTCAGGAAGGAACTGAGTATTATCTGACAGAATTGCAGGGGTGTCAATACTTTTGGCCACAACTGTAACCACATCTCAGAAATCTACATTGTATGATTGACGTTCATCTCAAATCTGTTACTGATGGTCTATTTCTAACATTTGCCCAGTAATAACATGAAATACACTTTTTACTCTTAAGGGCCCCTCTAATGATTTATGGATTTCTTCATCAGCCCATATTAAATCGCTGGCTTCCAACTGGGAGTATAAGGGTGGAAACACACTGGCGGTCCGATTGTCGTTCCCAAGAGTCTTACGAGTGTCGTCCGTGTGGAATTCTTTTTTTTTCTCAGCACCTATTTACAGTATAATCATTCACAGGAACATTTTAGTTGTCTGAGCTATAAAATGATAATGTGTCAGTGAAAAAACGATGCCTCCTGGATGGTCCGTGATTTTGTCGGACCCATAGACTTGCATTGGTGAGTCTTGCGCATGATTCGCATACTATCGCAGCATGTTGCTATTGGCTTCTCGTCTGTCAATCGGATGAGAAAAAAACGCCCGCAAATGTGCTCTCAGACATTGAACAACATCGGTCCGACTGCAATACCAGAAAAACTCGCATTGCAGTCCTCCGACTTTCACGCCTGTGTGTCCGTACCCTAAATCTGATGCAAGAGAGAGAACATTTAAGGTAGAGGTTGAGGAACTATAAGGTTGACCTGGCTCCCCATTATCCTGTCAAGGCCAAATGAATATAATAATATTTATTAACTTATATAGCACTATTAATTCCCTAGCACTTTATATACAGTGAGGGAAATAAGTATTGGATAACTTGCTGATTTTGTAAGTTTGCCTACTGACAAAGACCTGACAGTCTATAATTTTAAGGGTAGGGTAGTTTTAACAGTGATGGCCACTTTACACGCGGCAACAGGAAGATAGAAAATGGCAGGTGTCGGAGACAATTGTACCTTTTACCTTCAAAACAACTTGAAGTGGCTGCGTGTAATTCAGGTATCAGCAAGGTGTTTTGAAGGTAAAAGGTACAATTGTCTCCGACACCTGCCGGTTTCTATCTTCCTGTTGCCGCGTGTAAAGTGGCCATGAGAGATAGAATATAAAGAATAAAATCCAGAAAATCACATTGTCTAAATTATATAAAGTTATTTGCATTTTGCGGAGAGAAATAAGTATTTGATCCCTGGCAAACAAGAATTAATACTTGGTGGCAAAACCCTTGTTGGCAAGCACAGCAGTCAGACGTTTCTTGTAGTTGATGATGAGGTTTGCGCACATGTCAGGAGGAATTTTGGTCCACTCCTCTTTGCAGATCATTTCTAAATCATTAAGGTTTTGAGGCCGTCGCTTGGCAACTTGGAGCTTCAGCTCCCTCCATAGGATTTCTATGGTATTAAGGTCTGGAGACTGGCTAGGCTACCCCATTACCTTATGTGCTTCTTTTTGAGCCACTTCTTTGTTGCTTTCATTGTTGTGCTAGAAGACCCAGCCACGACCCATTTTTAATGTCCTGACGGAGGGAAGAGCTTGTCAGTCAGGATTCTACAGAACATGGCTCCATCCATTGTCCTATTGAAGTAGTCCTGTGCCCTTGGCAGAGAAACACTCCCAAAACATAATGTCTCCACCACCATGCTTGACTGTGTTCTTTGGGTGATAGGCAGCATTTCTCTTCCTTCAAACATGGTGAGTTGAGTTAATGCCAAAGAGCTCCATTTTTGTCTCATCTGACCACTGCACCAACAGATGTCTCTTTCTCACCGAGCATCTTACTTATGGTTTTGTAGCCCATTCCTTGGACCCGATTTGCAAACAGAACCAGAGGGCAAATATGTCCTCTGGTCCTGTTCGTAGCCGGATGCTGCAGAGTGCAGCGGAGGTAGCTGTCCCCTGCTGAAATGGTGCTGAACCACTTCACAGGGGACAGCTCCCTGGTGCTGAAGTTCAGCGTAGCTCACGCTGAACTGCAGCCGCCGGTGTCCGGTTCCCGGATCCTCCTGGATCTGGGCAATCTGGCGCCATAGACTCCCATGTTAGGGAGTGCCGGATTGGGCAGATTTTTGGCCCCGGACACAAAAATGTTGCTTGCAACATTTTTGTGTCCGGGAGAAAAATCTGAATTGTCCCGGATCCTCCTGGACAGATGGAAACAGATAGCAGCCATCCGACTCCATCCGGCCCCATAGGGCAACATTGCCTCAATACCGGGTCCAGGGCTGTCAGGTTCTCCCCGGACAGCCCCGGGCCTGATTGTGCCGTGGTGTGAAGCCAGCCTATCCGGTCTGTAGGAGTCAGACCTCCTAATGGTTGGTAAGGTATCTCTGCAAAATGCAAATATATTTATATAATTTAGACAATGTGATTTTCTGGATTTTATTTTTGATATGCTATTTCTCACTGTTAAAATTAACCTACCCTTAAAATTATAGACTGTTCATGTCTTTGTCAGTGAGAAAAGTTACAAAATCAGCAAGTTATCAAATACTTACCCACACTATATACTTTCCCACACTGTACATCAGCAATACCATCCCCATATGGGCTCAGAATCTAAACATCCTATCAGTATGTCTTTAGAGTGTTGCAGGAAACCTGAGAAAACCCATGCAAACACAGGGAGAACATACGAACACCTTCCAAATGTTGTCCTTGGTGGGATTGAAACCCAGGACCCAAGTGCTGCAAGCTGCACTGCTAACCACCAAGTCACCGTGCCACCCATGAATGGCTTGATTAGCTAACTCTAAGGGTACCTTTACACGCCGCTACTGGATGGTGGCTACAACCAGCTACTTCACGTGCACGAGCACGCACAAACAGTTGCAAACGGTACCCGCACCACCTTTACACGCCGCAGCAAGGTGTGCTACAGTAGGTTACATCTATCTCTGGATACACCGCCGGGTGTCTCAAGTTACCTTCTGCCGAGCACCTTACCTCATTTACACACCGCTACAACAAGCTAATATAAGCGGACCTGGTGCAGCAGGGACAACACATAGGCGTGCCACAATTGTGGATTACGAGACGTCCGTACACTGAGAGGACAAAGCAATAACATCATGATTGGCCATGCATCGCAGGAGGCTGATTAATACATGACGCTCGAGCAATTGTGTAGTGTGACTGGTCAGCTCCTTAAATATGCCTCCCTATGCAGCGACTACCAATCGTAACGCAGGATCTTCCTCCAATGATCGCTGATGGGGCGCGGTAACCCAGAGCCTGTGTCACGCCCCAGCTACATACCAGGTACATAGGCTAGTGTCCAGACATCCCTTCTGTTGCTTCTTTACACGGCGATACAGGTCGCTACAATCGCCTGGGTAGCCACCTGTTTCAGGGCAGTGCTCGGAAACAGGTGCCGCTACTGGCGGGTGGCTACAACCGTCTTCACACGCCGCTACCACGGGGTGAATTGGCGGTGCAAGATACATTTCTCTCATGTACCCGGTTGTAGCCACCGTCCAGTAGCGGCGTGTAAAGGTACCCTAACACTCTATGGATGCCTGTGACATGGAGATCAGGCTGTGAAGAGCAAGCATGCCTGGAAGAGCCCAAACATCTGCCATACAGTACAGCATCAGTGTGACCCCCGAAACTGCAACAAGAGGACACTTGATCCCTTGCTGTAGTCTGATTGTATAACAATGTCTGTCGTACAGTGTACCTGTCAGTATGGCGAACCCAAGTCCCAAAGATCATATGATGTCTAAGGCTGGGATCAGGTGACTGAATGTTATCAAGGCAACGTCAAGTTGCCATGGAAACGTTGGGTTATCATGGCAATGATCGGCCGGTCGTAATTACATTACGATGAACCAATTACCACTGGGAGACAAGTGAGAGTGCATGCTCCCTCTCCCCAGTCCCTAAGTCCTATGATCAATAAGACTGCAGCACTGAGGGGGTGACACAGAGCCAGGGACGGCAATCGCATAGCAATCACTGTGCCTGGCTACCACATTACTGCTTCACAGCCTGATCTCTATGCAGGGAGATGAGGCTGTAAAGTGGGCAAAGATGGGAGGGCACAGGCTGTGGAGGGGGGCGGGCACACCATGCTTGTGTTTGTGGGAGTGATCACTCCCACCAGATCACCCCCATCAGCCCTGGAAGGGCGATACCCCCTCCCTCCAGCGCTCCATCCTATGGAGGGCGCTATTATAGCCCTTCCATAGCTGGAGAGTGATGATCGCTGGGATTGGCTGTTCAGAATTGAACAGCCAATCACAGCGATCATGGGTGCGGGGTGGGGACTCCATCCCCCCTGACATTAAGCTTTGGGATCCTGTGATTAGAATCACAGGATACCGTGGAGAGATTGCCATTACCATGGCAACAGTGCCACAATTTCTGTATGACGAACCAAAACATCAAAGTCTGGGAAGTACCCCGGACCTATCACTGGTCAACAGCATTTTTGGTGCCAAAGATATTTCATTGAATTTAGGGTAACTTTGGGGTGCTGATTCTGAATATGTCATCAGTTTTGCCAGATTGGCTCAAGTTTTTGAGATTTTTCGTAAAATGTGTAAAAAAAAAGACGTTTTTTGCTACACGCGCATTAACTTTATTGATATTGTCATGAATACAATAAATTTAACAAAGTAAATGTTGATTTTAGTTTATTTTAACTAGTTTTAGAAAGTAATCTTCAAAAATGAACAAGACATGAAAGATAGACATTTAATCGCTGGAAAAGCGCTTTTTATATGATTTCCTTCTATGTGAGTTATTGGGGCAGTCACGCTGTAGATTCCAGCAGTAATCAGCCATCATATGTCCGTCCAATCTGCCTTGGTACCTTTCCTCCATCACCATAATATCCTGATGAAATCTCTCCCCTTGTTCTTCGCTAAAATCTCCAAGGTTTTCTGGAAATCTGTCCAAGTGACTGTGAAGATAATGCAATTTCATGCTCATGTGTACACCCAGATTTCTAAATCTCAATAGCATGTTTTGTACCAGTTCTTCATAATTGTCTGCCTTTTGATTTCCCAAGAAGTTCTTCACTACCAACACAAAACTACACCATGCAGCAGCTTCAATGTCATTCATTTCCTTAGGAAGATTTGAATCTTTAATGAGTTTCCGAATTTGAGGACCATCAAAGATTCCTGCCTTCAGTTTTTCGCTACTAAGACCAGGGAAAGATCTGCAGATGTACATGAAGCAATTACCATCTTTGTCTAATGCCTTGACGAACTGCTTCATTAATCCTAACTTTATGTGAAGTGGTGGTAGAATGATTTTTTCCCTGTCCACCAAAGGTTCGTTCACTATGTTTGATGCTCCTACTGTCAAGGTGTCCCTTGGAGGCCAATTCAGTTTCTCCCAGTGCTGATGTTTTGCTCTACTATCCCACATGCAGATGAAGCAAGGATACTTTGTGTATCCACTTTGCTGTCCAAGTAAAAAGTTGACCATTTTTAAATCAACACATATCAGCCACGAATGTTCATGGTAGCACAGTTTCTCCAAGACCATTTTGACATTTTGGTATTGTTCTGCAAGTTTAGTTGAGTGAGCTACTGGAAGAGATGCACACTGATTGCCATTGTTCAACAAAACACATTTCAAACTCCTTTTAGAACTATCTATGAAAAGCCTCCAGTCTACAGGACGATATACTTGTAAACCCATTTGCAGCATCAGGCCAGGAATATCCTTACAATATACAAGTAGGTCATCTTCACAGAAAAATGGAAGAAGTGCTTCTTCTCTGGTCCTGTAAGATGTAATTTTAGTTCCAGGCGTCAGACAATTTTTTTCACTTAGCCTTGAAGCTAAAAGTTCGGATGCACTTTTTGAGAGGTTGAGGTCTCTTATTAGATCGTTGAGCTCTCCTTGGGTAAATTGCGTAGGTGTTCTGAAACTTCCTTCATATTCTAGTTCACTTCCAGAACTAATGCTTAGCTCCATACCCTGCATTTCATCATCATCATCAGGTGGGGGAAGGTCAGGTAACATGGTAAACACAGGTACAGGCACATCTTCACAATGAGGGACAGGCCTTCTTGCAGATTCCATGTTAGGATACTCCCATTTTCGTTTCTTATGCTTATTGAATCCTTGTACTTGCACTGCACAGAAATAACAGTCATCATGATGATTTTTTTGCTCTCTCCACACCATTGGAACACCAAATTTGAAGCTTGTTCTTTGTCCTTTGCTCCATTTTCGTAATAATTCGATACATGCTTTGCACACTATGTGTGGTGCCCAAAACTTGTCTTGGTCCCCAAGCATAACCCCAAAATAGGCAAAATACACTTTTTTAACGAAGTCTGTTATGTTTTTTCTATGTTTTGTCAGTGTATATTCACCACAAATGTAACAGAATGAGTCTGGATCGTTAAGACAACTTCTTCTTTATGAGTTCATGCTTTTCACTGGAAAACAGACAACAACATAAAGTTAGTGCAAAAATCAAGCTATGAACAAACTTTTAGAACACTAATTAACACAAAACTATATTGAGAACTGCTCAGTTCAAGTACTAATCCAAAGAAATTAATGAGATGATGCGTCGCATTTACCAACAAGTGCTATAAATAAGATACCAAAAATCTCAAAAACTTGAGCCAATCTGGCAAAACTGATAGCATATTCAGAATCAGCACCCCAAAAATACCCCAAATTCATTAAAATATTTTGGGCACCAGAAAAAAAAATTTTTTTTGTTGACCTGTGTAATGAACTGGTATGTTAAAGGTCGTGAAGGCATTAGCCACTATCTATAGCAGTGATAGCAAACCTTTCCGAGGCCGAGCGGCCAAACTGCAACCCAAAACCTAATTTTTTATAGCAAAGTGCCAATAGGGCAATTTATCCTAAATTACAGCAGTGGCTGCTGATCCACCCCAGGGCCATGGGCAGTGGCGTAGCAACTGTTTGTGGCGCCCGGGGCGGTCGAAAAATTTGCCGCCCCCTTGGTTGTTGATAATTCCGGGGGTCAGGGGGTACCGCTAGTGGGTTAGGAGCCACTTAAGTGTACCTGTTAATCAGGGTCAAATTCAATGGTGATCAACTGCTGTAGGATGCGCGCTTGCGGCCTCCGGGATCCGGAACGGCCGCTGGCACTTAGTTATGATGTCATGCCGTAATGCCGTAAAGTGCGGGCAGTGACATCACCACAGGTCCTATCACCGATCACCAGTGTCCCTATTATAGTCATCATATTGTTATCTGGAACAACAATGTTAACAATTCCCCAATAGAACACGCTGGGATATACAGTATATAGCACCAAAGTTAGAAGAATGGAATAAATCAAACACTGAATACAAAACAATCTAACTGTAAATTAATGAGAATAAACAGTAATATACACATAGGAAACATTGCACACGGAGGAAGATAGAAATATACAGGTCATCACCTAGTACAGAGATCAGAGGATGGCAATATACAGGTGTACACCTAGTACACGGCTCGCACACACACACACACACACACACACACAGAGGCACGGCTCGCACACACACACAGAGGCACGGCCCGCACACACACACACAGAGGTACGGCTATCACACACACACAGAGGCACGGCTATCGCACACACACAGAGGCACGGCCCACACACACAGAGACACAGCCCGCACACACACACACAGAGGCACGGCCCGCACACACACACACACAGAGGCACGGCTCACACACGGCCGCACACACACAGAGACAAGGCTCGCATACACAGAGGCACGGCTCGCACACACAGAGGCACGGCTCACACGCACACACACACACACAGAGGCACGGCTCACACACACACAGAGGCATGGCTATCACACACACACAGAGGCACGGCTATCACACACACACACAAGAGGCACGGCAATCACACACACGCAGAGGCACGGCTATCACACACACGCAGAGGCACGGCTATCACACACACACAGAGGCACAGCTATCACACACACACAGAGGCACGGCTATCACACACACACACAACTCACACACACACACACACACACAACTCACACACACTTCTACAGATTCCTCACTCAGGTATCACAATCCTCTGTGCTGCAGGAGGGCTTGTTCACATGGGCAGCTTCACCTGCTCACAGCAGCTGGGTCCCACTCCTCGCCCCTCCCCCACTCACTACATAGCAGGAGATCAGTCACCTTGTGACCCAGAGCTGCTCCTAGGTGTCCTCCTGCAGCACAGGTAGCCACCTCTGCTGGCTCTCACTGCTTCCCTTCATTCAGATCACTGGCCAGTCATTACCCCCTCCCTCCTCTGCTCTCCTCTCACCGACACCTTCAAGCTCTTCCCTCCGCTCCCCCGCTCTCCTCCTCTCCTCGCAGCTCCCCTCACCTCCTCCAGTCTCCCCCAGCATGTGACCTGTGCTCTACCCTGCGGGACGCTGACTGATGACATCACCTCCCTCTCAGTGCACAGCAGAGCTGCAGGGGGTGGGAGATTTGAAAGCAGCCAGCAGCCGACGTGCTGCACTGCTTCAGTATATAGAGCAGGCGGCGGCCGCGGATCCTATGGCAGTAGCTGCCACATTGCCGCCCCTACACATGTGCCGCCTGGGGCGGACCACCCCACCCACGCTACGCCACTGGCCATGGGGTACTCAGATCCCCGGTGTTGATTAATGGGACTGTCACTGGTGGCCGGTGCCCGGGCCGTGGCCCTGGTGGTCGCTGAAAAAAATGGTAAAAAGAGACAAATAAAATAAAAGAAAGTCTCGTGACGCCACCTACGATATCCTGTAATGATACCGGCGCTGCTTTCAGACCTCCGGGGATGGTGATGCTACAGCTAGATGATAACGCTCCCCGTAAGTGGAGCGGGGTCCCCGGGGCAGTGATGTAGAATAGGGGTTTTGCACAGGGAGGTGGCTCTGCAGGTTGGATGCTGACACAGTCTTTGCTGAGGAGACTGGAATGTAGTTCCTCCGGTACGATGTAAATGAGACACCACACACTGTTTAGGCTCTGCACGGGGTTACTAGTAATTTCAGGCAGTTTTCAGGTATTACACAGTCACGGGTAGCTGGCCTAGGTAGTCACTGGAGGATGGGATGTCTCGTCGAGGCCCTCAGTGGTATACCTGCTGGTTTCTCCCTCTGTCCTTGTCCTGCGTTCTCTACCCCTGTACATTCCAAGCACTTCCCTGCACAGAGCCCTTTAATGGCCCCCACTGATTCTAACAGAGTCTTCCTGATTGCGGGACCCCTTGATCCTACATGGGGGCTTTTGAGGATGTATGCAGGAATTGGTCGCGACCCCCTAAGGCTGCTCGCGTCCCTCCGGTTTGGCGGCTCAGTGATGAACTCCTGTACCGCTCTTGCAGCTGGTCCTCCGTTGTTGGACTGGGTCACTCTGGGCCGGGTATCGTGCCAGTCCAGATTAGGGTGTTAACTAATACCCAGGGATCCCCCTTCTGTGTGTGCCTCCACTTTTTAGGTGCCCTCCACTGCGCCACCCGCAGGGCTGCCAGAGGAGGCGGCTGGGGACTGTCAAAGGACGAGGATGAGGGCTGCAAGAGGAGGAGGAAGGGGGGCTGCAAAAGGAGGAGGCTAGGGCTGCAAGGGGATGGAAAAATAACATATCCCCGCAAATAAGATGTAATGCATCTTTCGGGGAAATCGGATACTAAACCCCACCCCTCCTACATGGCCCCGCACCATATGATCAAAGCTCCGCCCCTATGACACACACACAGACCCCTTCCCCCCGCCGGGCCACGGAGAAATGATGTTGCTTAATGCCGGTCCCTGGAGCAAAAAAGGTTGGGGACCCCTGATGTAAAGGACAGAAATGATGGTACCCTTAACTTAATATTTTATTACTCAACCTTTTGAGGCAATCACTGCAATCAAACGATTACTGTAACAGTCAATGAGAAAATAGCCTTAGAAGTTTTCCTGGGCTCTTTTGTTACTGTGGCGCGAGTTACTACAGTAATAACTAGTCTGAGAGGTGAAGAAACAGACTGCAAAAAACAGAAAGTAAATATAATAACAATACTACTTACTTAAAGGAAGGTCAAATGATCTAAGGTCAGGTCCAGGAAATGGAACAGTAACAGCAAGGGGTAGCCAGAGATCAAGTTTAATTCTAGCTGAAGTCAGGAAAACCAGAGGGACAAGACAGTATACAGGGAGCAGGCAAAAGAGTAGTCAGGTCACAGGCAAATGGTCAATGTCTACGTAAGGGAATAGTCAGGCTGGGTCTGGCACAGAGCACAGAGGGATCAGACCTACACAGGTAAAAGCAAGTGTACGATTGACACTGAATGGAGGAGCTAGCATGATTAAGTAGAGGCCTAATTAAGGGAAGTGAAGACAGGTGATTACAGCACAGACCCAGCACAGACTTAAGGCCCCGTTACATGTAGCAATGCGCCAGTGATCCCGACAATGATCGGACCTGGCAGGGATCGCTGGTGAATTGCTATGTGGTCGCTGGTGAGATGCCAGACAGGCAGACTTACCAGTGATGCGCCGACACTCTACGGTCATTGGGATGTCAGGTTCTTGGCCACAGAATGGGGATCGCTGGTCGTTGCCTCTGTCACACAACCACGATGCAGCATGCCCAGTGGGAGATCGCTGATTGAAAAATGGTCCAGGCCATTCGTTAATGATTAGCGAACTCACATCGGGGGTCACACAAAGCGATATCGCTGGCGAGGTCGTTGCTACGTCAACAAACCTGTGACGTTGTGGCGATATCGTTAGTGATATCGCTATGTGTAACAGGGCCTTAACAGCTTCCACAACAATAGTAACAGACAAGGGCAGAATGGAGATCGTGACAGTTACCATTCGTATTATCTGTCTCTTTGATATGTCATCAATTTTCCTCCTGCGGCCACATCCAGGGAGGTTAGCTACAGTCCCATGGATCTTAAATTTCTGAACAATATGTGCAACTGTAGTCACTGGAACATCAAGCTGCTTATAACCTTTACCTTTAACATGCTTGTTTAAAATTTACTTTCTAATTTCCTGAGACAACTCTTTCCTTTGCTTCCTCTGGTCCATGATGAGTGTGGTACACACCATGTCACCAAACAGCACAGCGAGTATCTGTAGCCCTATATACACACTCACTGACTGATTACAAAATCGTAGACACGTGATGCTAATTAGTGAACACACCTTGATTTAATATGTCCCTTTTGTCACATTATTTTCAGGGGCACCATCATTTCTGTCCAGGCCTATTTCATGAGTATTATTTTTTTTTTTTTATTCTGTGGAAGCAGGGTTGAAAAGCAATGTCTGACTTTCATTTGTTCATTTTCATAAATTTTTTTATTATTATTTTTGTCAGATTCAAGTTACGGTATTTCTGTGACCATTATGGGTTTTTCCTTCAATAAATGAGGGGTACCAACAATTTTGACCATGTGGGTGTATCACTACAGTGGCAGACACAGATAGAAAAGGGCCCCTGTGTAAGAACAGTACATGGGTTGGGCCCTCTGCAGTCCAATACTTCTGTCTGACAGTCCTGTCTGCTGATATGGAGTTGGCCCCCTGCGGATCCAGTTGCCACAGAGGTACTGCATCATTGTTAGGGTGTAGTATGCCATTCACTGGTAAAGGGAGATAAAGACCAGTACCAGCCAGGGCCGCACCGTCCATTGGACAGTGTGAGCCCTGTCATTCAGGCGGCAGCAGGCAGGGGAGCGGCAGTGCAGAAGGGGGCGGCGCCTCATGCACACAGCCTCCCCTGTCATGGCGCCGGCCGCTCACTTCGCGCGCGCACCGCAGGTAAGCGGCGACCTGGGAAGAGGCACAGAAGGGGCGGCAGCGCTGCCCAGGGTTCAATAGCACCCCCCCGGTACTCACGGCCGCGGCCGGCAATGACTGGACTGCCGCGGCTCAGGTGGCAGAAGGGGCGGCAGTGCTGGGCTCCGCTAGCACCCCCCGTAATCGGTGCCGCGGCTCAGGCGGCAGAGGGCTTGGTGCACCCCTGGTACCAGCATACCCAGATCACACTAGGAACGATTGTAGTGGGGTTGGGTTGTGAAGGAAGTAGTTAGAGGGAGCACTTGGGAGGAGGGAGGTAAGGAACAACACACGTAGTAGACGTGGGACACGTGACAGGATATAAAAAGAGCAAGAAACATCTAGAACGGAGGAGATGACAGTGAGAAGAAAGAGAGAGTGACCAGCTGAGGAGAGGTGGTGGAACAGCTGAGGAGAAGCCATTGAACACCAAAGTCGAGTTGGAGGGCAGCTAGAGAATATACACCTGAGTAGTGTCAAGAGGACTGGAGCAAGTGGGAGCTTGTCCTAAAGCCGAACCCTAGAGCAGAACATCACTCAGGTGGCTCCGGGAAGAAGATGGGGGCACAGAGGCACGGTAAGTGAGCAATCCACCCGTGGGACTCGTATCCATTGTCAAGCGCAGGCAAGTAGAGGGACTGGGTCGCAAGGGACACCGGCAACCCAAAAGACTAGTGGAGAAGACCAGGCTCAGATAGCAACCCGGAGGCTGTGCCACTTCCAAGGAGACACAGTCGACAACCACGCACATCTGCTGAAAAGATGGCAATCATAGGGCTAAGGGAAGATGTGGCGCCCCACTGGTCAGTCTGCCACAGTAGGGGTACTGCACCCAAACAGAGTGTGCGGTATCCCAGTCATTGGAGGGGATAATGTCGAACTGAGGCTCTCATCCCAGCATCCCTACACCTAGACTAGGGGACCAATCAGCTAACCCGTTACCAGGGTAACCGTTCCCGGTGGGAGGAGTGTTAGGGTAGAAGGAGCGGGAAACACACAGAGAGAGTGTAGTCTGAGGAACCACGCAAGGAGCAAGTCCTAGAAGGACACCACAGGGAGAACATCCGAAAAGGAGTGGCGACCCAGACAGAAGGGGGAGACCCAGTGCCCTGACTGTACGAGTAAATGATCTGGGAGAATCCGATCCACAACGAGGCACCGGCTCCGAGTTACCGTGCAGGAAAGTCGAATCCTGAACCGCCAATACCGGTGTGTCGCAGGTCTGCCAAGCAGCCCCCGACCTCGTCCACAATGTACAGCCCCACCAGGAACCCTCAAACAGGGTTGAGCCCCTTAGAGAAGAGAGGGGTAACCTCATCACACACCGGACGGGCCTGGTAGGAAATGGGTTTGTACAGGGAAAGCGCACGGATAGAAAGGAGGCGCGAGAAAGACACAGAGGACAGTGAACGTAGTAAAAGGAACACTTGGAGAGCCTCAGAAAGACTTTGTACCCTCCGGTGACTACCCGGCCAGCTACCTGCAAAGACTGCATGCCTGTAAACTGAAGTGAACCGTGAACTGTTACCAGTAAATTACCCGTACAGAGTAAGCAAGGCTCCGGTGTTTTATTCTGCTTAAATTAAGAAGTAGTTGCTGCCACATCAACCATAGCAGCAACACTGCCCCTGGGACCCCGCTCCTGCCATGCAGGGTAGTATTAATCAAAAATGAACTGCAATTTTCACCACCTCTCGCGCGGACGGAGTAGCGTCCGCTGGTGAGATCACACCGAAACTGCAGGTGGCATCATGAGACCTTTATTCTTTTCCTTTTGTTATTTTTCCTCCTCTTTTTAACCCAGTGACTCCCCAGATAGTATGGGCCTGGGCAACCGGCCACACCGAGACATCACCCCCAGAATTAACGCCCGAGTACCAAGTTCCCAAAGACCCCTGGGTGGGTCAGAGACACTGCAGGGGAACCTGTAAGAAAAGCCCATAGTCACTGGCTCAGAGCTCTGTGTGGCGAGGCAAGTGTGGCCCCCTCCGGGTAAACCGCCACCAGAGGTACTGCACTTTAGCGGTTAGGAAGTGTAGTGCCCCTGTTCTCCAGGTGTTGAAATGGTGCAGTCGAGCCCAAAACACACACACGTAGTGACAGGCCAATGGGACAATGGGTGGACCTTGAGGGAGGACCCAGGCCACAAAAAGGAGGACAGGATAGTACACAGTGGAGTCAGTAGCAGGAGACCAGAGGAGTAAAATCAACTGACCGAGGAGTGGTAGTCGGGAGTGTAGAGGCGGTGTGGTGCCGACTCCTGCGGGTTGAAGCTACACCACAATGCTCGCCCGTGGTAGGGAGAGAATTGACCGGTAAAGATGGAGAGAAGAGCCCTAAGGGTGCAGACAAGACATCGATTCCCCCTATGTCTGAATCTGATGAGACAGAGGGGTTGGTGGAGGATACAGGGACCGACCCTGCAAACGATGCGGAAGCTTCAAGCCCGAACCGAAACCGGAGGCCTCAGACTTCTAACGGGAGCTGTAGCCGAACACCCGACACATCTTGGGTAAGGTGACTTAACTAGGGAGCAGTGCCCGAGAGGGACCCTAATGGTGTCCGGGACACACAGAAGCACCCGTGGCTACTGGTACCTGAGCTCTGTGCTGCGGAGGGCGTTGAGAGCCCGGGGAGTAGAGTGACAACCCGCTCGCCTCAGATGCAAGTTACTCCTTATAATTCCGAGAGACAAGAACCACCAGAGACTAACACCAAGAAAGTAGAGTAAAGGGCACCAGCTGTGGCTTGACTGTACTGACCTTGCTCTGGAGAAAGAGCAAAAGTACAGGAGACTGGCAGACAACGTATCCGGTGGCCATGATTAACACCTGAGTAAAAGTAACAAAACTGCAGCTGTGGTGTGAGAGACTTATTTGTGGCGACCATCGACCGCAGAGGCCGCCTGAGACACTGGAGGTACTGCTGACCGAGTGACCAACTGCTGAGGTACGAGCCGGGGGGGGAGGAACCACTCCACTGCCCTGGGGATTGCCCGCTGGCTATCGTAAGCCACATAAGTAGAGCACTCTTGCCTCAGGGAAACATCATCAAATTGATGACGCCGTCTTGAGGAAGGAGACTTCGGATTTGTGGCCTCCGAATTTACACCGGGGTAGGGAGTACAATAAAAGCACAGTGTCAGATCCAAGACATCCAAGGTGTGTGCCTGGGATTCCTCTCTGGATTATCTGAGAGCAAGACAGGCCGCAGGACCAAGTGGAGCGCACCTATTGTTTCAATCCAAGGGAAATCTATGAGATCTATCGTGCACACAGGCCGAGCCGTCTCGTTTATCATGTGAGCTCAGAATCCGGAGTATAAGGCGGCATTGCTCATGCAAGCAGCCGTGATGGCCTTGGCGCATCTGGAACTTTAATTCATAAAGACATATTTTTGGACAAGTGCCCACTTCGCTGTTCCAGATGACCGTGTCTGGATTGACTTCACCAACTGGAGCACAAAGGAGCTCTTGGCAAGCAAGATTGCCAAACACATGACTAAGCTGCCAGTAGTGAGGTGAGACTTAAGAATTAGAGACACTACTAGTCTTGCGCATTTCGCTTACATTTGTTAACATGACAAAGAACAATGCACCCATTTACTAGATAATGGCAAGGAGAGATCATGGATGGTGCGGCCTCCCTTCGTGGGCCGGTTCACAGAGAAGTGCGAAAATCCGTGCCCACCCACCAAAGGAACTCTTGTGCAGCAGACTGTGCCAGTTAACAAAAACGATCAACCCAGAGGTGTGGCTGACGCACTCAGAACAAGAACCACCCAGAGTAAGGAGCAAGAGATCAAGGGTGTTGTAATCACCGGAGCAAGATGGCAGCCAAGTCCCCGGACGTCCTGGTGGAGGAAGAGTTCTACTCCAACGAGATGGAGGAGGACATGGGAAAGCTGTCGCTCCTGGATCCGGGATTCCTGCAGAGCAAGGTGGAGAACCTAGGTCAGCAACTGACGAAGGCCTAGATGGAGGCGGTGGAGGTGTGGAAAGACAATCTGCTGAACAGGATGATCTGGAGGTAGACGCCGTCGAGACCACAGTCACCAGCCCCGGAGGAAGGAGCAGAAAAGCTGCAGGTACCATCACCCCCCCGACGGCTGACGACACCCTGGTAGGGCCCCTAGATGCTCTGTTTCCCCCATCACCAGGCCAGGATAGTAAGAACTTGCAGTGGGACCAGTCTGTAGACCAATACAGATGAGTGGCCCCGCTAGAGCCCGAGCTGGCCATGGAGGAAGTGTATGTGTAGCGGTAGGTCATCCGATGGGTCACCAGGGAGACTCGCTAATGGGCTTCCCGGGAGAGACCAGAGAGGGAAGGCCCACAGTAGAGACACTAAGTTAGGTGGAATAATGCCACCAGCAGAGGGGCAAGCAGGAGGGCCAGAGAGAAGCTGAAGAGGCGGAGTGGCAGGCTAAATGGCTTGACATGGAGGAGGTGAACCTGCAAGAAAAGCAGTAGGTCCGCTGATCCAAGGTAGCGGGAGCGGGGCCCGATCTATCAGGGTTCCGTGGTCCAGTTCAACCAGGACAAAGGCTGAGAGTTCGTCAAAGAGCGGAGGAAATGAGAACTCCTTCTAACCCAGAGGATGTGGAATCCCACCTGCCGGATGGTCACCCTTGTCGCGACCTGCAGAGCTTGGCGACAGAGTCACTTTTACCCAGCACCTGGGAGAGCGGGGGTGGTACACCTTGGACATCCTCCTAGTAAAGGAGGAGCCACCCGCTTACACAGCAGAGCCCCAGGTCTTTGAGCCAATAGCCATGCCTGTGCAGTCTTGGAGGTAGCACCAGCAGACCGCCCGCACCAACAAAAGAACCCTGTCTCAGAACTGTAGAGGTTGATACACACAGGGCCGTATTTGGAGTTCCTGCTCCCTAGGCACTTTCAGCGGTCGCAACCCCGCCCCCCCACCTTACCGATCAGTCAGGCCTAGTGTGCGTTCACACGCTGCGTATTTGCTGCATATTTTTATGCGAGTGCTGTTGCCCTTTTTGTAGCCAAAACCAGGAGTGGAACAATCAGAGGAAAAGTCGAATAGAAACAAGTGCTCCATTTTTGTATTTAATCACCCACAGCTGGTTTTAATCAGCAACTACTGGTTTTGGCTACAACAACTGCAAGAGCACTCGTGTAAAAATACGCAGCAAATAAGCAGCATGTGAACACACCCTAAGCGTATGTAGACACAGTATTTTATTTTTCAGGCAGATCTGCTCAGTAACTCAGCAACTGCCACACCTTATCGCAAGTCCCATAGGCTGGGGTCACACTGCTGTTAATTGCAGATTTTATTGGTCTGCACTTAATACTTAATTTTTCCAGAAGCACATAGCGTTAAAGCTAAGTATTAAGCGCAGACTGATAAAATCTGCAATTAACAGCAGTGTGACCAAAGCCATACACACACATAGGCCATGATATTTAATAGGAACAGTTTGTATCAGGGTTATATAGAATAACTAGATGGTGGCCCAATTCTAACGTATCGGGTATTCTAGAATATGTATGTAGTTGACATACTGTGACTGACAGAACTTGTTCAGTCAACGTGAGTGAACCATGTTTAGCAGCGCTATGGTATATGTTGGTACATTACATTACATGTATAGCAGCGCTATGGTTTATGGCGGTACATTACATTACATGTATAGCAGCACTATAGTATATGGTGGTACATTACATGTATAGCAGCGTTATGGTTTATGGCGGTACATTACATTACATGTATAGCAGCGCTATGGTATATGGCGGTACATTACAGCACATGTATAGCAGCACTATAGTCTATGGCGGTACATTACAGTACATGTACAGCAGAGCTATGATATATGACGGTACATTACAGTACATGTATAGCAGCACTATAGTATATGGCGGTACATTACAGTACATGTATAGCAGCGCTATGGTATATGGCGATACATTACACTGCATGTATAGCAGCGCTATGGTACATGGCGGTACATTATAGTACATGTATAGCAGCACTATGGTATATGGTGATACTCCGCTCCCCACGGCCTCCCGCTCCTCCTGGCCCCCAGTCCTCCACAGTAAAAGTAAATAAAAAAATCCTCATCCGGCTCGCTCTACCTCCGTCTTTTAGGTCCTACAGGCCTTTAGGACCTGTCGTTGCCTGGGAAACCAATCAGCTGAGGGGGGAGGGGGCACAGGATTGTGTCGGGGGGGAAGCAGGATGGAGCGAGCAGGCCAGGATGGAGCGAGCAGGGCAGGATGGAGCGAGCGGGGCAGGATGGAGCGAGCGGGCAGATGGAGCGAGCGGGGCAGGATGGAGCAAGCGGGGGGGCAGGATGGAGCAGGAGGGGCAGGGGGGAGGGGTATGTGCTGTCAGCTCCCTGCCGCAGGTGAGGAGCAGGGGGGGGGGGGGGTGCCGTCAGCTCCCCAAGTCGGCCGCAGGGCTCTTTAACTTACCGCTCCCGAGGCAGGATGGTGGCAGGGGACAGGATGTTGGTGGGGGGGGCAGGATGGAGCGAGCGGGGCAGGATGGTGGCGGGGGGCAGGAAGGAGCGAGCGGGGCAGGATGGTGGCGGGGGGGCAGGATGGAGCGAGCGGGGCAGGATGGTGGTGGGGGGCAGGATGGAGCTGGTGGGGGGGCAGGATGGAGCGAGAGGGGCAGGATGGAGCCGGAGGAGCAGGATGGTAGCGGGGAACAGGATGGTGGGAGCAGGGCAGTATGGAGCGAGCGGGGCAGGATGGAGCCGGCAGGGCAGGATGGTGGCGAGTGGGGCAGGATGGTGGCAGGGGGGCAGGATGGTGGTGGGGGGGGCAGGGTGGAGCGAGCAGGGAAGGATAGATCCAGAGGAGCAGGATAGAGCCAGAAAAGCGGGATGGAGGGGGCGGGGGCAAGATGGAGGCGGCGGGGGGGGGGCAGCATGGAGCGAGTGGGGCAGGATGGAGCCGGTGGGGCAGGATGGTGGGGGGGCAGGATGGAGCCGGTGGGACAGGATGGAGGTAGCGGGGCAGGATGGTGGCGGGGGGGGCAGGATGATGGCGAGCAGCGCAGGATGGAGCCGGTGGGGCAGGATGGACCTGGGTGGGACGGGGGGTGCGAGGGGGCAGGAAGGAGCCTGAGGAACAGGGGGGGGGGAGTTTTGGGGGTGCTGTCAGCTCCCCGCCGCAGGTGAGCTTGGGGGGGTGCTGTCAGCGGGGCTCTTTCGCTTACCGCCCCCGGCGGCACCCAACAGGCAGGAAGCGGCTGTGAAGAAGGGGGCAGCGCTATCCCCACACAGCCGCTTCCTGCTTGTTGGGCGCCACTGGGACCGGTGCGGCCCTGGGCAGGAGGTGCGGGGGAGCGGGGGGGAACAGCGAGAAGCGGAGGGTGGCAGGGAGGGCGGAGGGGGGCAGGTGGGGCGGAGAGGGGCAAGAGGAGCTGGGGGGGAAGAAGCGCGGGCAGGACAGGAGGAGCGGGTGGCTTAGATGAGACCCGCTGTGGCACGCAAATTTAAAATTTGCACGCCGTGCAGGTCTTTTGCATATGTGACGCTCATTGGCCGCCGCGTCTGCCGGCGACCAATGAGCGGCCTCTGTCATGCGCGCGATTTCTGTGACCGACAGAAGCCTTAGACGATTATATAGTAGATTACTGTTAAGTGACAGCGATATGTGAGGACATACCACAACTCTCTCCAAAATGGAAGTTTGTAGAATTCCAGTACAGTAAAACCTCCCCGAACCCTGTATATGGTGACCAAAGGGAGATACATCCATCCATGGTGGTTAATCTCAGCCCTGGGGAGATTAGTCCATGGTGGTTACCACTGGCGTAACTTCAGGCCCAGGGGCCCAGATGCAATAGCTCCAACGGGGCCCCCAATTATTGCAAATCTTTAATAGTATTAGTCTTTTTCTATAGACCAAAGGGACTTTTGGGGCCCCCCCCTAGGCTACAGGGCCCAGGTGCGATCGCAACCCCTGCACCTGTTATAGTTACGCCCCTGGTGGTTACTCTCCGCCCTGAAGAGATCCATCCAAGGTGGTTACTCTCAGCCCTGGGGAGATCCATCCATGGTGGTTACTCTCAGCCCTGGGGAGATCCGTCCATGGTGGTTACTCTCAGCCCTAGGGAGATCCATCCATGGTGGTTACTCTCAGCCCAGGGGAGATCCGTCCATGGTGGTTACTCTCAGCCCTGGGGAGATCCGTCCAAGGTGGTTACTCTCAGCCCTGGGGAGATCCGTCCATGGTGGTTACTCTCAGCCCTGGGGAGATCCGTCCATGGTGGTTACTCTCAGCCCTGGGAGATCCGTCCATGGTGGTTACTCTCAGCCCTGGGGAGATCCGTCCATGGTGGTTACTCTCAGCCCTGGGGAGATCCATCCATGGTGGTTACTCTCAGCCCTGGGAGATTCGTCCATGGTGGTTACTCTCAGCCCTGGGGAGATCCGTCCATGGTGGTTACTCTCAGCCCTGGGGAGATCCGTCCATGGTGGTTACTCTCAGCCCTGGGGAGATCCGTCCATGGTGGTTACTCTCAGCCCTGGGAGATCCGTCCATGGTGGTTAATCTCAGCCCTGGGGAGATCCGTCCATGGTGGTTACTCTCAGCCCTGGGGAGATCCGTCCATGGTGGTTACTCTCAGCCCTGGGGAGATCCGTCCATGGTGGTTACTCTCAGCCCTGGGGAGATCCGTCCATGGTGGTTACTCTCAGCCCTGGGGAGATCCGTCCATGGTGGTTACTCTCAGCCCTGGGGAGATCCGTCCATGGTGGTTACTCTCAGCCCTGGGGAGATCCGTCCATGGTGGTTACTCTCAGCCCTGGGGAGATCCGTCCATGGTGGTTACTCTCAGCCCTGGGGAGATCCGTCCATGGTGATTACTCTCAGCCCTGGGGAGATCCGTCCATGGTGGTTACTCTCAGCCCTGGGGAGATCCGTCCATGGTGGTTACTCTCAGCCCTGGGGAGATCCGTCCATGGTGGTTACTCTCAGCCCTGGGGAGATCCGTCCATGGTGGTTACTCTCAGCCCTGGGGAGATCCGTCCATGGTGGTTACTCTCAGCCCTGGGGAGATCCGTCCATGGTGGTTACTCTCAGCCCTGGGGAGATCCGTCCATGGTGGTTACTCTCAGCCCTGGGGAGATCCGTCCATGGTGGTTACTCTCAGCCTTGGGAGAGATCCGTCCATGGTGGTTACTCTCAGCCCTGGGAGATCCGTCCATGGTGGTTACTCTCAGTCCTGGGGAGATCCCTGCATTGTAGGTTCCCTTTGCAGATTCCCTGAACTTCTGGAGAGTTGAGAACTTTTCCTCTGGGGCTTTAAACTTTCTGCGAATCAGAGTATTTCCTGCTGCCCCACCTTCACCAGCTCCGAGCGAAGATTGGCCATTGATAAGACAAGTGTAAAGTGAGACCCCGGAGACCCATGTCCATATATATAAGGGCACAGCTGCTGGTCTACTAAACTCTTCTGCACCCCCAACCCTTCTTCTCCCTCTGCTCCCCTAGCATTTCTTCTTCCTCTTCACCCAGCTTTTCTTCTCTGCACCCCCAGCTCTTCTTCTTCCTCTGCTCCCCGCACTCTTCTTCTTCCTCTGCTCCCCCAGCTCTCTTCTTCCTCTGCACCCCCAGCTCTTCTTCTTCTCTGCTCCCCCAGCTCTTCTTCCTCTGCACCCCCAGCTCTTCTTCCTCTGCACCCCCAGCTCTTCTTCTTCCTCTGCACCCCCAGCTCTTTTTCTTCCTCTGCTCCCCCAGCTCTTCTTCTTCCTCTGCACCCCCAGCTCTTCTCTTCCTCTGCACCCCAGCTCTTCTTCTTCCTCTGCACCCCCAGCTCTTCTTCTTCTCTCACCCCCAGCTCTTCTTCCTCTTGCACCCCCAGCTCTTCTTCTTCCTCTGCACCCCCAGCTCTTCTTCTTCCTCTGCACCCCCAGCTCTTCTTCTTCCTCTGCGTCCCTCTTCTTCCTTCTGCACCCCCAGCTCTTCCTCCTCTGCACCCCCAGCTCTTCTTACTCTGCACCCCCAGCTCTTCCTCCTCTGCACCCCCAGCTCTTCTTACTCTGCACCCCCAGCTCTTCCTCCTCTGCACCCCCAGTTCTTCCTCTGGACCCTCGTCTTCCTCCAGCTCTTGGGGCTGTGGTGGTCTCTCTCCATGGACTTGCTGTCTCCCCCTCTCCGGGACATGGAGATTCCGGCTGACAGCCCCCTCTGCTCGTTCTCTGCAGCAGCTGAAGACTTCTATGACGACCCCTGCTTCAACACTTCGGACATGCAGCAGTTCTTTGAGGACCTGGACCCCGGCTGGTGCACGTCACTCTGCTGAAGCCTGAAGACCATGAGGACGAGCACGTCCGGGCCCCCAGCGGCCACCACCAGGCCGGGAGATGTCTCCTGTGGGCTTGTAAGGCTTGTAAGAGGAAGACCACCAATGCGGACCGCAGGAAGGCGGCCACCATGAGGGAGCGCAGGCGGCTCAGCAAAGTCAACGAGGCTTTCGAGACTCTGAAGAGATGCACGACCGGCAACCCGAACCAGAGGCTGCCGAAGGTGGAGATCCTGCGCAACGCCATCCGCTACATCCAGAGCCTGCAGGCGCTGCTCCGGGGCCAGGACGACGACTACTGCCCGCGCCTGGAGCGATACAGCGGCGACTCCGACGTCTCCAGCCCGAGCTCCAGCTGCTCCGACGGCGGCATGGTAAGTCCACAGCCTGCGACCTGTGAGGAGAGGCACTGTGTGCAGGGAAAGGTGACTGTGCCTGTGTGCAGGGAAAGGTGACTGTGCCTGTGTGCAGGGAAAGGTGACAGTGCCTGTGTGCAGGGAAAGGTGACAGTGCCTGTGTGCTGGGAAGGGTGACAGTGCCTGTGTGCAGGGAAAGGTGACTGTGCCTGTGTGCAGGGAAAGGTGACTGTACCTGTGTGCTGAGGACAGGTGACTGTGCCTGTGTGCAGGGAAAGGTGACTGTGCCTGTGTGGCTGGGGACAAAGGTGACTGTGCCTGTGTGCAGGGAAAGGTGACTGTGCCTGTGTGCAGGGAAAGGTGACTGTGCCTGTGTGCAGGAAAGGTGCTGGCGTGTGCAGGGACAGGTGTCTGTGCCTGTGTGCAGGGAAAGGTGACTGTGCCTGTGTGCAGGGAAAGGTGACTGTGCCTTTGTGCAGGGAAAGGTGACTGTACCTGTGTGCAGGGAAAGGTGACTGTGCCTGTGTGCAGGGAAAGGTGACTGTGCCTGTATGCAGGGAAAGGTGACTGTTCCTGTGTGCTGAGGACAGGTGACTGTGCCTGTGTGCAGGGAAAGGTGACTGTGCCTGTATGCAGGGAAAGGTGACTGTACCTGTGTTCTGAGGACAGGTGACTGACTGTGTGCAGGGAAGGGTGACTGTGCCTGTGTGCAGGGAAAGGTGACTGTGCCTGTGTGCAGGGAAGGGTGACTGTGCCTGTGTGCAGGGAAAGGTGACTGTGCCTGTGTGCTGGGAAGGGTGACAGTGCCTGTGTGCTGGGAAGGGTGACAGTGCCTGTGTGCTGAGGACAGGTGACTGTACCTGTGTACAGGGAAAGGTGACTGTGCCTGTGTGCAGGGAAAGGTGACTGTGCCTGTGTGCAGGGAAAGGTGACTGTACCTGTGTGCAGGGAAAGGTGACTGTGCCTGTGTGCAGGGAAAGGTGACTGTACCTGTGTGCAGGGAAAGGTGACTGTGCCTGTGTGCTGAGGAAGGTGACTGTGCCTGTGTGCAGGGAAAGGTGACTGTGGCCTGTGTGCAGGGAAAGGTGACTGTGCCTGTGTGTGAGGACAGGTGACTGTGCCTGTGTGCAGGGAAAGGAGACAGTATGCAGAGGTGACACACAGTGTCTGCACTGAAGAGGTGACAGTTCTTCCTGTATCTGTGCAGTGAAGAAGTGACACAGAGTCTGCCTGTATCTGTGCAGTGAAGAGGTGACATACAGTGTCTGCCTGTATCTGTGCAGTGTAGAAGTGACATATAGTGTCTGCTTGTATCTGTGCAGTGAAGAGGTGACATATAGTGTCTGCCTGTATCTGTACAGTGAAGAAGTGACACAGAGTCTGCCTGTATCTGTGCAGTGAAGAGGTGACATACAGTGTCTGCGTGTATCTGTGCAGTGTAGACGTGACATATAGTGTCTGCTTGTATCTGTGCAGTGAAGAGGCGACATATAGTGTCTGCCTGTATCTGTACAGTAAAGAAGTGACACAGAGTCTGCCTGTATCTGTGCAGTGAAGAGGTGACATACAGTGTCTGCCTGTATCTGTGCAGTATAGAAGTGACATAGTGTCTGCTTGTATCTGTGCAGTGAAGAGGTGACATATAGTGTCTGCCTGTATCTGTGCAGTGAAGAGGTGACATTATAGGGTCTGCATGTATCTTTGCAGTGAAGAGGTGACATACAGTGTCTGCCTGTATCTGTGCAGTGAAGAAGTGACATATAGTGTCTGCCTGTATCTGTGCAGTGAAGAGGTGACATATAGTATCTGCCTGTGTCTGTGCAGTGAAGAGGTGACAGTGTCTGCCTGTATCTGTGCAGTGAAGAAGTGACATATAGTGTCTGCCTGTGTCTGTGCAGTGAAGAGGTGACAGTGTCTGCCTATATCTGTGCAGTGAAGAAGTGACATATAGTGTCTGCCTGTGTCTGTGCAGTGAAGAGTGACAGTGTCTGCCTGTATCTGTGCAGTGAAGAAGGTGACAGTGTCTGCCTGCGTCTGTGTAGTGAAGAAGTGACACAGTGTCTGCCTGTATCTGTGCAGTGAAGAGGTGACACGTGTCTGCCTGTGTCTGTGCAGTGAAGAGGTGACACACAGTGTCTGCCTGTGTCTATGCGGTGAAGTGGTGACAGTGTCTGTTTGTGTCTATGCGGTGAAGCGGTTAGGCTACGTACACACGCGACGTATTTTGCCGCGTATTTGGCAGTGCCGCTTTCACAAAAAAAGCGTGACTGCATACCGACGCTGCACTTTTCCCCAAGGCCATGCTAACATGTAGCCTATGGGGAAAGTGCTTTGAAAAAAGCGCCAAGAATTGGCATGACAATTCTTTTTGCGTGCGCGCATTTGCAGTGACAGTGCGTGCGCAAAAATATGTGGCATCTGCACGCCTTTTAGCAAAAGCCATGGCTTTTGCTGGAAGGTGTATCCAGCTTTGTATTGAGCTGCTTTTACGCTAGCGTTTGACAAGCGCCTCGTAAAAGCAGGAATACGCGGCCATTACGCTACATGTGAAAGTAGCCTTACATACTGTCTGGTCGTGTCTGAAATTAAGATGTGAAAAACATTTTGATATGTTATCCCTATGGCAGAATAGAAAAGAGGGATTTAAATGTTATGCAGCCTCATAAGGAAGAGATATGATATGAACCCTTTTTTTCACAGACAGATTACATCAGACCTTCCTCCAACACTCGTAGGAGAAGCAATCATCACAACGTCTATTACTCTCAGGTATCAAATGGTGAGTTTCTGTTTGTTTCTAATAAATATCTCTTTGCGATTAGTAGGTCATTGGTGATTTTAGTAAGGGCAGTTTCAGTTGAGTGATGCAGTTGGAAGCCAGATTGTAACCGGTCAAAGATGGCGCAGGAGGAGGGGTCGAAGGACAGTTCAAGATAGACATACTGTTCCAGCAGTTTAGAAGCATAAGGAAGAACTGATATGGAGCGATAGCTAGACACAAAGGATGGGTCAAGGGAGAGTGTTTTGAGGACGGGTGTGATCGAGGCATGTTTAAAGGATGAGGGGAAGACAACAGTTCTTACTGGAAGGTTGAAGAGATGTGTTAGGGTTGGGATTAAGACTGTGGTAAGGTTGGGGATGATGTGGGACAAAAGCGGGTCAAGTGTGCAAGTGGTGAGATGTGATCTTGACATTAGCAAGATGATCCTCTGTCATGGTGAAGCTATTTTTGGAAGAAGAGGGATGAGCAGTTATGAGGGGCTTAGGGGACTGCAGGCCAAAGCTTTCTCTGATGTTTTCAATCTTTTGCTTGAAGAAAGAGGCAAAGTCTTCAGCAAAGATAAGAGGAGAGGGAGGAGGGGCTGGGGGATGGAGGAGAGAATTTAAAGTGTTGAATAGCAGTTTGGGGTTGAGAGACAGGGAGGATATGAGAGAGGAGAAGTAAGTTTGTTTTGCGGTAGGGAGTGTGGACTGCAAGTTGGTGAGGGACTGCTTGTATGCAACAAAGTGCCTAGTGGAGTAGAACCTTTCACCTCCGCTTAGTGACTCTAAAAGCCGGTGTCCGTTCTTTAGTCAGGCTGGTCTGCCAGGATTGCCTGTTGATTGTGCGGGTTTTGCCATGTGTGAGAGGGGTGGCTGAATTTAATGCTGTTGTTATTGTGGTGTTATATCAAGTGGCAGCAGCGTCTGTGTCATGTAAGGAAGCTATGTCTATGAGAGGGAGAAGGGACTTAGGCTACTTTCACAGTAGCGTTTGGTATGCCTGTGGATAGTCCGCAGACGCAAACGCAGTGCTGAGCGCATCTTTAATTCTGTGAACACAATGTTGATTATCTGCATGTGTTCACAGAATTATTCTCCATAGGAATATATTGCCGGCCATTGGAATCTATTATACAGTGGCTGGGATGAGAGAGAGACAGAGAGAGAGAGAGGGGGGGGGGCCTTAGGCCACTTTCATATTTGCGTTTGAGATGCAGCATTTGTGAATGCATGCAAATGCATGCACACTGAGTCCCTATGTTTAACATTGGGACGCATGTTACCAACGTTTGGCTGCATTCTCACGCGTTGTGTTCGGATGCGTTTTATATCGGCAGCCTCCAAACGCAACATGTTGCATTTTTTGTGCGTCTCAGGATGCTTGCTTCATACGCAAGAGTCCTGAAGCGCGCAAAGAATGCATACATTTCAGTGGAGCCGCACTGTTTTACGGATGAATACGCAGCGCGTCTCTCTCTCTCCCTGCTGCCGACCGCTGTATAGTGGGTTCCTATGGCCGGCAAAATAATTCTGTTAATGCATGCAGATAATCAACGTTGCTTTCACAGAATTAATGATGAGTTCGGCACTGCGTTTGCATCTGCGGACCATCCGCAGGCGTACCGAACGCTAGTGTGAAAGTAGCCTTAGAAAGTAAATGTAAATCAAGATGTTTGAGATTTCTGCAAGGATGAGTCAGTTTGTGGAGTAGGGGTTGTGTAGTAAGAGGAGAGGGAGGAGAATGTGAGTAGGTTGTGGTCAGACAGGGGAAGGAGTAATTTAGAGAGGTTACATAGGGAACAGAGGCGGGTGAGGTAAGCTGTAGCGTGTGACCATCTTTGAGAGCAGCCGCGGAGGACCATTGCGCGAGCCCAAAGGAGGTAGTTAGTGATAAATGTTTAGAAGCAGCTGAGGTGGGAGTGTCAATAGGAATGTTGAAGTCACACATGTTGAAAGTGGTAATGTTGGCGAAAAGGAAATGAAGTAGCCAGGTGGTAAAGCGGTAGAGAAAGGTGATGATAGCTAGGTCTGGAGGGCGGTAGATGGCAGCCAGCTGGAGGTTGGAGGGGAGTAGATGCGGACAGACTGCACCTCAAGAGAGGGAAGAGTAGCGGATGGTGGTAGTGGAATTGGAGTAAAGTAGCAGTTATTGGACAGGAGCAAGCCAACTTCTCCACCATGTTTGTTGTTAGAGTGAAGGGTGTGAGAGAGATGGAATCCACCATAGGAAAGTGCAGCTGGAGAGTCTGTCAGCAGGGGAGAGCCAGGTTTCAGTGATGCCAAGGAAGGAGAGTGATGAAGAGATTATGAATGCATGAAAGTTTGTTGCAGACAGAGCGAGCGTTCCATGGGGCTCCAGGTAGGGGGACTGGGGGAGCGGGGTTACTGAATGGGTATAAGGTTATTTAGGGGTTGTGAAAATTTGTGAAGGATTGTGAGTGGGGGTTAGAAATGAGTGTGGGGATGTGATGAGGAGGGCCAGGATTTGGGGATATGTCGCTGACAATGAGGAGAAGTAGAGAGAGCGTTACAAGGTGGGAGCAGTAGAGGACATGGGGTTGGTGTATGTGTGTCTGGAGACAAAGGATTTTGTGTGGAAAACAGTTCTGAGAAGGAGGTGAGATGGGTGGGAAGGATAGAGGGAGAAAATGACTAGTTCCTTACTAGGTGGAGGGATTAAAGGAATTAGGGTGAAAGAAACAGAAACATTGTTTCCAGTAGCTTAGTATCCCATTACTTTCCAGTCAATTTCTGTCAAATTCTGGTCTAATTCATTTCTTGACATTTATGGGAGACAATGAGCAGACAAGACTCAGAGCAGACTTATTGCTTCCAATGGGGACATCACACACGTCAATGTAGCTTGCATTATCGCTGCTGTACATGACGTTACAGCGATATTGATGTGTGTGACAGGGCGCATCAACCAGCGATAAATCGCTGGTTGATGGTCGCCAGGTTTTAGAACCTGCTCTAAAACCTGACGATGGTCGCCCGGTGGACATGCAGCATCGCTGCGTGTGACACCGTGAGATGAGCGAGAAACCAGCTCTCAGCGCCTCTCAGCAAGCGCTAGGAGCTGGTATCCATGGTAAACAGCAGGTAACTAAGCGCCACACGGAACTAAGTTACCCGCTTGTTTACATGGTTAACAGTGATCTCGCTGGTACTGATCGCTGGTGAGTCTGCCTGTGTGACAGCTAACCAGCGATCAGCCTTCAATGTTGCCAGTGATGAGATCGCTGGCGACATTGATGTGTGTGACGTCCACATAAGATACTCTATTCTCATATAAGAGAAATCAGCGGGTCGAACAGAGGGAAGGAGGCTGGACCCATTAGGCAACCTACAATCAAGGTTGAACCAAATGGTAGATAACAGGCAAAGGAGACAAAGGGTCATAAACCAAGGTAGGGGAGGGGGCAGTGGAATGAACAGTTACATGCATAATTAGAATGGAATAATGACGTATGAAAAACAGGAGATCAGTGGAGCAGAACAGCTGAGTACATGGATACGCGGTTACATACCACAGAGTTTACAGCATGAAAAACAGGAGATCCCATATCCCACACTCTGCCTCTCTTTTATCGCTTTCCCATATTCCTCTTACCCATCTCTCTTTCCCATCACTCCCTCTCCCATTTCTATAAAATATATAAGAAAAAGTCTTACAGCTCACCTTTGCTTTCTTCATTCCAGTCTTCCACACCGAATGGATCCCACTAGATGTAGTGATCATTAGAAACTCAAAAATGATCCAGTGATGTTCAGAAAAAAACATATGAGAAGGATTTTTCTATAACTTCATATTTTACTTCTACATCATAAAAACAGCGACAAGGGTACAGACACCCATAAATAATCACTCAGAGTGGAAAGTGCTCGGTATAAAACTGACGCATTTCAACTAAGACCTAGCTTTTAATCATGAGTTACCAGGTTACATGTTACATGGTAACCCCATGATTAAGACTAGCTCTTAGTCGAAACATGTTGGTGTCATACCGAGCACTTTCCACCCCGAGTGTTATTTTATGGGTGCCTGACCCTTGTTGCTGTATTTATGATGTGGAAACTTCTCTCTTTCATTTATCTCAATATCCCTCCCTTTATGTTTCTCTATCTCCTGTATCCCTCCTTTCCTGTTTCTCTATCTCCTGTATTTCTCCCTTACTGTTTCACTATCTCCCTTATCTCTCTCTTTACTGTTTCTCCATCTCCTATATTCCTTCTTTTCCTGTTTCTCTCTGTCTCAATGTTGGATGATGGAATGTAAGAGATGTAGAGGAGATAATGAATTATTAGATGTTGGATTATCAGATGACATATTATCAGATAATGCATTATGTCTCTCTATATTCCATAGCCCTCCCCTTCCTGTTTCTCTATCTCACATATCCTTCCTTCTCCCATCCCTCTTTCTCTGTGGACTTTTCTTTTTTTCCCTCTCTATGCTTTCTCTCTTACTTTTCTTTCTCTCTCTCCATCTGTCACTTTCTCTCTTTCCTCTCGCTCCCATACAGTGTGGTATTTATGGCCTGTTCTCTCCCTCCCCACCACCAACCCTGCAGTATGAGCCCGTACACTGCAGGATAGGCGCCACACTGTAGTATATGAGCAGTGCATGCTGGCTGTAGCTCTTTGTGATATCACACTTTTTGTTCTCATAGATACAAGACCAGGAAAGAATTCTGTTGTCTCCAGTTTAGACTGCCTGTCCAGCATTGTGGAGAGAATCTCTACAGAAAATCCAAACTGTTCAGCACTCCCTGCTCTGGAAATGGGATGTGAAGGGAGTCCATGCTCTCCGCTGGAGGTGGAGACACTAAACGACACAACGATCAGCATTCCCTCCCCTGAGGACTGCACTCAGATACCTGCAGAGTGCAGCACATCAGTCTACCAGGCCCTATAAGACTAGATGAATTGTGGATGCCAACATGAACTTTCTAATCCTAGTCTGGACGGATCACAAGAGATGATGGACTTTCCAGGGCCTCGGCCCCTGTCGTTTTGTCCTGTGCCCCACAGCTTCTACCCTCCTTCTGCCTGCATTGTGGAGGGACACAGCACTGAGCACGGCCACGGACACCTGTGGACCATTTTTATAACATTTTCTATCTGTAAATGTACAAAAGAGTTGTCTCCAAATATTGAATGTCACCAACTTGTGTTAAATTACATATGTGTTATATATTTATATGGTGTGAATGCTGCAGAGGTTTCCAATACTGTTCTAAATAAAGACCCCTATTTATACCCCTGGAATGTCCGTACTAAGCGAGACCATAAGAAGCTGAGAGATGAAATCCCATTCCCAGCACAGCAACATGTGTCACAAAAAGTGTCCACCAAACACAATGTAACCTAATAAACAGTGATAAAAGACATGGGGAATGTGGAGAATAACAGATGGGGGATGAGCAGAGGATATGGATTATCAGAGAATGGATTATCAAATGGGGATGATCAGAGGATGGATTATCACATTAGGTATATTATCAGATGACGGATTATCAAATGATGGATTATCAGATGATGTAAAAGAGATGACGTAATATCAAATGACATGTTATCAGTGATGGATTATCAGGTTACATATTGTCAGAAAACATCAGATTATGGATTATCAGGTGATGTATTATCAAATGATGGATTATTAGATGTTGGTTTATCAGATCACATATTATCAGATGATGGATTATGAGATTATTCAGAGGAGATAATGGATTACCATATTATGTATTATCAGATGACATGATATCATATGATGGATTAACAGATTATGTATTATCAGATGATGTAGAATAGATGACATATCAGATGATGAATTACGGTATCAGATGGCAGTATCAAATGATGTAGAAGAGATGACGTATTGTCAGATGACGGTTTATCAGATGATGGATTATCAGATGATGTAGAGGAGATGATGGATTATCAAATGATAAATTATCAGATTACGGATTAACAAATAATGAATTATCAAATGCCAGATTATTAATTGTTGTAGAGATTAAGGATTATCAGATGATGGAGAGAAGGTGACAAATTATTAGATTATGCCGTATCCAATAATTTATTATCAAATGACATATTCTCAGACGATGGATTATCAAATGATGTTATCAGATTACAGATAGGGGATTATCAGATGTTGTATTATCCGATGACAAATTATTAAGTGATGGATTATTAGATTACAGTTTATTATCTGATGTAGAGGAGATTATGTATTATCAGATAATGGATTATGAAATGATGTGTTATGAAATCATGGATTATCAAAATATGGATTTTCAGATCATGGATTATTAGATGGCGGATTTTCAGATAATGAATTATCAGATGATGTGAAGGAGATGACGCATTATCAGATAATATTTATAATATGTATTCATTTATATAGCGCTATTAATTCCACAGCGCTTTACATACATTAGTAACACTGTCCCCATTGGGGCTCACAATCTAAATATCCTATCAGTATGTCTTTGGAGTGTGGGAGGAAACTGGAGAACACCGAGGAAATTTACAGAAACGTTGGGAGATGATAGATTATCAGATGATGTAGAAGAGTGATAGATTATAAAATGACGGATTATCAAATGACAGAGTATCAATTGACGGATTACCAGATGATGTGGAGATTTTGCGGTATATATAATGTGCAGTGCATAATTTTTTGTCACGTCTTGGACTGAAGATAATAACTAAACAAACATTCAAATATTTGGCCATAAATATATTTCTATAAGGCCGGCTTCACACCTTGTTGTGATCCGATCCGGGGCTGTCAGGGATGAACCTGACAGCCCCGGACCGGATCAGCACACAGAACCGGAGGGCTAATATGCCCTCCGGTACGGTGTGCAGCAGGACGCAGCTGACACTGCTGATGATTTAGGACCGCGGGGAGCTAGCCGTGGTCCCGAAATAACAGCTGTGTGCGGCCACAGGTGTCCAGTTCCCGGATCGGGGCAATCCGGCCCCATAGGCTCCCATGTTATGGAGCGCCGGATTGCCCTGGATCTGGGAGTATCCAGTTTAGGGAGATTTTTCTCCCCGGCAACAAAAATCGTGCATGCAGTATTTTTGTGTCTGGGTGAAAAATCCGAGTCCTCCCGGATTCTCTCGGACACATGGAAACCAGATGGCAGATAGCTTCCATCCGGGCCCATAGGCACACTATGGGGCTGAAATGTGATCCGGGCCTATCCGGTTCTCATCGGATTGGCCCGGATCACAAAACACGTGGTGTGAAGCCGGCCTAATTTCTACACAATACATTGATTTACAGGATATTCAGTTTTCAACAAGTTATCACTTATTACACCAGGTGGTGCTAATGTTGATAACGGAGATGTGCATCTACTTGATTCTGTTTTAATTGACAAAACGAGTGATATTTGATAACTAAGGCTACGTTCACACATTTGCGTATTTTGCTGCGCTTTTTTGCGCGCGCTTTTTGCCGCGTTTTTCGGCCGCGCAAAAAAGCGCAGCAAAATACGCAGGGGCTTTCACACACTGCGCTTTCTTTCCCCCAGAAAGCGAAGTGATGTCACAGAGGGGAGGAAGAATCCTGCTTCCTCCTCCCCTCTGTGACATGTGTGACCGCCCCATTAGACTTCACAGTGTATTAATAAACACTGTGAAATCTAAATGAAACAAAAGCAAGTTAATGAAAAATAAAAAAGAATCAATACTTCACCTCTCCGACGCCTTCTCCCGGTGTGCGATCCCCGTTTCTAAGTCAGATCTCTTCTGACAGGACCTGTGATGACGTCAGAGGGGGGCGTTCCCGGGGCGGTCCCATTGCTGATTGGCTGCTCGCGGTCACATGACCGTGAGTGCCCAGGAACGCCCCCCCTCTGACGTCACCACAGGTCTTGTCAGAAGAGATCTGACTTAGAACCGGGGATCGCACAGCGGCAGAAGGCGTCGGAAGGTAAGTATTCATTCTTTTTTATTTTTCAAACACTTGCTTTTGTTGAATTTAGATTTCACAGTGTGTATTAATACACTGTGAAGTCTAATGGGCGGTCACAGCTGTCACAGAGGGGAGGAGGAAGCCGGATTCCTCCTCCCCTCTGTGACATGACAGGGAGAATACGCAGGAGAAGCTGCGTAAACAATTGACATATCAATTGTTTACGGAGCTGCGTTTTCTCCCGGAAAACGCACTGCGTATTTTTACGCAATGTCTGCACTGCAAAGTGAATTTCCCATTCACTTTGCAGGCAGACAAAAGGCACATTGCGTATTTTGAAAAGTGCGCGTAAAAAAACGCGGCAAAATACGCAATGTGTGAACGCAGCTTTAGGCTGCTTTCACACTGGCTATTTTCATATCTGTATGGATCCTTGAATTTCATGGAATCACACGGACAGGTACGGATCTGCGCAAATGACCACAGACCATTTTTTTAAGGCTGCCTTCACATCACGATTTGGCATCCGAGTGTATCCGTGTCAAATCGGATACCCTCGGATGCGATTTTGCCTCCCATGTATCTCTGTGGGGCTCAGAGGTGCTCCGATGTGTCCTTTTTGCCATCCGATTTAAGCACAATCCGTAGCCTTCCGATTTAGTCACGGAGCCAAAATCGCAGCCTGCTGCGATTTTGGTGTCCGTTACTAAAATCGGACACCACGGATCCGTGACGGATCCGTAATGGTCCATAGGCCTGCACAATGATAGCCTATGGACATCGGATCCGATTCCGACTCCATGGATATGTACTGAGCATGCCCAGAGGCAGTGCTCAGTACATAACCATGCCTGTCCCTGTCTGTCCCTCCTCCATCTCTGCTCCCCCTTGTTCTCTATTCTCTCCCCCCTGTCCTCTCCCCTCCGGTCTGTTAAAAATGATAAAATCCCTCCCGGAGGATACATCACCTTTCTGGCGGCTCCGGGGATGATGCGACAGTCTCCGTCTGCCGGGGATAGAACCTCTCGTGATGTCACAGAGACGGTCAGCTGACGTGTCAGCTGTTTGGCTCTGTAACATCACGATAGGTCCTTCAGCCAGATGGAGGCTGTCGCATCATCCCCGAAGCCGCTGGAAAGGTGATGTATCCTCCAGGAGGGATTTTATTATTTTTAACAGACCGGAGGAAAGAGGAGGGGACAGGATAGACGAGCAGGGGGAAAGGAGATAGAGGAGGGAAAGACAGGGAAGATGCAGGGAGACAGGGACGACAGGATCCACACGGATCCAACATAGAAAAGGGAATGGATGGCTATTTGCCATCTGATTGCAGGGATCCGTGTGGATCCGTGGCTGTCCAGGGGATTCGACCTAAACACAGATCCCCACAGGCAGCCTAATGGATACGTTATACAGTGCTATGTAAATTAATTGGGATAAAGCAAGTTTTTCTTGCATTAATTTTACTATTTCTGATAAGTGTTAGTTCTTGGTGTCGTTTTCCTTTTTCTCCCACATTTTCCTTTTCGTTTTGGAGAAACAAATTATTCTTGAAACGGTTGATTTTCCAATACCAACGGTGGAAGCGATTTCTCTTACAGTCAGACTTGTATGTTCATTAAGAGTAATAATTCTAGACCTCTGCCGTGGAGTAACATCCATTTTTACAGGCACTAATCACACTGAGAGAAAAAGTCCACTAAACCACTCCTCACAGAAACAAAATTTTGACAATGTAGTACATGAATGTAAACTCCACTCAAACATGCAGATTGCTACAGTTAAGTTTATGATGCCATAAAAGATCCAGAACAGAAAGACTTATTTAAAGGGAATGTGTCAGCTGGATGTACAACTGCCAGACGTGTGAGGGTAAGGGTACCTTTACACGTCGCAACATTGCATGCAATTTCACTTGCAACTTACTGGTTGCAGTGAAATCGTGGACACATTGTTCTATTTTGTGGCCGTGTACAAATGGAACAATGTGTTCACGATTTCACTGCAACCAGTAAGTTGCAAGTGAAATTGCATGCAATGTTGCGACGTGTAACGGAACCCTAAGAAGAACAGAAGTGAAGTCACCAACTTTAGAGAGATGTAAAAACATAAATAATTAAAAATAAATAAAAGGTACAAATTAAGCTGGAAGTGCAGAATGGAGGACTCTGCCAGGTGTTTGAGAAGTACACACTCCCCATCGGTTTGAGGGAAAGGACGAGCTGACACACTCTTTTTCACTTAGAAGAAGGAGCTTCACTTTGGGATTTTGGGATAAGTGATGATATAACATCACTCCGTTTCAATGATTTGGTGCCCCAGTAAAGTTCTGATCAATAATAATAGGTAGATGAAGGCTCAATACTCAATGGGATGAAATTAAATAAAATAAATATTTATTTGTGCAACCCAATACATCCAGAATAGTAAACAGAATATTTTTTTTTGACCCTGTATCAGAATCTTACAGTATGACAAGGTTACAAGATGCCAGATTTGGGCAGTATATAGAGAGGTTGGACAGCCTCCATATGTTAATATTCTGGATTAATTCTTTTGACATATTGGATTGCCTGAATAAATATTTCCTTTGTTTCACTTCATAACATTGAGTGCTGAGACTTCATCCACCTAAACGATTTTGATGTTATAGATCATATACAATAATCAATAAAGGCTTCATGAAGAGAAGAGGTTGTCAGAGTGTAAAGCTGAATGGAAGTGGGCACCCGAGTGAATGGGAGCTGTAGAAACAAGGCACTTACCTGGGCACATGACTTACTCTGCACTTAAAGGGGTTATCAGGGACAGTTTTATTTATTTTTTATTTGCTTAACAATTTACAGGCACTACCTAGTTGTTACTAATCTGCCTGTCCTGCCAGGCCCTGATCTTTGCTGGCTCGCAGCAGTTACAGACCACTTCTGCCGGCCATTCTTCTGTTTCTGGTGACATTACATAGAGAGAACAGATCTTTCTCTCTGCTCTGTTGATGGGACAATGCCATGCTGATTGACTGAATGCTCCCACTGCCTAACTGCATATAGCTGGTTGTCAATCAACGAAATTCGTCAGTCAAGCTACATCAACAGAGAAGCCCGGAGGAGAAAGAACTGCTTTGTGGATATGAGGTCAAATGAAGCAGCAGATTCGCTGGCAGTTGTAGTCTTTGACCGTTCTGAGCTGGCAAAGATTAGTGCCAGGCACAAGACATGCAGGTACAGAGCGTTGTGAAAGTATTTGGCCCCCTTGAACTTTTCAACCTTTTGCCACATTTCAGGCTTCAAACATAAAGATATAAATTTAAATTTTTTTGTGAAGAATCAACAAGTGGGACACAATCGTGAAGTGGAACCAAATTTATTGCATATTTTAAACTTTTTTAACAAAAAAAGAAAAGTGGGGCGTGCAATATTATTCAGCCCCTTTACTTTCAATGCAGCAAATTCACTCCAGAAGTTCAGTGAGGATCTCTGAATGATCCAACGTTGTCCTAAATGACTGGTAATGATAAATAGAATCCACCTGTGTGTAATGAAGTCTCCGTATAAATGCACCTGCTCTGTAATAGTCTCAGGGTTCTGTTGCAAGTGCAGAGAGCATCATGAAGACCAAGGAACACACCAGGCAGGTCCGAGATACTGTTGTGGCGAAGTTTAAATTTGGATTCAAAAAAATTTCTCAAGTTTTAAACATCTCAAGGAGCCACTGTGCAAGGGATCATATTGAAATGGAAGGAGAATTAGAACACTGCAAATCTACCAAGACCCGGCCGTCCCTCTAAACTTTCATCTCGAACAAGGAGAAGACTGATCAGAGATGCAGCCAAAAGGCCCATGATCCCTCTGGATGATCTGCAGAGATCTACAGCTGAGGTGGGAGAGTCTGTCCATAGGACAACAATCAGTCGTACACTGTACAAATCTGGCCTTTATGGAAGAGTGGCAAGAAGAAGCCATTTCTCAAAGATATCCATAAAAAGTCTCGTTTGAAGTTTGCTACAAGCCACCAGGGAGACACCAAACATGTGGAATAAGGGGGCTTTGGTCAGATGAAACCAAAATCAAACCTTTTGACCACAATGCAAAATGATATGGCATAAAAGCAACACAGCTCATCACCCTGAAAACACCATCCCCACTGTCACACATGGTGGTGGCAGCATCATGGTTTGGGCCTGCTTTTCTTCAGCAGGGACAGGAAAGATGGTTAAAATTGATGGGAAGATGGACGGAGCCAAATACAGGAGCATTCTGGAAGAAAACCTGGTGGAGTCTGCAAAAATAAACGTATCCAGGTGTTAGAATGGCCAAGTCAAAGTCCAGACCTGAATCCAATGGAGAATCTGTGGAAAGAGCTGAAAACTGCTGTTCACAAACGCTCTGCATCCAACCTCATTGAGCTCCAGCTGTTCTGCAAGGAAGAATGGGCAAGATTTTCAGTCTCTCGATGTGCAAAACTGATAGGGACAAATCCCAAGAGACTGCAGCTGTAATCGTGGCAAAAGGTGGCGCTACAAAGTATTAACTCAAGGGGGCTGAATAATATTGCACGCCCCACTTTTCAGTTTTTTATTTGTTAAAAAAGTTTAAAATTTGCAATAAATTTGGTTCCGCTTCACGATTGTGCCCCACTTGTAATTGATTCTTCACAAAAAAATTAGAATTTATATCTTTATATTTGAAGCCTGAAATGTGGCAAAAGGTTGAAAAGTTCATGGGGGCCAAATACTTTCACAAGGCACTGTACTGTAGTTAGTTACTACCTAAAAAACTAAAGAATAAGCAGGACTATAGGTTGGTAGATAGTGTATGTAATAGGTGCACATTCACACTGTGGCCATTACACGGACAAAACCCCCCCAAAAAAAAGTTGAGGCTTAATGCTATAGTAGGACATCCGGAAGACTGCACTTTGTCGTGGAGAGATGGCTTTTACGCTTTTTGATCAAACAGTGTTACCCATGTTATTTACATGTACTACCGTTCTTTATTTTACTTTATTTAGGGTATATGCTCATTTGAGTTTTCCTCTTGTTTTTTTTTATGTTAGGCTGGAAACACACTATCCTACTTACATGCGGGGCTCTCGGACGAGACTCGGATCAGTGACCCTGAATGGCCTCTCCCTCTCTAGACGGGAGTGTGATGCTGCACAACAAAACAAGCAGCTGACACTCCTGTCCAGAGAGGGAGAGGCCGTTCATGTCCACTGATCTGAGTCTCGTCTGCAAGACTCGCATGTAAGTAGGATAGTGTGTTTCCACCCTTAGTTAGTAACTACCTGCCAGTAAATTCTTAGACCCATGGAAAAAAAATAATTTAATCCTGGATAACAGCAGCATAACACCCACGGTCTGTGTCCCCCAATGAGGCGAAGGAGAAATAGTGGATGTGAGTACAGCAAATTTGGTAATCACTAGTTCGATGGACAAAAAGGTTGAATATTCAGAAACGGGCAGGAGTGTCAGGAATAGGTATTGAGCTCAGAGAGCCCTACTCAAGTCAAGCAACAAACAGCAAGGAGACCCCCAACAACAGTCTCCATTTTTCAAAAAAATTAGGCACAGCCACCACTAAAGTGACATCAATTGCCCCAGAGTTTAAATATTGAAATGGGGAGTTTAATGCAGCACATTGAAAAGTACACAAGCGTTTAGTCTCCCCAGAGTGACACTGGGTGGAAAAGTCCCTGCGGATCCATGACTTGTCAATCTTGATAAACGTTAGTCTGTCTACACTGTCACTGGACAGCCGCGTGCGCTTATTTGTCAGCACACTACCATCAGCGCTGAATACACGTTCAGAGAGAACGCTGGCTGCAGGGCACAACAAAATCTCCAAGGCATGAGTGGTGAGCTCCAAGCCATTTTTCCAGCCCAAAACGTACAGGGGTCCAGTTCCACAGGAACTTTAGATGGTCATAAGAGAGTGCATCCTGGACTCCGGCATAGAGGGCAGTAGAGCGCGTATCCCGGACTTCGGCATAGAGGGCAGCAGAGAGTGCATCCCGGACTCCGGCAGAAAGGACAGCAGATAATACATTCCCCGATCTACAGCACAGAGGACGGCAGGGAGTGCTCCCCGGACACAGGTACAGAGGGCAGCAGAGAGCGCACCCTGAACTACAGCACAGAGGATTAAAGAGAGCACACCCCGGACTACAGCACAGAGGACAGAAGAGAGTTGCTGTATCCTTTTTACACAGAGCTGCTGTCCTCTTAGTATCAAAGTGGACTCCAACATACTGTAGATCAGGGATGGGGAACCTCAGGCCCTAGGGCTGCATGCGGCCCTCGATGACTTATCTGCGGCACCTGGGCAGATTCTTGGGGACCACAGTGCTAGGGCAGGAAGCCACGTTTTGCTGACTGCCTGTCCTTTAAATCCAGCTCCCCAGTAACTTCTATGCCCCAACCTCAGCCTCCCTGGTGATCAGCCTCCCTGGTGATGTATATGCCCACAGCCTCTCTTTTGATATCTATGGCCCTAACAATCTGGAAAAGCAGTTGAGAAGCACCATGATCAATAATATCTAAAATCACAGCCACAGCAAAGAGAAGCCACAGCAAAGATAATTTTGTGGAGCCCCTGAAGGACGGTAGAGATTTCCAAATGGCCCTTGGCAGAAAAGGATCTCCACCCCTGCTGTAGATGGTGGTAAAGAATGGAGCAGCACAAAGTCGCTGTCCTTTCAGCAACAGAGTCCACCCTGGACTCTGGCATAGAGGTTGGCAGAGCGCTTTTTCCCGAATACAGCACAGAGGGCTGCTTAGAGCGCATCCCGGACTACAGCACAGAGGGTGGTAGAGAGTGAATCTCAAACTACAGCACATGTTAGGTCCCCTGGCTCCACTCCCCAGCTCACCTCTCCCGGGTTGGCATCCTCTGCTCCTCTGCCGACTGGGCATCCGGTGTCCAGGCGTGCGGTGTCTCGTAGCCGTCGCCGGGTTCCCTTCTTGTCAGCTGACAACGGGGCTCACACATGAGCACATTGCAATGGTTGTATTCATGTGACCAATCAGTGGCGCACTAGGTGCACTCCTCCCCTTTGACTCTAGGGGCCGACACGGTCTAATGTGACACTCCCCTTGACCAATAGCTGCTCTTCCTCTGGTATATCAGGCCACCTCCACTGATGGGAGATGCCTGATTATTGAGTTAGTTGAGCTTCTGCTTTGCTGACTGTTGGTCAGGCCTTCTTTGTGCTCTGTTACTGGGAATCCTTAGCTGTGCTCTTCCCCGGTAGAACCATTCCTGCATTACTAGCCTTGTACCCAGTTACCTGGAATCCTGAGGCTGCTTTCACACAGCGTTTTCGTGCTGTCCGAGGGGATCAGACTTTTTGCAGCTCCCCTCGGACAGCAACGGATCCAAACTGATGACTGCAATCGGATGCCAAATAGGCATCCGATTCCGATATTTAGCAGCATCAGTTTGGATCCTCTCTCCTATCTCTGCTCCTCCTGTCACCTTTCTCCCCTCCTCTCTCTGCTCCCTCTTTGTCCCCTCTTTCGCCCCCTCTGTCTCCCCTCTTTGGACCCTCTGTCTCCCCTCTTTGTCCCCTCTTTCGACCCCTCTTTGTCCGTAATGTCTCCTCTTTCGTCCCACTTTGTTCCCCTCTTTTGCTCCCTTTGTCCCCCTCTTTCCAGGCCTTTAAAAATAAAAAAAATCTTCATTTTCACCTATCCACGAGGCCCGCGGTGCTTCAGCTCTCTTCTTCTGATGCACAGGACCTGGCGTGATGTCACAGTCACATGACCGGTTACCGCGGTAACCGGTCATGTGACTGCACTGTGACGTCAGGCCAAGTCCTAGAAGCACAGAGCTGAGCACTGGAGGCAGCGCTGGATCGCGGGACAGGTGAGAATAAAGTTTTTTTATTTTTAACCCTTTATTTTCACTAGATGTCACTTCTGCAATGTATGAATATACATTGTAGAAGTGATATTAGATGGCACAGAGCTATTTTAGCATGCTCAGTACACTAAAATCGGGTCCAAGGAATGATCAGCTGTTTCCTCGGACCCGCGCTCCATAGGCCCCATGTTATTTGGCGCGGATCAGGTCGGATCCAATTCGGTCCGATTTGACCCGCTGTGCCAAAAATCGCAGCAGTCTGCGATTTTGGGCACAGCAAAAAATCGGCCAGAATCGTATCTGACAAAAATCAGATGCCAATAAGGCCAAATCCGATGTGATCCGTGCCCATAGACTAACATGGGGCCAAAATCGGATCCGTGGCTGTCCGTTTTACAACGGACAGCCACGGATAACAGAAAAACGCTGTGTGAAAGCACCCTGAGCTGTGCTCTTCCCCGGTAGCACCCTTCCTGCACTCCTAGCCTTGTACTCTGTAACCTGGAATCCTTCGCTGTGCTCTTCCCCGGTAGCACCCTTCCTGCACTCCTAGCCTTGTACTCTGTTACCTGGAATCCTTCGCTGTGCCTTAGTATAGGCTAACCTTACGAGCCGCCCCCCTGCTACTAGCTGCTGTGGTACTTAGACCCCCTGGGCTTGCCCCAGAAAATCCCTGTATAGGGGTTGGGTAAACTAGGATCAGCTCACCCAGGGGAGTTCGGTACCACGGCCCAGTGGGTCCACTCAAGGGCGCCTTCCCCTGGAAGCGTGACAGCACAGAGGACGACAGAGAGCGCACCTTGAACTGAACTACAGCACAGAGGATGGAAGGAAGCGCACCCCGGATTCCCACACAGAGGACGGCAAAGAGCGCACCTGCACTAAGTCGCTGTCCTTTCAACACCAGAGTGCACCCCAGACTACAGGACAGAGGGCTGCAGAGAGCACACCCCGGACTACAGCACAGAGGGGGGGAAGAGAGCGCACCCCGAACTCCCGCACAGAGGACGGCAGAGAACGCACCCCCCCTCTCCTGCACAAGAAGACGGCAGAGAGCACACCCTGGACTACAGCACAGAGGATGGCAAAAAACGCACCTCGGAATACAGCACAGAGGACAGCAGAGAGCACACTCCAGACTACAGCACAGAAGACGACAGAGAGCGCACCCCGGACTACAACACAGAGGACGGCAGAGAGCGAACCCCAGAGTACAGCACAGAGGGGGAAAGAGAGTGAACCCCGGACTCCACAGAGGACAGCAGAGAGCAAACCCCGCACAGAGGACGGCAGAGAGCGCACACTGGACTACAACACATAGGACGGCAGAGAGCGAACCCTGGACTACAGCACAGAGGGGGGATGAGAGTGCACCTGGGACTCCACAGAGGACAGCAGAGAGCGAACCCCGCACAGAGGACGGCAGAGAGCGCACACTGGACTACAACACAGAGGACGGCAGAGAGTGAACCCTGGACTACAGCACAGAGGGGGGAAAGAGAGAGAACCCAGGACTACAGCACAGAAGGGGGAAGAGAGCGAACCCTGGACTACAGCACAGAGGGAGGGGAGAGAGCAAACCCTGGACTACAGCACGGAGGGGGAGAAGAGAGCGAACCCTGGACTACAGCACAGAGGGTGGAAGAGAGTGAACCCTTGACTACAACACAGAGGGGGGGAGGAGAGTGAACCCTGGACTACAGCACAGAGGGGGGGAGAGAGCGAACCCCGGACTACAGCACAGAGGGGGGAAGATTGTGCACCCCGGACTCCACAGAGGACAGCAGAGAGCGAACCCCACACAGAGGATGGCAGAGAGCGCACCCTGGACTACAACACAGAGGGGGAGAAGAGAGAGAACCCTGGACTACAGCACAGAAAGGGGAGGGGGGAAAGAGAGCGAACCCTGGACAACAGCACAGATGGTGGAAGAGAGCGAACCCTGGACTACAGCATAGGGAGGGGGAAGAAAGCGCACCCTGGACTACAGCACACAGGGGGGAAGAGAGCGAACTCTGGATTACAGCACAGATGACGACAGAGAATGCAGCTGCACTGAGTCGCTGTTCTTTCAGTACCAGAGAGCACCCTGGACTACAGAACAGAGGGCGGTAGAGAGCGCACCCTGGATTACAGCGCAGAGGGGGAGAAGAGAGTGAACCCTGGACTACAGCACAGAGGGGGGGAAGAGAGCGAACCCTGGACCTACAGCACAGAGGGGGGGAACAGAGCGAACTCTGGACTACAGCAGAGAGGGGGGGGAAGAGAGCGAACCTTGGACTACAGCGCAGAGGGGGGAAAGAGAGCGAACCCTGGACTACAGCACAGAGGGGGGGAGGAGAGCGAACCCTGGACTACAGCACAGAGGGGGGAAAAGAGCGAACCCTGGACTACATACAGCACAAAGGGGGGGAAGAGAGCGAACCCTGGACTACATACAGCACAAATGGGGGAAGAGAGTGAACCCTGGACTACAGCACAGGAAAGGGGAGGGGGGAGAGAGCAAACCCTGGACTACAGCACAGAGGGGGGGGGGGAGAGAGAGAACCCTTGACTACAGCACAGAGGGGGGAAGGAAGCGAACCCTGGACTACAGCACAAAGGGGGGGAAGAGAGCGAAACCCTGGACAACAGCACAGGGGGGGGGGACAGAGCGAACCCTGGACTACAGCAGAGGGGGGGGGGGGGGAAGAGAGCAAACCCTGGACTACATACAGCACAAATGGAAGAGAGCGCACCCCGCACTCCCGCACAGAGGACGGCAGATAATGCAGCTGCACTGAGTCGCTGTCCTTTCAGCACCAGAGCGCACCCGGACTACAGCACAGAGGGCGGCAGAGAGCGCAGCTGCACTGAGTCGCTTCCTTTGTGCACGGAGCCGCATCCTCTCTCTTGGAGCCGCATCTTCTCGGAGCCGCATCCCCCCATCGGAGCCGCATCTTCTCGGAGCCGCATCCTCTCTCTCGGAGCCGCATCCTCTCTCTCGGAGCCGCATCCCTCCTCGGAGCCGCATCCCTCCTCGGAGCCGCATCCCTCCTCGGAGCCGCACCATTCCTCTCGGAGCGCAGATTGCAGCGCCGCACATGACTGCGCTCCATAGACCTTGGTGGGCGACATGGGCCAAGGGGACGACACAGATCGCATCGTGATAAACGTGGGCGGAACACGGCACCAGACGTACCGCAGCACCCTGCGCACCCTGCCCGGGACCCGGCTGGCCTGGCTGGCTGAACCCGACGCCCACAGCCACTTCGACTACGACCCGCGGGTGGACGAGTTCTTCTTTGACCGGCACCCCGGGGTGTTCGCGCACATCCTGAACTATTACCGCACCGGGAAGCTGCACTGCCCGGCGGACGTGTGCGGCCCGCTGTACGAGGAGGAGCTGGCCTTCTGGGGCATCGACGAGACGGACGTGGAGCCGTGCTGCTGGATGACCTACCGCCAGCACCGGGACGCCGAGGAGGCGCTGGACAGCTTCGGGGGAGGCCCCGTGGACCTGGGGGGCGACGACGGCAGCGGAGACTGCGGCGAGGACGAGCTGGACAAACGGCTGCCGCTCAGCGACTCCCCGGACGGACGGGCGCCCGGCGGCTGGAGGAGGTGGCAGCCGCGCATCTGGGCGCTGTTCGAGGACCCCTACTCCTCTAGATATGCCAGGGTGAGTCGTGATAGCATGCGACACAATGGATGACAGCTGCGACAGCATGAGACACACTGGACCTGAGACAGCAAGCACCGCAATCATACATGTACCGCACACATACCGCACTAATCATCACATACTGCACATATACCGCACAAATCATACACATACCGCACACATACCGCACTAATCATACACATACCGCACATATACCACACTAATCATACACATACCGCACAAATCATACATATACCGCACACATACCGCACTAATCATCACATACTGCACATATACCGCACAAATCATACACATACCGCACACATACCGCACTAATCATACACATACCGCACATATACCGCACTAATCATACACATACCGCACAAATCATACACATACCGCACACATACCGCACTAATCATACACATACTGCACATATACCGCACTAATCATACACATACTGCACATATACCGCACTAATCATACACATACCGCACATATACCGCACTAATCATACACATACTGCACTAATCATACACATACCGCACATATACCGCACTAATCATACACATACCGCACAAATCATACACATACTGCACACATACCGCACTAATCATACACATACTGCACATATACCGCACTAATCATACACATACTGCACATATACCGCACTAATCATACATATACCGCACACATACCGCACTAATCATCACATACTGCACATATACCGCACAAATCATACACATACCGCACACATACCGCACTAATCATACACATACCGCACATATACCGCACTAATCATACACATACCGCACAAATCATACATATACCGCACACATACCGCACTAATCATCACATACTGCACATATACCGCACAAATCATACACATACCGCACACATACCGCACTAATCATACACATACCGCACATATACCGCACTAATCATACACATACCGCACAAATCATACACATACCGCACACATACCGCACTAATCATACACATACTGCACATATACCGCACTAATCATACACATACTGCACATATACCGCACTAATCATACACATACCGCACATATACCGCACTAATCATACACATACTGCACTAATCATACATGTACCGCACATACTGCACAAATCATACACATACTGCACACCGCACAAATCATACATATACCGCACACATACCGCACAAATCATACATATACCGCACACATACCGCACTAATCATCACATACTGCACATATACCGCACTAATCATACACATACCGCACAAATCATACATATACCGCACACATACCGCACTAATCATCACATACTGCACATATACCGCACAAATCATACACATACCGCACACATACCGCACTAATCATACACATACCGCACATATACCGCACTAATCATACACATACCGCACAAATCATACACATACCGCACATACTGCACAAATCATACATGTACCGCACACATACCACACTAATCATCACATACTGCACATATACCGCACAAATCATACATATACCGCACACATACCGCACTAATCATCACATACTGCACACCGCACAAATCATACATATACCGCACACATACCGCACTAATCATCACATACTGCACATATACCGCACAAATCATACATATACCGCACACATACCGCACTAATCATCACATACTGCACATATACCGCACAAATCATACATATACCGCACACATACCGCACTAATCATCACATACTGCACATATACCGCACAAATCATACACATACCGCACACATACCGCACTAATCATACCCATACCGCACTAATCATACACATACCGCACATATGCCGCACTAATCATACACATACCGCACATATACCGCACACATACCGCACTAATCATACACATACCGCACATATACCGCACTAATCATACACATACCGCACATATACCGCACAAATCATACACATACCGCACACATACCGCACTAATACACATACCGCACACATACCGCACTAATCATACACATACCGCACATATACCACACAAATCATACACATACCGCACATATACCACACAAATCATACACATACCGCACTAATCATACACATACCGCACAAATCATACACATACCGCACATATACCACACAAATCATACACATACCGCACATATACCACACAAATCATACACATACCGCACATATACCACACAAATCATACACATACCGCACATATACCACACATATACCGCACAAATCATACACATACCGCACTAATCATACACATACCGCACAAATCATACACATACCGCACATATACCACACATATACCACACAAATCATACACATACCGCACTAATCATACACATACCGCACATATACCACACATATACCGCACAAATCATACACATACCGCACTAATCATACACATACCGCACATATACCGCACTAATCATACACATACCGCACACATACCGCACTAATCATACACATACCGCACACATACCGCACTAATCATACACATACCGCACAAATCATACGGCAACCGCACATATACCACACTAATCATACACATACCGCACATATACCACACACATACCGCACTAATCATACACATACCGCACTAATCATACACATACCGAACATATACCACACATATACCACACAAATCATACACATACCGCACATATACCACACATATACCGCACAAATCATACACATACCGCACTAATCATACACATACCGCACATATACCACACATATACAGCACAAATCATACACATACCGCACTAATCATACACATACCGCACATATACCGCACTAATCATACACATACCGCACACATACCGCACTAATCATACACATACCGCACACATACCGCACTAATCATACACATACCGCACACATACAGCACAAATCATACGGCAACCGCACATATACCACACTAATCATACACATACCGCACATATACCACACACATACCGCACTAATCATACACATACCGCACAAATTATACATATACCGCACAAATACTGCACAAATCATACACATACCGCACAAATCATACACATACCGCACAAATACTGCACAAATCATACAAATACTGCACAAATCATATACATCGCACAAATCATACATATACCACACAAATACTGCACAAATCATACACATACCGCACAAATCATTCACATGTCACACAAATACCGCACAAATCATACACATATCGCACAAATCATACAAATACCGCACATATACCGCACACATACCGTACAAATCATACAGATACCGCACATATACCGCACAAATTCTGCACAACTCATACACATACCGCAGAAATCATACAAATACTGCACAAATACTGCACAAATCATACACAGGACGTGCTAGATCATTACACCTTCTTTGTTACTAAAACTACACCTAGTGAAACAAGCGTGCACGGTTTTCACTCTTTGATCCTCAGCAGCTACCACAACTACCCCTAGAGGATTAGTTGACACCAACAGGTTAGCTCCAGTATCCCCAAATATACACATACAAAGGACCTGCGAAATGAGACAGCAAGCACCGCAAATCATACACATACTGCACACATACCGCAGAAATACTGCACAAATCATACGCATAACGCACAAATCATACACATACCGCACAAATCATACACATACCGCACATATACTGCACAATTCATACACATAACGCACATATACTGCACAATTCATACACATACCGCACTAATCATACACATACCGCACATATACCACACATATACCACACAAATCATACGCATACCGCACATATACTGCACAATTCATACACATACCGCACAAATCATACACATACCGCACATATACTGCACAATTCATACACATAACGCACATATACTGCACAATTCATACACATAACACACAAATACCGCACAAATCATACACATACTGCACAAATCATACACATATAGCACAAATCATACACATACCGCACAAATCATACACATACCGCACAAATCATATACATACCGCACAAATCATACACATACCGCACATATAGCGCACACATACTGCACAAATCATACAAATACCGCACAAATCATACACATACCGTACAAATACTGCACAAATCATACACATACCACACAAATCATACAAATACCGCACAAATCATACATATACCGCACATATACCACACAAATCATACACATACCGCACAAATACTGCACAAATCATACACATACCACACAAATCATACAAATACCGCACAAATCATACATATACCGCACAAATACTGCACAAATCATACACATCGCACAAATACTGCACAAATCATACATATACCACACAAATACTGCACAAATCATACACATACCGCACAAATCATTCACATGTCACACAAATACCGCACAAATCATACACATCGCACAAACCATACAAATACCGCACAAATCATACAAATACCGGACAAATCATACAAATACCGCACAAATCATACATATACCGCACAAATACCGCACAAACCATACAAATACTGCTCAAATCATACACAGGACGCGCTAGATCATTACACCTTCTTTATTACTAAAACTACACCTAGTGAAACAAGCGTGCACGGTTTTCACTCTTTGATCCTCAGCAGCTACCACAACTACCCCTAGAGGGTTAGTTGACATCAACAGGTTAGCTCCAGTATCCCCAAATATACACATACAAAGGACCTGCGACATGAGACAGCAAGCACTGCAAATCATACACATACCGCACACATACCGCAGAAATACTGCACAATTCATACACATATCGCACAAATACTGCACAAATCATACACATACCGCACAAATCATACACATACTGCACAAATACCGCACAAACCATACAAATACTGCTCAAATCATACAAATACCACAGAAATTATATAAGTACCGCACAAATCATACAAGTACCATACAAATCATACAAATACCGCACAAACACTGCAAAAATACCACCCAAATCATACAAATACTGCAAAAATACCACCCAAATCATACAAATACTGCAAAAATACCGCACAAATCATACATATACCGCACAAATGCGACACAAATCATACAAATACCGCACAAAACATACAAATACTGCAAAAAGCATACAAATACTGCACAAATCATGCAAATACCACACAAATACCGCACAAATATACAAATACCGCACAAATTATACAAATAGCGCACAAATTATACAAATAGCGCACAAATCATACATATACTGCAAAAATACCGCACAAATCATACAAGTACCGCACAAATCATACAAATACCACACAGATACTACACGAATATCGCACAAATCATACAAATACCGCACAAATCCTGCACCTTGCAGAACCACAATACATCATCATATATGATCATACTCCACAACCTGCTGATCTATATACACATCATACATCATAATACTCTACAACCTAGTGATCTATGTACACATCATACACAACAACCAGCTGATCTTTGTACACATCATACTCCATAACCTTCTGATCTATGTACACATCATACATATATAATATACATATCATACTTCCACAACCTGCTGATGTATATACACATCATACTTCGTCATATATCACAACCTGCTGATCTATATACACATCATACATCATCATACTCCACAACCTGCTGATCTATGTACACATCATACACAACAACCTGCTGATCTACAGTATATATACATCATCATACACCACAACCTGCTGATTTATATACACATCATACACCACAAACTGCTAATCTATATACATATCATACATCATCATATACCGCAACTTGCTGATCTATATACACACACCATACATCATCATATACATCAGCCTGCTGATCTATATATACATCATCATACTCTACAACCTACTGATCTATGTACACATCATACTCCACAACCTGTCGATCAATAAACATCATCATAGTCCACACCCTGCTGATTTATATACACATCATACATCACAACCTGCTAATCTATATACACATCATACATCATATACCGCAACCTGCTGATCTATATATACATCATATATCGCAACCTGCTGATCTATATATACATCATACATCCTACTCCACAACCTGCTGATCTATATACACATCATACACCACAACCTGCTGATCTATATGCACATCATACATTAACATACTCCATACCATATGATCTCTATATACATCATACATCATCATACTACACAACCTGCTGATCTATATACACATCATACATCATCATTCACCACAACCTGCTGATCGATATACATCATACATCATATACTCCACAACCTGCTGACCTAAATACACATCATACTTCATCATACATCACAACCTGCTGACCTAAATACACATCACCATACACCACCCCATACACTACACAACATACACCTCATGATACACACCAACTTGCTGATCTATGTACACATCATATATCAGCATACTCTATAACCTGCTGATTTATATACACATTATCATACTCCACAACCTGCTGATCTATATACATATAATACTCCATAGTCTGCTGATCTATACGGTATATACATCATACACCGCAACCTGCTGATTGATATACACATCATACATCATCATATACTACAACCTGCTGATCTATAAACACATAATACATCATACACCACAACCTGCTGATCTATATATATCTACATCATACACCATACACCCCAACCAGGTGATCTATATATACATCATACATCATCATACTCCACAACCTGGTGATCTATATATACATCATGCACCGCACCCTGATCTATATTCACATCATACATCATCATATACCACAACCTGCTGATCTATACACATCATACATCATCATACACCACAACCTGCTGATCTATACGCATCATACATCATCATACACCACAACCTGCTGATCTATATATACACATCATAATCCACAATCTGCTGGTCTATTCACACATCATACTCCACAACCTGCTGATCAATGTACACATCATACATCATCATATACCACAACCTGCTGTTCTAAATACACATCATACATCATCATACACCATACCCTGCTGATCTATAGTACAGACCAAAAGTTTGGACACACCTTCTCATTCAAAGATTTTTCTGTATTGTCATGGCTATGAAAATTGTAGATTCACACTGAAGGCATCAAAACTATGAATTAACACATGTGGAATTATATACTTAACAAAAAAGTGTGAAACAACTGAAAATATGTCTTATATTCTAGGTTCTTCAAAGTAGCCACATTTTGCTTTGATTACTGCTTTGCACACTCTTGACATTCTCTTGATGAGCTTCAAGAGGTAGTCACCGGAAATGGTTTCCACTTCACAGGTGTGCCCTGTCAGGTTTAATAAGTGGGATTTCTTGCCTTATAAATGGGGTTGGGACCCTCAGTTGTGTCGTGCAGAAATCTGCTTGATACACATTTGATAGTCCTACTGAATAGACTGTTAAAATTTGTATTATGGCAAGAAAAAAGCAGCTAAGTAAAGAAAAACGAGTGACCATCATTACTTTAAGAAATGAAGGTCAGTTGGTCCGAAAAATTGGGAAAACTTTGAAAGTGTCCCCAAATGCAGTTGCAAAAAGCATCAAGCGCTACAAAGAAACTGGCTCACATGAGGACCGTCCCAGGAAAGGGAAGACCAAGAGTCACCTGTGCTGCGGAGGATAAGTTCATCCGAGTCACCAGGCTCAGAAATCACAGGTTAACAGCAGCTCAGATTAGAGACCAGGTCAATGCCACACAGAGTTCTAGCAGCAGACACATCTCTACAACAACTGTTAAGAGGAGACTTTGTGCAGCAGGCCTTCATGGAAAAATAGCTGCTAGGAAACCACTGCTAAGGACAGGCAAAAAGCAGAAGAGACATGTTTGGGCTAAAGAACACAAGGAATGGACATTAGACCAGTGGAAATCTGTGCTTTGGTCTGATGAGTCCAAATTTGAGATCTTTGGTTCCAACCACCGTGTCTTTGTACGACGCAGAAAAGGTGAACGGATGGACACTACATGCATGGTTCCCACCGTGAAGCATGGAGGAGGAGGTGTGATGGTGATGGGGGGGCTACGCCAGATGACCTGGCCTCCACAGTCACCAGACATGAACCCAATTGAGATGGTTTGGTGTGAGCTGGATCGCAGAGTGAAGGCAAAAGGGCCAACAAGTGCTAAGCATCTCTGGGAACTCATTCAAGACTGTTGGAAGACCATTTCCAGTGACTACCTCTTGAAGCTCATCAAGAGAATGCCAAGAGTGTGCAAAGCAGTAATCAAAGCAAAACGTGGCTACTTTGAAGAACCTAGAATATAAGACATATTTTCAGTTGTTTCACACTTTTTTGTTAAGTATATAATTCCACATGTTAATTCATACCTTTGATGCCTTCAGTGTGAATCTACAATTTTCATAGTCATCAAAATACAGAAAACTCTTTGAATGAGAAGGTGTGTCCAAACGTTTGGTCTGTACTGCATATACATATCAGACATCATATACTGCAACCTGCTGATCTATATACACATCATACATCATCATACACCACAACCTGCTGATCTATATATACACATCATACGTCATCGCACACTACAACCTGCTGATCTACATACATCATCATACACCACAACCTGCTGCTCTATATACACATCATACACCACAACCTGCTGATCTATATATACGCATCATTCTCAACAAACTATTGCTCTATATACACATCATACACCACAACCTGCTGATCTATACACACATCATACTCCACAACCTGCTGATCAATGTACACATCATACATCATCATACACCACAACCTGCTGATCAATGTACACATCATACATCATCATACACCACAACCTGCTGAGCTATATACACATCACACATCATCATACTCCACAACCTGCTAATCTATATACACATCATATATCATGATACTCTACAACCTGCTGATCTATATACACATCACCATACACCACAACCTGCTGATCTATATACCCATCATACATCACCATACACCACAACCTGCTGATCTATATACCCATCATACATCATCATACACCACAACCTGCTTATCTATACACACATCATACACCACAACCTGCTGATCTATATATACACATCATACTCAACAAACTGTTGATCTATATACCCATCATACATCATCATACACCACAACCTGCTGATCTATATATACACATCATACATCATCACACACCACAACCTGCTTATCTATACACACATCATACACCACAACTTGCTGATCTATATACATATCATCATACTCCACAACCTGCTGAATTATATACACATCATACGTCATCATACACCACAACCTGCTAATCTATATACACATCATACATCATCATACACCACAACCTGCTGATCTATATATACACATCATACTCCACAACCTGTTGATCTATATACACATCATATATCATCATACACCATAACCTGCTGATCTATATACACATCATACATCATCATAGTCCACAAACTGCTGATCTATATACACATCACCATACACCGCATCATACACACCGACAAATCACATCATGCACAAAATATTCAGCATCTCATAATTCATGTAATGGATGATAAAAGCCGATCATTCCTTCCATACAGAACACTGGTAACTCCATGTGTAATGTGACCGAGGAGTCTGAGGATCCTTTGCTTCCGCAGTGGCGCCGCTATCCATCAGCTTACAGCTTTCACCTTCCGATAATGACTTTTGTCTAACTCCGCTCCACTGCTCAAGGCACCTCCACCACCAACTGTAGTATCATTTCTCTACCTATGTCTGGAGGGTTAAACAGATGTTCTACGTGTAAATAATAATAGCATTCCCCGCTATTGGCATCTGGAGGGTTTATCATATGTTCTAGGTCTTTATCCACGGTTATCCTAGTTCTAGCGTCTGGGAGGGTTAATCATATATTCTAGGTGTAACTTATCCGCAGTTCTCCTAGTTCTGGTGTCTAGAGGATTAATCACTTGTCCTAAGTGTAGCTTATCCATCTTTCTCCTAGTTCTGACATCTGGAGGATTAATAATATATTTTAGGTGTAACTTATCCGCAGTTCTCCTGGTTTTGGCATCTGGAGGGACAATCATATGTTCTAGATTTTACTTATCCACAGTTCTCCTAGTTCTGGCATCTGGAGGATTACCGTAATCACATGTTTAGGTGTAAGTTATCTGCAGTTCTCCTTGTTCTGGTGTCTGGAGGATTAATCATTTGTCCTAGGTGTATCTTATCCGTCGTTCTCCTAGCTCTGGCGTCTGGAGGATTAATCATATGTTCTAGATGTAACTTATCTGCAGTTCTCCTGGTTTTGGTGTCTGGAGGGTTAATGATATGATTTAGATTTTACTTATCTGCAATTATGACTTCTGGAGGGTTAATTATATGTTCTAGGTGTAACTTATCCGTCATTCTCCTAGTTCTGGCGTCTGGAGAGTTGATCATATGTTCTAGGTGTATCTTATCCGTGGTTCTCCTGGTTTTGGCATGTGGAGGGTTAATCATATGTTTTCGGTGTAACTTTTCTGTGGTTCTCCTAGTTCTTGCGTCTGGAGGGTTAATCATATGTTCTACGTGTATCTTATTCATGGTTCTCCTGGTTTTGGCATCAGGAGGGTTAATCATATGTTCTAGGTGTAACTTATCTGCGGTTCTCCTGGTTTTGGCGTCAGGAGGGTTAATCATATGTTCTAGGTGTATCTTATTCATGGTTCTCCTGGTTTTGGCATCAGGAGGGTTAATCATATGTTCTAGGTGTATCTTATCCGTGGTTTTCCTGTTTTTGGCATCAGGAGGGTTGATCATATGCTCTAGGTGAAACTTATCCGCGGTTCTCCTAGTTCTTGTGTCCAGAGGGTCAAATATTTGTTCTAGGTGTAACTTATCTGCAGTTCTCCTGGTTTTAGTGTCTGGAGGGTCAATCATATGTTCTAGGCGTACCTTATCCTTAGTTCTCCTAGTTCTGCCATTTGGAGGGTTAATCATATGTTCTAGGTTTTTATTCACAGTTCTCCTGATTTTGGCGTCTGGAGGGTTAATCATATGTTCTAGATGTAATGTATCCGCAGTTCTAGTTCTGGCGCCTGGAAATCACTGATTAGTAGAATGATATCAATATTGCACCGTTTGCTCCTCTCATCATCCCAGACCACTTACATGCACATACATGAGCCCTGTAAGACCTGGAAATCACTGCTGGGACTTGGACCTTGAATTGTCCTTGCTGAAGGTTTTCTCTCCTGGAAATCATTCACTGACAGCGCAACCCACTCTTTCTACTGAGGGGAGCGGAGAAAAAGAGGGAGCGACCATCTGCCCAGGAAACAGGCGACAATCTGCAGTGTGTGCTCAGAAGAAAATCTGAAACTGCCATAAGCATCACATGCTGCAGATATCACAGATGTCCCCCCCTCCCCCTATATATCAGTGTACAGCATAGGGTTAATATGCAGTCACATGGTGCAGATATCACACATGTCCCCCCACCTAAATCTATCAGGATACTGCAGAGGGTTAATATGGAGCCACATGGTGTAGATATCACACATATCCCCCCCCCCATATATGTCAGTCTACTGTGGAGGGTTAATCTTGAGCCACATGGTGCAGATATCAAACATTTTCCTCCATATATCTGTCAGGGTGCTGTGGAACCGTTAATATGGAGTCACATGGTGCAGATATCACACAGGGCCCCGCCATATATGTCAGTACAGTGGAGGGTTAATATGGAGTCACATAAAGCTGATATCACACTTATCTCCCTCATATATCTGTCATGCACGGACCAGGGGGATGTCCGGCATACAGCACAACACAGAGGTTACAGTGGATTATAAAGGGAGAGGAAGATCCTGACGATAGGGAGTGGGGCATAGGACACCTCCTGACACTAACCTGTGTCTGGCCCCTGAGCTCCCCTAATGTCCCGTGCTTAGTCCCTAAGCTATCCCTCTACTCACTACTCACTGGTTGGCACGAAGTCTGGTGAGTTGCACTTGTCTACACCTTGACAGTAGACCAACACAGGTAAAGGTTGACAGACAGGGGAACATAAACATTAAAAGATACAAAACAAACTTGGCTACTGCAGCCAAACACCAGGACTGTGTTTGACACAGCTCCTACAACAGAACTCCAGCAACAGCTCTCCAGCAGCAGAATCACCAGCTTTCACAAGGGACTTCCTTTCCCCACGGTGGTCAGATTAAACTTAATCTATTACCGGCATCAAGTGGTGGATCATATGACTATTTAACGGGGAGGCGTGAGGTCACAAACCAACTGATGCTGAAGAGAACTAACCTGGATGTCAGGAACATATAAAATATGTTTTCCCTTGTTCAAGATCTGACACTCTACACCCCTTTTGTGTAAAACCTCATATACACACACACATACACACACACACACATCGTGGCTGCATTCAGCCATCCTCTCTAATTATCCTATGGGTGGAGGAGTGAAAGAAAGCTAAATGATGCAATTTTATGACTTTTCAGAGTTCTACCCTGCTAGAAAACCTTTAAGGCAAATTCCATGCATCACATTAATAGTGGAGTTATGAAACTTATATTTTCAGAATCCATACGAAATGACGAAGGCAAAACACTGTTTTGTTTCGGTGGGCGATGGCCGTAAGTCATAGCAAATACATTTCCACCTGTTGGAGAGTACCAGTTACAGTGCCTACAAGTAGTCTTCAACCCCCTGCAGATCTAGCTGGTTGACACATGCGGAATTAACTTGGCATTGTGACATTTGGACTGTAGATCAGCCTGGAAGTGGGAAATGCACTGCAGCCAAAAAGATTTTTTTATTTATTTATTTTTTTTTAAGCGTTAAAAGTTAATTCAGAGGGTCATTTATTATTCAACCCCTCAAACCACAAGCATTCTGTTTGGTCCCCCTAAAGCATTAAGAAGTAGTTCAGGCACAAAGAACAATGAGCTTCACATGTGTGGATTAATTATCTCTTTTGCCAGCCTTTTCTGACTATTTAAGACCCTCTCCAAACTTGTGAACAGCACTCATACATGGTCAACATGGGAAAGACAAAGGAGCATTCCAAGGCCATCAGAGACAAGATCGTGGAGGGTCACAAGGCTGGCAAGGGGTACAAAACCCTTTCCAAAGAGTTGGGCCTACCTGTCTCCACTGTTGGGAGCATCATCTGGAAGTGGAAGGCTTATGGGACTACTGTTAGCCTTCCACGGCCTGGACAGCCTTTGAAAGTTTCCTCCCGTGCCGAGGCCAGGCTTGGCCGAAGAGTCAAGGCTAACCCAAGGACAACAAGGAAGGAGCTCCGGGAAGATCTCATGGCAGTGGGGACATTGGTTTCCGTCAATACAATAAGTAATGTACTCCACCGCAATGGTCTCCGTTCCAGACGAGCCCGTAAGGTACCTTTACTTTCAAAGCGTCATGTCAAGGCTCGTCTACAGTTTGCTCATGATCACTTGGAGGACTCTGAGACAGACTGGTTCAAGGTTCTGATGAGACCAAGATCGAGATCTTTGGTGCCAACCACACACGTGACGTTTGGAGACTGGATGGCACTGCATACGACCCCAAGAATACCATCCCTACAGTCAAGCATGGTGGTGGCAGCATCATGCTGTGGGGCTGTTTCTCAGCCAAGGGGCCTGGCCATCTTGTCCGCATCCATGGGAAGATGGATAGCATGGCCTACCTGGAGATTTTGGCCAAGAACCTCTGCTCCTCCATCAAGGATTTTAAGATGGGTCGTAATTTCATCTTCCAACAAGACAACGACCCAAAGCACACAGTCAAGAAAACCAAGGCCTGGTTCAAGAGGGAAAAAATCAAGGTGATATAGTGGCCTAGTCAGTCTCCTGACCGTAACCCAATTGAAAACTTGTGGAAGGAGCTCAAGATTAAAGTCCACATGAGACACCCAAAGAACCTAGATAACCTGGAGAAGATCTGCATGGAGGAGTGGGCCAAGATAACTCCAGAGACCTGTGCCGGCCTGATGAGGTCTTATAAAAGACGATTATTAGCTGTAATTGCAAACAAGGGTTATTCCACAAAATATTAAACCTAGGGGTTGAATAATAATTGACCCACACTTTTATGTTTAAAATTTATTAAAATTCAACTGAGCAACATAACTTTTTGGTTTGTAAGATTTATGCTTCTGTTAATAAATCCTACTCTCGTTTGCAGTTTGAAGGCTCTAACTTATTGGCATCTTATCAAACCACCTAAATCTGCAGGGGGTTGAAGACTACTTGTAGGCACTGTATATCGTGTCTCCTGCCTATTAAAAGATAAATTCACAACTGACAAGATGATGTGAATATCTTTTATGTGCCATGCACAGAGGCTGTTATATAGCAAAGAGCAGCAATTCCATAATTTTCTGTAGTACTGTCAAGTCTTCTAAATCCTACCCCATGAGGAGGTCAGTCATTTTATGGTGTGGTCATAAAAAACAAAAATAACCATTTTGTGACCACTCAGACCATGGAGAACACAGAACTAAAGCTGTGATGGTGTGTTTACACGTCCCGATATCGTGGCGATATCGTAGGCAACGGCGCGGGAGCGCGCATTTTTTGAGCGCTTTTCCTGATATTGCATCGGCGGTTTACACGCTGCGATATCGGGAAACAACGTCCCTATGATGTGTACGCCCACCAACCCAGTAACGACCATTTAACATGGGAGTTAATGGGTGAGGTGCGAGTACACATCGTAGTTGGGCTGTTACACGGTACGATGCTGCTACAACGGCCATGCGATATCGGGCAGTTGAATAGCACGCTCATTCAACCCCGAAATCGTTTTGGCATCGTTCCAGCATCGCGTTGTACGTTCAAACCGTACAACGCGCGAACGATATCTGGTCAAACTTCCGAACCACGTGACTTTTTGTCGGAGTTGGATCGGAGTTGGACGCCGATATCGCGACGTGTAAACCCGCCATGAGGTTGAATCATATTTCTTATAAGGAGTCTCCTTCCATTCCTAAGCTTGCAGAGGTCACCATGTGACACAAGTTTAGCAAGGCTATGTGCCCACTGGATGTATTTTTTTGTGCTGCGTTTGTCAGCTACACATACATAGCCTTGTAAACAAAAGCAGCACAAACCTATTGCATTTGTTCTAAATTTGTGCACATCAGGGTTGTGGAGTCAATAAGCTAAACCACCGACTCAGGCTCCTTAATTTCCCTGACTCTGACTCCCTCATGCATGGCTCATGTTTAAGTGATAAATTTATTGTCATACAATGGTAACATCAGACTTTAATCATTATTATGATAAATAATCAAGATATTTAGATAGAACAAAATAATTATTCATAATTACCGGTATAAATGTTCAGCACATTCTTCATTGAACTACTGTACCCAATTTATTATATATGTTAGGAGTCAGAATGGGCCCATTTTATACCGACTCTAACTCCAACTCCACCAAAATGGGCTTCAACTCCACAGCCATGAACGTGCTTGAGAAAGATCCTCAGGGATCGAAACGTCACATATTGGAGGCTGAATAAAATGAAGATTTGATACAGTTACTGACTTGTGAGGGCTGTCCTTTTTATCTTGTTGATTCTATGCTATCCAAGAAGGACTCCTTGGGCTGACGTGTGCCCCAACCAAGGGTATCTATAATGACTCTGCCTAGCCATAAGGTGCTGTGAGCCAATTTTGCATTGATTGAACACACACACACAGACAGGCACACTTTCTCACCCACCTCGGTGATTCTTCCTCTGTGCATCGGCAGAGCTCCCAGATCCTGCGCACCATGTGACAGCCTGAGCCACATGACCAGTCACATGACGCAGGTCCTGGAAGGTGGATAAACACATCTGCAGCCAGTACATGGAGGAAGCATCACTGTGGGCTCGCCAGGGAGGGTGAGAAAGTGCGTCTGTATGGGACACCGGAGGACGCGGAGATGTCAGCAAGGAGTCGCCGGAAAGGTAATGTATAAAAAGTTTGTTATTTTAATGTGTGCCGCAGCCTGGGGGCCAGATACTAAGGAGGGGGGCTGTATATCACTGCTGGGGGCCAGTGTAGTGCAATATACACCGCTCCCCCTGCTGCTGATGGACGGGGGGATGGAGTGCATATTCATTACACTAATGGGCGGCCCCACGTGACCGCACGCTGTCACTGCGGCCCCCACCTGCCTCCTCCAGCCCCGGTCACAGCCCCCCCCACAGCAAATACAGAGTGACTCGAGTATAAGCTGAGGGGGGCACTTTTCAGCACAAAAATTGTGCTGAAAAACTCGGCTTATACTCGAGTATATATGGTACCTTAATAATCTGCATAAAAGCAGATTAGCTGCTCTAATTTCCTTACTTTCAGTCAATCCTCTGATTGTCCTGGCGGTAAGTGGCCGCCAGAGGGTTGCTAGCTGACACTGGAGCTACTAGCAAGGTAAATGTCATTAACCCTTGCTAGTCCAAAAATAAGCAATCACATTTAAAAACTAGAGTCTCACAACTTCATGTAAAGCTCATATTTCCAGGGCTGTCACAAGTCTCCTAATGATGGGAGCAGGGGCGGATTAATGGTAGCCATGACCCCGGGCTGGTCAGACTCTGTGGGTCACTCACCCCCCCCGCTAGACACCAAACCATATATAAAGCAATACTACAGATTTGTGCAAATCTGCTGCATTGCGTTATGTAGCATTTGCAGATGAATAGGGTAGAAGAGATAGGAATATAGATGCTATAAAAGCATTACCAGTGTTCCTGCTCTGTCTCCCCGCTCTCTGCTGCTTCCGGTGCCGCTCATTAACCTCATTAATATTCACCCAGCGGCTGGAAGAAGCAGACATGCGGGAACGAACAGGGACACTGGTAATACTTTTCTACCATCTGTATTTTATCTATCCTATCTCTTTCTATCTTATCTCATGTAGGGCATACGTTTTTGAAGTATCAAAAACGTATGTGCTATAAAATTACTCAAAAGGACACTTTTGCTGTCCATTACAACAGAAACCGTTAACGTTTCCGTTCCATTGTAACGGGCAGCACAAACGATATGTGAACCTAGCGTAATCTAGTAAATTCTAGTAAATCTATAGACAAAAATGAATTCCATCATGTAGGATATAGGTTTCCCTTTAGGAAAACAATATTTCTTTACTGTAGGTTAGAACATATTTGTAATAAAGAGCTCCACAATCTACTCATAGAGCAATCAAGCACATGTTGTTCCCCCACTCGTTTTTCTAGTTGAGGATCCCTTACAAATATGGCGCACACCACTATGTCAGAAAAAATAAAAATTACGGTAACTGCAATTTAAATGTAACTTCCAAATGCATGTCAGTAGAACGTAAACAGTCAGCTCACCCTCTGAATTGAAGCTTGATGGGTTCACTTGCAAAGCACGGAGCAGCCAGGGGCAGAGTTCAAACTAGAAAATAGATCAGGATATTAAAACTCCACATTGCATGCTAGGACTCCTTGCCTTGGGTGTCCTGTTATATAGACAAAACGATGCATGGTATAACCCCTAATCAATTATTAGACAATATACCGTAAATCAAACTATATACTATGTACTGTCCCTTGAAATTACCATATTTTTCAGATTATAAAACACATTTTTGTTCTCCAAAATTTGGGGTGCATCTTAAAATCGGAATACATGCTGTGCTGTAGGTGAGGGGAGGCAGCTTTGGACCAGAGTCCAGGGGTTGGAGGAGGCTAGCGTGTGCTGCATAGGCAGCCTTTGGCCACGTATCCACCCTCATTATGTTCATGTAATATGTACTCACCTCAGTGATGAAGCTGGCACTAATGGTGGGTTACACGCTCGCTGCAATACTTTGCGATATCGCAACATCATGGCGCAGGAGCGCGCAATGTGCACGTTCCCCGCATCGCATTGGATGTTTAACGCTAGCGCAGTATCGGATACAACGTCCGTGCGATGTCTACGCCCCCCAACCCTGGATCGCACACTTAACATGCAGTGAATGGGTGAGTTTCGAATCGCATCGAGTTGTGCGTTTACACAGCACGATCTGACTCCAATCTCCATCGGAGCTTGAATAGCACGCTCATTCAACCCCGATACGCATTGCTCGTTCCCTGCATCGTATGGATGTTCACACCATACAGCATGGCACGATGTCGGCTCCAACGATTGACCACGTGACTTGATTGAATCGTACTACGAATCGCAACGTGTAACCCGCCATAAGAGGTGGGCAAGAGGAGCAGCACATATTATATGTGCCTGCACTCACCCCCCATTCTGGATATGCCTCCCCCCTGTCACAGTATACTCCCATTCTGCCGCGCACACACAAAGAAGTAAATGTCTGGGCATCCCATCATGTGACAATGCACATTGATGACATCAAGGTGCTGTACCGGTCACAGGATCGGAATAAAATACAATATAATACCTTTGGCCTTTTCGGGGAAGAGAGAGAGTGAGTGTGAGATAAGGTGTGAAAATAGCAATTATTTCCATACTAAACCAGCATGTAATAAATCAGATTATTCTGGTATAATGATTTACTAAATATTTATATTTGCCAACTAGAGAAGGCACAATAAAATGAGCTGTGTTTTTGCCACAAAAATGCACCAAAACCAAATTAAAAACGCAGCTGTGCAATTTATTTTTCACTTTATTGCTTCAAATGGTTGAAAAAAAGCAGCAAAAACACCCTGTGTGAAAAAACTTAAATACTGAGGTAAAAAAGGTCACCAAATACTGAACATGTGCACAGGGCCTTAGGCTATGTTCACACAGGGTGTTTTTTATGCAGCAAAACTAGATCTCTTGGCAGTAAAAATCACTGCCACTTTTAATTACCGGTAGCATGTATTTGCTTTAGACCGATAAAAAAAACTGGCACAAAAATCAAACCACACAGCAAAAACATCCTGTGTTAATATAGCTTAGCAAATACTGAGGTAAAAAACTCACCAACTACTGAACGTTGCACGAGGCCTTACATAACTGACTGAAAAATCATCAAATACTGACCGGAGCACACACCCTTACAAATACTGAGGTAAAATACTCACCTAATACTGAACGTGTGCACGAGACCTTATATATATGATGAAAAATCTCACCAAATACTGAGTGTGCACAAGCCTTACAAATACTGAGGTAAAATACTCACCAATACTGAATGTGTGCACAAGGCCTTACATATACTGAGGTAAAATACTCACCAAATACTGAATGTGTGCACAAGGCCTTACAAATACTGAGGTAAAATACTCACCAATACTGAATGTGTGCACAAGGCCTTACATATACTGAGTAAAATACTCACCAAATACTGAATGTGTGCACAAGGCCTTACAAATACTGAGGTAAAACCTCACCAAATACTGAATGTGTGCACAAGGCCTTACATATACTGAGGTAAAATACTCACCAAATACTGAATGTGTGCACAAGGCCTTACAAATACTGAGGTAAAAATACTCACCAAATACTGAATGTGTGCACAAGGCCTTACATATACTGAGGTAAAATACTCACCAAATACTGAATGTGTGCACGAGGCCTTACATATACTGAGGTAAAAATCTCACCAAATACTGAATGTGTGCACGTGGCCTTACATATACTGAGGTAAAAACTCACCAAATACTGAATGTGTGCACGATTCTTTATAGATTCTGAGGTAAAAACCTCACCAAATACTGAACGTGTGCACGAGGCCTTACAGATACTGAGGTAAAAAACACCAAATACTGAACATGTACACGAGGCATTAGGCCTCTTGCACACTATTTGCAGAGCTGCGGAGGAAATTGCGGGTGTCAGTGCGGAGTCTATTGCGGACGCTATTGCAGTCTATTGCGGACGCTATTGCAGATTGCATTGCCATTCATTCCAATTGGGATGCGGCAGTGCGGCGTCCGCACTGAAAATGGACATGCTGCGGACGGAATTCCGCACCATGTCGCAATGCTGGCCGCAATGGCACACTGTGCCATTGGGCCAGCATTGCCTGGTCTCATTGCGGAGTCCGCAATGCACAGACGCATGCGGAGTCCGCAATGCCGCGCCGCCAGTGTGGAGCCGCCCTTACAGATACTGAGGTAAAAAAAACTCACCAAATACTCAGCCTGTGTACAAGACCTTACAAATATTGAGGTAAAAACCTCTCCAAATACTGAACGTGTGCATAAGGGCCTTACAGATACTGAGGTAAAAACTCACCAAATACTGAAAGTGTGCATGAGGCCTTACAAATACTGAGGTAAAAATCTCACCAAATACTGAACATGTGCATGAGGCCTTACAGATTCTGAGGTAAAAATCTCACCAAATACAGAAAGTGTGCATGAGGCCTTACAGATTCTGAGGTAAAAACCTCACAAAATACTGAACGTGTGCACGATTCTTTATAGATTCTGAGGTAAAAACTCACCAAATACTCAGCATGTACAAGAGGACTTACAGTTGTGGATGCAATATGGTGAGTGCACTGAAACTACATGAGGCAAATGCCCCAGCCCCCAGCACAATTTTCCCCAGCCTCCTCCATCTTGTATATAGTTGCATATTTGCATAATTTCATATGCCCCAGCCCCATCTGCACACTTTGTGTGCGCTCCATCTGGATATTTTGCTCATATCATGCCTTTATATATCCATTTCATACATCATGATACAAGCAAAACATCCAGATGGAGGGGCAGTGGGGCAGCAGCATCTGTCCTATGTAGTTTCATTCAGACAGTCCCCCCTTACACTGAGTGACCCCACATTGAAATGCTTTGCAAATTCTGCCCTGGCGGTTAGGGTATGTGCCCACAGGAAGGTTTTGCTGCGTTTGAGATCAGGTTTTTGCCTTGGTTTTATGTAAATCTATGCTAATCTAATCCTGAGTTTTTGGTTTCCAGCAAAACCTATGTTATTAGGGAAAAGATTTCACACACATTACACTGTCTGCAGAGAACAAAAACCAAACACCACAGGATTTGCTGCATTTTTGTTTTCCAGCAAAACCTATGATTCTAGGATTAGCTGTCCCAACACATTGGTTTTTGTTTGGTGCAGAAAGTGGAAACAGGTTTTGCTGTGTTTTATGGTGGGTTTACATGCCGCGATATCGGCGTCCAACTTCGACCCAACTCCGACAAAAAGTCACGTGGTTCGGGAGTTGGACCCGATATCGTTCCTGCATTGTACTGTTTGAAGGTACAATACGATGCAGGAACGATGGTAATCCGATATCGGGGGTCGAATGAGCGGGCTATTCAACCGCCCGATATCGGATGCCTGTTGGAGCCGGATCGTTGCGTGTAAACATCCAACTACGATGTGTACTCGCACCTCACCCATTAACTCCCATGTTAAATGGTCGTTGCTGGGTTGGTGGGCGTACACATCGTAGGGACGTGGTTTCCCGATATCGCAGCGTGTAAACCGCCGATGCGATATCGGGAAAAGTGCTCAAAAAATGCGCGCTCCCGCGCCGTTGTATAGTGATATCGCCCCGATATCGCGGCGTGTAAACCCACCATTAGAAATAATGAGCATGTCAATTCTTTGCTGCACTTTTGCTAAAGTGGAAACACCTGTGGTATTTCTATTTTCTGTAGAGAAAAAAAACCAGTGTGTGTGTGAAAGCACACATAGGTTTTGATGGAAGCCAAAAACTCAAGATTAGATTAGCATACATTTACATAAAACCAAGGCAAACCTGATCTCAAACGCAGCAAAACCTTCCTGTGGGCACATACCCTTTTAGGGGGCCGTCACACGGAACGATATCTTGCCCGATATCGTTTAAGCGATCTCCTTTTTGATCGCTTAAGCGATATCGGGCAAGATATCGTTGCATGTAATCAAGCGATTTACGATGGTAAATCGCTTGATCGTGACATCGCTGATCTGAGGTTCGGTTCTCAGATCTAGCGATGAACGATGCAACGATCTGCATCATCGTGGTGTGTGACACCACGATGATCCATCTCCCAGCGACCGCGCCTATGCTGGGAGATGGTAACTATGGTACACGTCGGGTTACTAAGCGGCGCGCGGCGCCTAGTAACCCGATGTGTACCATAGTAACGAGCGAGATCGCTGCTCCACATCGCTGGTGAGTCTGTCTGTGTGACAGCTCACCAGCGATGTGAGCGATATTGTAAGCGATTGCGCGTGCACGTGATCGCTTACAATATCGTGCTAGATATCTCAGCGTGTGACGGCCGCCTTAGAAAGAATGAGCATGTCAAGTCTTTGCTGCACGTTTGCTAAAGTGGAAACACCTGTGGTATTTCTATTTTCTGTAGAGAAAAAAAAAAGTGTGTGTGTGAAAGCTTTTCCCTGCACACATAGGTTTTCATGGAAACCAAAAACTCAGGATTAGATTAGCATAGATTTACATAAAACCAAGGCAAAACCTAATCTCAAACGCAGCAAAACCTTCCTGTGGCCACATACCCTTACATTACACATACAGAGCTGCCTGCTGGCTGCTGACCACTGCTAGTGATGAGCAATGCAGCAGCAGGACTAGCACAGATGAGGCAGGGGACAACCTTCTCCATCACCGAGGCTCATCACAGGAATAAGGCTCGCTTCACACCACGGTGTGATCCGATCCGGGGCTGTCTGGGATGACCCTGACAGCCCCGGACCAGATTAGCACACAGAACCGGAGGGCCAAATGTGCCCTCCGGTCCTGTGTGCAGCTGGATGCTGCTAATTGCAGCCGCAGCTGCTGATTTTTCAAGACCGCGGCTTGCCGCGGTCCTGATAGAATAGCGGCGTGCAGCTGCCAGTGTCCGCTTGCCGGATCCTCCCGGACCAGGGCAATCTGGCCCCATAGGCTCCCATGTTAGGGAGCGCCGGATTGCCCCGGATACGGGAGGATCCGGCGAAATCCAAGATCCGGCAAATGGGGAAATATTTCTCCCCGGACAAAAAATGATACAAGCATCATTTTTGCGTCCCGAGAAAATAATCTGAATTCCCCCGGAGTGTGCCAGAGTGATGAAACCGGATGGCACAGAGCTGCCATCCGGCCCCATAGGTTTCTGTGGGGCCAAAAAACGGTCCGGGGCTGTCTGGTTTACACCGGACAGCCCCGGATCAAAGAAATCCGTGGTGTGAAGCCAGCCTAAGAGGACATGTGATGTCATGTGAAAGCAGGCCGAGCCTGCTGCCTGGAAGACTCAGAGGCTGAGGAGCTCCTCTTCGGCACAGCAGAGACAGGTAGGCATGGCTACGTCCTCCCAACAGCTGCACACACCCGCTCTCTTTATGTTTGTCCTTATTGCTGCCGAACGTCATGAAGAGGGCGGGGCGGCCCTGCCCCCAGCATCTTTTAAACCAGCACTGGTGCCATGGTCCTGTGGATTATAATGGAGGCAATTTACTTTTTGGATCCTGCTGGGCTCCCTAGGGGACCCGGGCCTGGGGCGGTAGCCCACTTTGCCCTCATTATAATCTGCCCCTGGATGGGAGATACTAGTGACAGTACCCCCTTTCTAAGAGGGGCCTCAGGATCCTCAATACTGGACACAAACTTTGGAAGGGACGCAAAAACTTACGTTCACCTCTGTTTTCACCTGGTCTATGAGGTCATCACAAACAGAAACTGAGGGTGATGGTAAGGCTCCAGAGATGCGTCAAAATTCCTGAGGCAATGTCCTGTGGATCATGTTATGGACATTCAGTACAGGGGGTAGCTCCAGCTGAAAGGTCATAGGGTTAATAAAGGCCACCATTTTATACAAACTGATAACCCCAGAGCCCCAGATGAACACTTCCACCTGATGTCCTTAGTGGACATCCATATGTTATCATTCACACACAGGTCCGGACCTGAATGTTTATCAACACACATTCTTTTGGTTTAGGGAGGTAATCCCCTTGAAGGACAGACAAAACCCCTTAAAGGGAACCTGTCACCTGGATCTAAGCCCCTACACTATCACTACCTGTCCCTGCACCTTCCTAGCTGCTCCCTATCTATCCCTCTCTGAGCTAAATCCGCCCTATAAAACTGCAGAAAAATAACTTAAAACTTACAGAAGTCCCTGAGGCTGGGGACTGAGAAGGCGGCGCCAGGCTCCATTCAGCCCCTCCTCCATGCAGCAGCACACGCCCCACTGGGCGGCGTTATTCTTTCTTCATCGCCGCCTCCTCCATTTGGAATCTCTGCTTTACACCTATCATGTTGTGGTGATGCGACCTCGATGTGTCCCCTGACTGAGACACAGCATATGGGAGATTGTATCTTCTGCTCGGTAGCAGCACACACAGGGTGAGCTGCTACTGGAGCTAAGTGCTGATTGAAAGCACTGACACCCAGGTGTGTGGGTGAATAGGAGATGATATGTGCTGCCCTGGGCTGTGGGGAGGGGGTGGAGTGTGTCAGGACAGCAGCAGGAGCTGCTGGGATTGTATGAGGTTCTACTCGGCTGTGCCCCGGTGTAACAGGCCAGACTAACCCCCCCAGACCAGAATATACTCGGGGTTAAAGTGGCCTAGGGCAGATTATACCCCTCCGTATACCACAGCAGCTGTAGATCAGGGCTCCAAGCAACACATGGGGGGCCCCAGGCAGCAGAAAGTGGCCCTACGCAACATACAGGGGCCCCAGGCAGTGCTAGGGCCCCAGGCAGTGCTAGGGGCCCCAGGCAGTGCTAGGGGCCCCAGGCAGCACAAAGTGGCCCCAAGCAGCACAAAGAGGCCCCAGGCAACATACAGGGGCCCCAGGCAGTACTAGGGGCCACAAGCTACACACAGGATCCCAGGCTACACACAGGGGCCCCATGCAGCATACAAGGACCCCAGGCAGTGCACGGGGCCCCAGGCAGTGCACAGGCCTCAGGCAGCACAAAGTGGCCCCAGGCAACATACAGGGGCCCCAGGCAGTACTAGGGGCCCCAGGCTACACACAGGGTCCCAGGCTACATACAGGGGCCCCATGCAGCATACAAGGGCCCCAGGCAGTACAAAGGGGTCCCAGGCAGCGCATGGGGGCCAGAGGCAGCACACAGGGGCCCCAGGCAGCACAAAGTGGCCCCGGGTGGCCCACTGCCTGGGGCCCCTGTATATTGCCTGTGGTCACTTTGTGCTGCCTGGGGCCCCTGTGTGCTGCCTGGGGCCCTTGTATGCTGCATGGAGCCCTTGTGTGTAGCCTGGGATCCTGTGTGTAGCCTGGGGCCCCTGGTACTGCCTGGGGCCCCTGTATGTTGCCTGGGGCCACTTTGTGCTGCCTGGGGCCCTGTGCACTGCCTGGGGCCCTTGTATGCTGGCTGGGGCCCCTGTGTGTAGCCTGGGATCCTGTGTGTAGCCTGGGGCCCTGTGCACTGCCTGGGGCCCTTGTATGCTGGCTGGGGCCCCTGTGTGTAGCCTGGGATCCTGTGTGTAGCCTGGGGCCCCTGTGCACTGCCTGGGGCCCCCATGCACTGCCTGGGGCCCCTAGCACTGCCTGGGGCCCCTGTATGTTGCGTAGGGCCATTTTCTGCTGCCTGGGGCCACCTTGTGCTGCCTCGGGCCCTCATGCATTGCTTGGGGCCCTGATCTACAGCTGCTGTGGTATACGGAGAGTTATAATCTGGCCTAGGCCTGTTTATACCCCGGGGTATAGTTTGGGCTAGCCCAGTTTATACCTCGGGTAAATTCTGGTCGGGGGGTTAGTCTGACCTGTTACATCGGAATCTGGAGGTCTGTGAATACCTGAACTGTGTGCTGTGTGAGTAAATACCTGAGTCACTGCCTTCTGTCGTGCCGATCCTAACCACTACCTTACAGTGTAAAGCAGGTGGGAGATTCCAAATGGAGGAGGCGGCGATGAAGAAAGAATAACGCCGCCCAGTGGGGCGTGTGCTGCTGCATCGAGGAGGGGCATAATGGAGCCTGGGGCCGCCTTCTCAGTCCCCAGCCTCAGGGACTTCTGTAAGTTATAAGTTATTTTTCTGCAGTTTTATAGGGCGGATTTAGCTCAAAGAGTGATAGATAGGGAGCAGCTAGGAAGGTGCAGGGACAGGTAGTGATAGTGTAGGGGCTTAGATCCAGGTGACAGGTTCCCTTTAACCTCAGTACACTTAAGGTACCGTCACACGCGGCAATTTTGCAAGCAATTTCACTGGCAATTTGCTGGTTGCAGTGAAATCATGGACATATGGTTCCATTTCTACACGGCAACAAAACAGAACCATGTATCCATGATTTCACTGCAACCAGCAAATTGCCAGTGAAATTGCTTGCAAAATTGCCGCGTGTGACGGTACCTTTAGTGGGAAAGACCACCCTCCCTCAACCATCTCTTCCAGTAGGGCTCCGAGGCCTAGTACTAACTTGGGGTGAGGGTAGAATCTCACCCTTTTCTCAGGCAGCACCTTTGCCAGAAAAGAGGGCATCTTTTCCACAGGAACGGCAGACACAATTGCAATCAAGCAATTGCTTTTGCAAAAACTTCCCCAACTGAGAATCACTCTAAATCACCAATCAATCACTGGGTTGTATTTTTTCTGCCAGGGAAGGCCTAAAATGAAGGGAAGAGGCAATCTCTTCATAACGTAACAGGACAGGAACTCTTTGTTAAGAGTCCCTATGCACAAGTTCACATTATACACAGCTTGGGGAAACTCTCTGGCTGAGAGGAGCAGAATCAATGGCCCGAATAGGAATGGATTTTGCTAATGCGCTATAGGAAAGACCGTGTTGGCTCCTGCTCCGCTATCGATAAATACCTGGATAGTCTCAGATTTTGCACCAATCACCACATCAGCAGATATAGTGAACTGAGACGTATATGTGGAGGAAATATACACGCCCTTGTCACCTCTCTCCACACGACCAGGGGGACATGGCTTACTAGATGGTGTTATCTGATTGGATATTGATGGACAATACCCAATATAATGACACTTAGAACCACAGCAGAAACATGTTCCATCATATGTCAAACTGCAAGCGTCCCAGTATGAGGCAAGACACCCCAACTGGTTCGTCAGACTACACCTGTGGAACTTACTCTATAGGGAGAATAACAGGGGGCAGGGTCACCATAAATCTTTCCCTGAGGCATCTATCCACCCTGATAGCAAGGGCGACGGTGTCCTTCAACGACTCTTGAGTAGCATGTTGGGTCAGGGAGTCTTGAAGCCTAGCTGACAGACCCTGATAATGATGACTCCTAGGAGCAGGATCTTTCCACTGGGTGCCAGTGGCCCATCTGCAAAAAAAACCCCGGCCACTGACCATAACAATTGAGTCAATCAGCAGAGAGAAAGCCCAGGACTGGGGACTTCCCTGAAAAAGAAAGACTACAATCCCCACTCTCTGTACCTCACTCCCTGAGGAATGAGTGCGTAACTTGAAATATAATTTACAAGCCTCTATAAAAACCATAAACCTGTCTGGGAGGGCTATCTTGGGTTCTTACTGAGTCTAAATGTGAGCCAAGACCAGCAGACCCACTATTTGCTGTAGTTGCTGCAGCACCTGCGACCCCAGAAGTTTATCCTCATCCATGAGAACCTAGATCAGGTGTGCAAAGGCCACAGCCTGAGCCATAAAGACTTGGAAAAATTTTATTTGCCGGTAATAATGTCACGCAAGGACTAGGGAATGTCCAACGCACAGGTTAACACAGAGGTTACAACAGAATATAAAGGGAGAGGAAGACCCTGATGATAGAGAGTGGGGGATGGCACACCTCCTGCACTAACCTGTGTCTGGCTCCTGAGCTCCCCTAACATCCCAAAGTGGGTCCTTCCCCCAGTGGGTGCCTAGTCCCTGAGCTCCCCTTCCACTCACCATGGCTAGTGTGAAGGCTGATGAGTGCACTAGGCTATACCTCTACAGTAGTCAAATTCAGGGAAAGGTAGACAGAGGAGCATGGACAATAAAAGATACAAAACAAACTTGACTACTAAATCCAAACCCCCAAGGCTGCAGACGACACAGCTCCTACAACAGAACTCCAGAAGCAGAATCATCAGCAGCCAAAAGAGATTTCCTTCCTCCATAGTGGTCAAAATAAAATGAATCTATTACAAGCAAAGGGTAATGGGTCAAGTTACTAAAGGGGAGGCAAGTGGTCACAAACCAACTGCAGCTGGGAAGAACTTACCTCTCCAGTCTCCAGCAAGGAAAATGCCATTAACCTCTGTTGGCTCAAAAGAAAGCAACCACATTTCAAAAGCAGAGTCTCACAACTTCATGTAAAGCCCAAATCCCAGAGATGTCAAAAGTCTCCTAATGATGTGTTGATACTAGTGACAATATCTATCAGGATACAGCAGGGGGTTAATAGTTATGGATGAGTAGGGGGATGTCCATGGTTGTAGGATAATTGTTCTTATATGTAAATCATCTTTGAGACCATTTCTAAGACTTCCATGTTAGTGCCTATTCCTCTGTGTCTGCTTCATATGGTGGACGATGCAAGACGGCAATAAAAGAGCCCTGGTATGATTTACTCCTGTGGTTTGTGGGGCCGCCCACCTGGAGCTTGGGTGTTAAAGGGGTTGTCCAGGCTTTTCCTAAAATCTGTGTGTGTATCTAGGCTGCAAAATGCTAACAGGGTGTAAATTACAAACTGTCAGCATTTTGCATGGTTACCTATATCATGATTCAACATGTGGAGGAGCAGCTCAGCCCCCAACTTGAGACATGCTTGTTCTGGAACCTGGTTGTAATATCACAACTGGTCATTTGCACCCAGACTCCAGCAAGCCCTCCCCAGTCCCCAGCAGGCAATCTCCAGTCTCACGTCTGGCATTTCAGCTTTTTAATATGCCTAAATAAAAGTAAATTTTAACTTCTTCCTAGAGAATTTAAAGAACGTGGTTGCTGGATTTTTTTTCTTATTGCCATTGACTTAAGGCAGTAGTTGCAGAATAATGTCCAATTTGTAGTTGGGTGTAATACCACTGATTGCACCAATCAAATATAGTGCTGATGACGCAGTTAAGGCCTTGACTATGGGAAAATGGCGTTAGACATTGGATGTCCTCATTCCACAAATGTTTGGCTATTTAATAAATAGCACTGAAGATGGATACAGTGTAAGGTGGAAGCGTAATGACATTGCAGAGGTGCCAAAATGCTGTGACTGTGACAACGACTACAATGTGATCTACTAGATGCAATATTGAAAAAGAAACTTGGGCAGTTTGGAAACACGTCTAGTGGTTTGCATTGTAAGCTGTGCATTGTAGGCTGTGCATTGTAGGCTGTGCATTGCCAGTTCCAACTACTGACACTTCATTTCTATCACTTATTTATTTAAATGGACACTGCCAAGTGCTACTGTCACCTGGATTCCGTGTGCGATAATCATGGCCGGACTTAACTGTGAAATGTGTTGTTAAGGTTCAGGATTTTACGCTATTTTTCGTTCGAATCATGGCAACAACATGATGTTGCTCGCAAATCCTGGATTGTCGGCATTAACTTAAAGGGGTTTTCCCACAAACGAAACTCATTTTAAAGTTGATTTTAATCAGTAGATCTTGGAATAATAATTTCTACAATTGGATGATCTATACCATGTTCCTAAGATGAAATAATATTATACATATATATGTGTCCCTAGTATGTACTGAGTAATGGCTGTGTCTGACTGTACAGAGACATGGTCTGATCATACCACATCTCCTGGATTGAGATGATTTTATATATGTGTCCCTGCTATGTACTATGTAATGGATGTGTCTGACCTACAGGGACATGGTCTGATCATACCACATCTCCTGTGCTGAGATGATCTTATATATGTGTCCCTGCTATGTACTGTGTAATGGATGTGTCTGAGGTAAGAGAAACCTGAAAAGGGCACAGAATAGATAGACTTCTTACGTTAATAATAGATGGATGGAGAGGTCAAGCTGTGTTATTGAGGACAAAATATGAGTATCCATTAGAAATATCAAATTCAAGGTTCCTCCACAAAGCTAGTCTCAAATTCATTGGTCATTATGAGATATCTGAGGATGTCAATCTGGTAGCCTTCCAACTAAAACGTAGGCGGCCGTCAGCTAAAATATCGTGACGATATTGTTAGCGATCACATGCAACGCGATCGCTAACGATATCGCTCACATCGCTGGTGAGCTGTCACACAGACAGACTCACCAGCGATGTGGAGCAGCGAGATCGCTGGTAACTATGGTACACATCGGGTTACTAGGCGCCACGCGTCGCTTAGTAACCCGACGTTTACCATAGATACCATCTCCCAGCATAGGCTCTGCCGCTGGGAGATCATTCATCGTGGTGTCATACACCACGATGCTGCAGATTGATCAAGCGTTTATCGCTTGATATGAGCTCCGGCTCTCATATCTGCGATGTCACGATCAAGCGATTTTACATTGTAAAATCGCTTGATTGCACGCAGCGATGCACAAACGATATCGCTTAAGCGATCAAAAAGCAGATCACTTAAGCGATATCGTGCAGGACATTGAAGCATGTGACGGCCGCCATAGAGTGACTTGCAGTAAGCCTGTCCACGGAAACTTCATTACCACCTGCTAAGCTGCAGCAAATAGTGCAATATGGGAATATAGATATTGATAGATAGATGGATGAACCTTGAGATGTGATGGGTTGTTAGACGAATGTTCCTAGTATAAAACAAGACTGGAAGAGAGAAAGGCACAAACAGTGGGTTTATCATCAGGAGATTTTAAGGTGACTTTTAGTAACTGATGGTGGCCCGTTTCTAAGCATCGGGTATTCTAGAATATATATGTAGTTTATTTATAAAGATTTAAAAATAATGCATTGAATACATAGGATCTTCCCCAATCAGCGACGCGGCTTCGTTCAATATTGCACGCGTGACACCTCACCAACGATCAGTAAGGTACCGTCACACTTGGCGATGCTCCAGCGATACTGACAAACGATGCGACCTGGTAGGGGTCGCTGGAGCATCAGTATGTGGTCGCTGGTGAGATTGTCACACTGAACGAGAGCGCTAGCGCCGGTCGGGGTACTTCCGCTGCGAGCAGCCGGGAGACGACCGGCTAACGCCGGTCATCCTTCGGCTACGTTGCCGCTGATCTCCGTGACAGGATCAGCGATCTCACAGCGGGGGCCTGGTCGCTGTTGCGTGTCACACTGAGCAAAATCGCTAGCACCAGTCGGGGTACTTCCGCTATGTCGCTGCTGACTTCCGTGCAGCATGAGATGATCCGCGGCTACCGTCAGGAGATCAGTGGCTAGCGCCACTGAACTCCCGACGGTAGCGGTGGCATATGTGGTTCAAATCCCGCGTCAATTCGCTGCTGGACTGCGCCAGACAGACAGAATTAGACAATTATATAGTAGGATTTGCGGCTCACCTGGAGGGGCTGTGAGAGCCACAAACAACTTTTGATAGCGTGTATCCACTACTGCTGTAGCCACCACGAGGAGATATATTGAACCGGTAGTAGAATATGGTGCATAGGCTGCGCTGTCAGGGATCAGTTTTCAATAGAAGTTGCAATGCGAATGTGATTTGTTTATTACAGGTTTCAGAGCAATAACCTGCTCCTTCAGATAAAATCACAATACCTACCGAATACAAAAATATTGTAATTTTATCTGAAGAAGGAGCAAGTTATTACTCTGAAATGCGTAATAAAAGATTCACTTTCGTATTTTAACTTCTATTGGAGACTAGTCCCTGACAACGCAGCATATGCACCGTATTCCACAGTACTACCAGTTGAATGTGCCTATATGTAATACTTTTTCCAGATTGGTCTTCTCCTGTAGATGAGCATTTAGATGTTGATGGGCTGTATGACGAATGTTCTTATATGTAATACATCTTCCAGATTGGTCTTCTGTAGATGACCATTGGGATGTGGATGGGTTGTATGACGAATGTTCTTATATGTAATACATGTTCCAGATTGGTCTTCTGTAGATGAGCATTGGGATATGGGTTGTATGACGAATGTTCTTATACTGTATGTAATACATCTTCCAGATATGGTCTTCTATAGATGAGCATTGGGATATGGATGGTTTGTATGACGAACTTTCTTATATGTAATACATCTTTCAGATTGGTCTTCTCCTAGAGATGAGCAGTTGGATATATATGTACTTAGGATGATAATTCCTACATAGAATAACTTTTCCAGATCAGTCTTCTCCTATAGTTCTGTCTCAGAATATGGCCGGGTTACTGTGGCGCCCCTTTCAGGTCTGGCAGTTTTATACCTGTGCGGGCCCCTGACACTTCTTGCTGTACTCCGGCTCCCAGTCAGGTTACCAGTTGTCACTATCTGTGAGGGCTGGGGTGTTACCTCCAGTGGGCGGAGGTAGTGCAAGTGCTCGCTCTGGCCATGAGGGGTGGGGTGTTAGGATGGGTTTACACGCTCAGATATCTGAAACGATATCTTTAGAAAGGTCACGTGAGCGCTATCGTTTTGAGATCGTTCGTGCGATGTCACATGCATGAATGCAATAACGATATAGTTTGAACGGTGTCAAAAGCGTGATGTTCAAACGATATCGTTTCAGATATCTGAGCTTGTAAACTCGCCCTTATCTGCAGAGAGTGGAGCTATTGCATTTGCTTGCTCAGGCCGTGAGGGGTGGGGTGTCACCTCCAGAGACCGGAGCTGGTGCAGGTGTTCACTCTGGCCGTGATGAATGGCGTTGTCACCTCCAGAGTTCACAGCTAGTGCAGGTGCTCGCTCTCGGTGATATACTTCTGATGTTGCTGACAGGCAGGACACTGTTGCTCCCAGTGATCATGCTGTTCAGGGTCCCCTAGTATCAGCTGTTTTCAGTGGATATTGGATGTCATGTTTGCTGGTTCAGCCAGGTGGTTGGAGGTTCCTTACACTCCTCTCCCCTACTGCTTTTTCTCTCTGGGCTGAGGGTGGCGTTGTCTCTGTGATGTCAAGTGATCTCTGAGAGGTAGATATACACCCACCCAGTGGCGTAACAATCGCGGTTGCAGGGGTCGCGGGTGCGACAGGGCCCGGACCCATAAGGGGCCCGCGTCACAAGCCGCCCCCTGCTCCCGCCGATCGCAGCGCCAGGTGCCCACTTTACATGGATATGCGTCTCGGGGTACACACATCTATGTGACAGCGTGGCCCGTGTGTTAGGGAGAGCCCGGAGAGGAGGGCAGGGGTAGCCTACTTCCAGCTGCTGCTCCCGCCCCTTGCCTCCTTTGACCTGCCAGCTTCCTGGGCCTGCGTTTCACTGTGGACCAGCTGGTGCCACCTCCTCCCACTTCCTTCTGGCGGGAGAGCAGAGCACTGATCATACAGGAGAGCGGGGAACAAGGGTAATTATGTGGCAGGGGCCATCAATGTCTTCTGGGTACTGCGGGCTGATGTGTAACTGATCTTCCAGGAGTGGACGGTGCCTCCTCCAACTCCGAGTCTGAAGTTTATCTAGAACTTCTTGTTATCTCCCCGGGAGGCTGCAATCACAGGAGAAGAACTGTCACAAGTACACAGAGAAGGACTGTGCTGAAACATGTAGAGAGACAGAGAGGACTGTGCTGAAACATGTAGAGAGACAGAGAGGACTGTGCTGAAACATGTAGAGAGACAGAGAGGACTGTGCTGAAACATGTAGAGAGACAGAGAGGACTGTGCTGAAACATGTAACTAGAGCTAAAGGACTCTGCTGTCACATGTAGAGAGAGGACTGTGCTGTCACATGTAGAGAGAGGACTGTGCTGTCACATATAGAGAGAGGACTGTGCTGTCACATGTTCAGAGAGGACTGTGCTGTCACATGTTCAGAGAGGACTGTGCTGTCACATGTACAGAGAGGACTGTGCTGTCACATGTACAGAGAGGACTGTGCTGTCACATGTTCAGAGAGGACTGTGCTGTCACATGTTCAGAGAGGACTGTGCTGTCACATGTTCAGAGAGGACTGTGCTGTCACATGTACAGAGAGGACTGTGCTGTCACATGTACAGAGAGGACTGTGCTGTCACATGTAGAGAGAGGACTGTGCTGTCACATGTAGAGAGAGGACTGTGCTGTCACATGTTCAGAGAGGACTGTGCTGTCACATGTACAGAGAGGACTGTGCTGTCACATGTACAGAGAGGACTGTGCTGTCACATGTACAGAGAGGACTGTGCTGTCACATGTTCAGAGAGGACTGTGCTGTCACATGTTCAGAGAGGACTGTGCTTTCACATGTTCAGAGAGGACTGTGCTGTCACATGTTCAGAGAGGACTGTGCTGTCACATGTACAGAGAGGACTGTGCTGTCACATGTACAGAGAGGACTGTGCTGTCACATGTAGAGAGAAGACTGTGCTGTCACATGTACAGAGAGGACTGTGCTGTCACATGTACAGAGAGGACTGTGCTGTCACATGTAGAGAGAGGACTGTGCTGTCACATGTAGAGAGAGGACTGTGCTGTCACATGTTCAGAGAGGACTGTGCTGTCACATGTAGAGAGAGAACTGTGCTGTCACATGTAGAGAGAGGACTGTGCTGTCACATGTAGAGAGAGGACTGTGCTGTCACATGTAGAGAGAGGATTGCTGTCACATGTAGAGAGGACTGTGCTGTCACATGTAGAGAGAGTAGAGAGAAGAGTGAGGCTACATTTTACTATATGGAGAGGCTATGAGGCTGTATTATACTATATGGATAGGATATGAGGCTGCATTATGCTCTAAGAAGGGCTATGAGGCTGTATTATGCTATAAGGAGGGCTATGAGGCTGTATTATGCTATAAGGAAGGCTATGAGGCTGCATTATGATATATGGAGGGATGTGAGGCTGCATTATATTATATGGAGAATATTGGGGGTTCATTAAAATAATTGACTGACTATGGGGGCTACCTTATGAATGGAGGACTATGGGGTGCATTATAATATATAGAGGACTATGGGGGTATATTGTAATATATGGAGGAATATGGGGTGCATTATAATAATTGGAGAACTATGGTGACGGGAGGAGGTGGACCAAATAAACCAGGATGGGGGACATATATACCACGATAAGGGCCACATTCCAGGAAAAGGACCATAGATACCATGATGAGGGACATTAATGCATAATAAAGGGGGGAAGGGGTCAATCTGTGAGTCTTTAACCCTGCTGTTCTGTTCCCATGTACTATACACTTGTATTGATCCTGGGTCACTGTGACCCGGTTTATTAAATCTTGATTTTAGATACTTTAACTCAATTATTTTTTATACCTTTTGCTTTCTAGACTGTAAAGGTACCGTCACACGTGGCAATTTTGCTAGCAATTTCACTGGCAATTTGCTGGTTGCAGTGAAATCATGGACACATTGTTCTATTTTGTTGCTGTGTACAAATGTAACAATGTGCCCATGATTTCACTGCAACCAGCAAATTGCCAGTGAAATTGCTAGCAAAATTGCCGCGTGTGACGGTACCTTATGGGAACATGTTTGGAAATAAAGAAAAATGAAATTGAAATCTTTTTTTTTTTTGTTTTATTCAGAAAAAACTTAGTAATAAGCAAAACGAAAAATAGCAAACTACACATATGTGGTAAAAAAAACAAACCAAAACAAGCAAATCAAACATTTTGTGAAAAAAAATTAAAGATAATAAACACTTCAATTTGAACATATTCACATGGTAATATTACTTTATGTCTTCTTGCATGGAGAACAATAAACATGGGCTTTGCATAAAAATTTTTGGCATCCAGAACATGTAATACTTGTTTTATTATCACAAGAATAAGGGCAATAGCTGCACATTTTTTCTTTTTATTCTTGAAGCACCGCTGGTAGAGCCCATGGGGGTAGAAGTGGTTGAGGCAGCCATGGTTTCACTTTCCTGAGCATGTTGCTGGATGCTCTGTACAGGTACCGTCACACGTGGCAATTTTGCAGGCAATTTCACTGCCAATCTGCTGGTTGCAGTGAAATCATGGACACATTGTTCTATCCTGTTGCTGTGTACAAATGGAACAATGTCTCCATGATTTCACTACAACCAGCAAATTGCCAGTGAAATTGCCTGCAAAATTGCCACGTGTGACGGTACCTTTAAAGGCCTGTACAAGATAAGAACCCTTCTGAAAACAAGGAGATAAGCCAGGAAGACAGACTTAAGCCCTAGTCACACATAACGATATTGTTAGAAAGATCGTTGTAACTGTGACGTTACAACGATTTCTCCAGCGATGTCGTTCTGTGTAACACTTTGCAGCGATCAGGCCCCTGCTGTGAGGTTGCTGATTGCTGCAAAGTGCTGCAGGTCATTTTTTGATCGTTGGTTTCCCGCTGGTCAGCACGCATCGCTGCGTGTGACAGCGAGAAACCAGTGATTAGTGATTTCACAGGGCTGGTAACCATGGTAAACACCGGGTATCGAGGCAGCGCACGCTGCCTAGATACCCAGTGTTTACCATGGTTACCAGCGTCCTCCCTGCTTAGCACTGCCTGTAAGATGCTGGTAACTATGATAAACAGCGAGTATCCAGGCAGCGCGCGCTGCCTGGATACCCGATCCAGCGTGCAGGGAGGACACTGACATCGCCCTCAGCGATGTGGGAGGTAGCTCCCATGGTCCTGATTGGTGGGGAGATCTGCCTGTTTGACAGCGATCAGGTAACGATGCTCCAGCGATCCCGGCAGGTCGGGATCGCTGGAGCGGTCGTTATGTGTGATTGGGCCTTTACTTAGCAAAAAAAAATCATTTGGAGGCCTTTAGAACTCAGCTTTACAAAATAAGGCCCTCTTACACAGTGCGTTCTGCTCAGTCCGTTCTGCGCAGAATATACACGTGTAGTGCACACCTAGTGATCTCTCTGGATGCGCTCTACATTTTAGTTTAGACTGCGCACCAAAAATAATATACAGCCATTCGCAGATCTCAAGGCATACACCCGGCAGATCGTGTGTACGACCCCATTGAAATAATTTAGGAAATAAATAAATTGATATACAATAGTAGATGCAATAATTAGACCCAACTGAGGTTATAACTCCTTTATTTCACTGAAAATATGGCCTCACAGCTGTAAAAAATGATGCCGGGTCACTGTGACCCGGACACGACAAGTGTACAAATCGGCATGTAGCTAAAAGTAAACACAAGAAAAAATACTCATAGATAGGTCCCCAAATGAGGAAAAGTCAAGTAAACTCAAGTTTTATGGAAAAATATCTACGGGTCACTATGACCCGAACAGAACAGCAGGGTTAAAGGATTTAGAACGTTACATGAGGTGCATACATTTCATCAACATGCAGGGGTGGCCCAGGTCTAAATTTCGCACTGGGGCCCGCCAGACTCTGGTTATGCCACTGCACCCACCATATCCCCTAGTGCTGATTGTTTCAGTGGTGTTTGGCTGGTAAAGATCAGTAGTTTTGTGCTTCTCAGGTGGGTTGTTTGCTCTGGTCTTGGTTTTGACCCTGGTTTTCCTTACTTGGTTTTGTAGTGCATGGCTTCTTTTGTTTACCTTGTGTTTTTGATCTATTTCTTGTGTGCCCGGTCACCAGCCATCGCACTACTTGCCACCTGGATAGGGCTCTGCCAAAGCCCTCTCTTTCCAGGATGGGGAGACGGGTGAACAGTACCCGGCCTTAAGGGTGCACAGCGAGATAGCTAGCACAAACCGTATCTGGCATACTGGGCTTTCTGGCTTGCAGTCTGGTCATCCCACCCCTACTATGGGGTACGTATTGTTCACAATGAGGCAGTATATAAGTGATATTAGCATGAGTAAAATAATTATTTCTACATCTGGGCCAGGATTGTATCCTTTCTCAGCAGTAAATATGCCTCGGCCGTGTATATGGAAGTGCCTTCAGTCTGTAGGATCTTGCTCCTTGCTGCTCGGCAGGGCTTTCTCCCGCTTTGCCCTTTCAGAGTATTGTGGAGCTGAGTCCATCACAGAGCAGATGATGAATATTTCATTTGCAGCCGGTCAGTGCTGCCTTCTCCATAGTCCTGTTTCTTTGTGCTGCTCTGTGGTATACTATCTGATCAGAGAGAGTCATGGTGAGCACTCGGGGGGCTCTTTACATAACCTCCTTGATGTTGCTTTAGTTTTACATCTGCAGTGGTGTGTGACAGTTAGGATTAGTGGCGCCTGAGCGCTTCCTATATCATCACATGACATTTGATAGAACCTGTGTTCGCATCAACTCCATGCCCCGCAGACTGAACTTTGCATTTCACTTTTTTCTCCCAAATATCGCTCAGAACTAGATCACCCATAGGTTTGTCAGGTGATTAAATCAGGGGGGGGAATTTTGTACATCAAAAAAATGCAGCTGGTGGCCTCTGGATAACAGCTGCATGCATAAGGTAAGCACGCTGCATGGCTGGCGGGTACAATTACAATACTGCATGGCTGCCGGTACTGTTACCATGCTGCATGGCTGCCAATACACTTCCCATGGACAGGAATATCAGTCTTCATGAAAGTAGATGAACTATTATTACCAGTAACCTGTCTGTCTCTTTGTCTGGGGTTTCCCTTTTCTTCCTCTTCTCCCCTCCGTCACAGCTGTCCAGAGGACATGTCAGAAGACACCAACACTGGGGGAGGGGCAAGAACTGCTACTTATTGCTCCTCGGGGGGTGAGTACCTAGAATGCACTGTGGAATACAGCAATATTCTGGATATTAGCCAAAACTGTGTGTAGGATGTGATCTTGTCTACATGAGCTTTTCGTAGGTCATGTGTGAATTGTATCACGATGCCCGGATCGCTACGCTGGGATCTGAAGTAAGAGTCCTTAGTTCAGTCATTTTTGGATTTTCTAGTCACTAGGGTAGACCACATCAAATGTTGGAAACATATTTGAGGTCCTTTACATGTGAAAGGTGTCCCACATGATCTGCTATTATTAGGAGGATCCAAGTCTAGACAGTGGACAATCTTTGGATATAGCATGATATCAGGGGTTCCTTTGAATGGGAATTGCTGTTCGAGGATAAGTAGATATTCAGTTCTTTTCATTTCTGCTAAAGAAATGCAATAGAACCTAACAATCCCACCCTTATCATGGGTGACTTCAATCTGCCTACTGACACACACCTGTGTGAAGCCGCCAAACTCCTGTCACTCGCTTCATCTTTTGGTCTTACTCTGTGGTCCTTAACACTAGAAGTCCCAGAAATTTCGAGCTTCCCCCTGAAGTCCTGAAAGAGGGTCAAATGACCCTTAGTCCAAACTGACAACTCTGATGGCTCCAATTAGCATCCTTTCATTTGTAAATGTGGCCTAAAATCCTTCAGGTCATTCGACCCGTCTCTGGGTTCCAAAGGTAGAAATATTAAATTACACCTCTCTGGGACTTCTAGTGTTAAGCCCCCAGGACATACACTAGACCTTATCTTCACCTGCCCCTGCTCCCTATATAATCTCACAACCTCCCCTCTCCCCGTATCTTCACATAGTCACTCCACCACGCAGACAGCGCCACCATTTTCTACAACGTCACCCTGGCATCAGCTATTGACTCGGTAGCTCCTCGTGCATGGTAGAGCGTGACAAATCAATAGACAACTCTGGCACCAACCTCACTAAAGAGCTTCGTTGAGTGTCCGGGGCAGCAAAGCGACGCTGGACAAAGATGTGCTCTCAGAACGAGTTTACCGCATTCATACGGGCAACTTTCACATTCATGTCAGCCCTCAGTTCTTCTAAACAGGACAACTTCACAACATTTGTATCTTCTTTATCCTACAACCCCAAACAGGTTTTCAACACTTTTACCTCCCTTGTTCGCTCACCACTGCCACCTCTTCTCTGTAGAAGACTTTGCCAAAAATAAGATTGACCAAATCAGACAAGTCTTTGCTGCTCAACCACTGTTAATGCATAACAGACCATTGCCCTACCCTATAACTTTCCCTCCTTCCACAATTGAAGGAGATCTGCTTATTAATCTCTCAAAATCACACCTCGCAAATTGTGCACTTGAAACCACCCCTTCCCTCCTCCTCCTGAACCTCCCCACTAGGCTTATCCCAGCCCTAACCCATCTCTTCGACCTATCACTAATTTCTAGTACCTTCTCTTCTGGTTTCAAACAAGCCACAATCAGTTCTATCCTGAAAAATCCATCCCTCAACCTGACCTCTACATCCAGGCATTGTCCCAGTACATAGAAAGGAAAACCGCCGGTGCCACTTTTTTGCTGCTTTATTGGTATGGGAAGTATAACAACATCAATGTCCCGCTAGGGGACCGAACACCAGACGCGTTTCGGGAACACCCTTGATTTTTGGTGGTGTTATAGTGAATACAGACACATACCGTATATACTCGTGTATAAGCCGACCCGTGTATAAGCCGACCCCCCTACTTTTGCCCCAAAAATCTGGAAAAACCTATTGACTCGTGTATAAGCCGAAGGTGGACCCCAGCACAGGTATACAGCCCCCAGCAGTGTGGTATACAGGCCCCCCCCCAGTGGTATACAGGCCTCCCCAGTGGTAGTATACAGCAGGCCCAGTGGTAGTATACAGCAGCCCCAGTGGTAGTATATAGCAGCCCAGTGGTAGTATACAGCAGCCCCAGTGGTAGTATACAGCAGCCCCAGTGGTAGTATACAGCAGCCCCAGTGGTAGTATACAGCAGCCCCAGTGGTAGTATACAGCAGCCCCAGTGGTAGTATAAGCAGCCCCAGTGGTAGTATACAGCAGCCCCAGTGATAGTATACAGCAGCCCCAGTGGTAGTATATAGCAGCCCCAGTGGTAGTATATAGCAGCCCCAGTGGTAGTATACAGCAGCCCCAGTGGTAGTATACAGCAGCCCCAGTGTAGTATATAGCAGCCCCAGCAGCCCCAGTGGTAGTATATAAGCAGCCCCAGTGGTAGTATACAGCAGCCCCAGTGGTAGTATATAGCAGCCCCATTGGTAGTATATAGCAGCCCCAGTGGTAGTATACAGCAGCCCCAGTGGTAGTATATAGCAGCCCCAGTGGTAGTATATAGCAGCCCCAGTGGTAGTATACAGCAGCCCCAGTGGTAGTATACAGCAGCCCCAGTGGTAGTATACAGCAGCCCCAGTGGTAGTATACAGCAGCCCCAGTGGTAGTATATAGCAGCCCCAGTGGTAGTATATAGCAGCCCCAGTGGTAGTATATAGCAGCGCCAGTGGTAGTATACAGCAGCGCCAGTGGTAGTATACAGCAGCCCCAGTGGTAGTATACAGCAGCCCCAGTGGTAGTATATAGCAGCCCCAGCAGCCCCAGTGGTAGTATACAGCAGCCCCAGTGGTATACAGCAGGCCCCCAGGGGTACCCAGCAGCCCCCCGGGGGTACCCAGCAGCCACCAGGGGGTACACAGCAGCCCCCTGGGGGTACCCAGCAGCCCCCTGGGGGTCCCCAGCAGCCTCCTGGGGGTCCCCAGCAGCCCCCAAATGCTGGCACTCCGCCCCCCTTGCAAGGGTCCCCCCCGCTTCTCTTACCGTCCCGGTCTTCTCATCAGCGCTGCTCCTCGGTGCTCCGTCCGTCCTGCTACATACGGGATCCCCGGCCGTCGCGCGATGACGTCATATGCCTGCGACGGCCGGAGATCCCGGATGCAGCAGGACGGACGGACGGAGCACCGCGGAGCACCGAGGAGCAGCGCTGATCAGAAGACCGGGATGGTAATATAACCAGGGGGGGGGGCCCTTACAAGGGGGGGCGAGTGCCAGCATTTGGGGGCTATATGCACTGCTTCCCCCTGCCGCTGATTGACAGGGGGAAGCAGTGCATATTTAATGAGCGGCCCCACCTGACGGGGCCGCTCATACAGCAGCCTCCCCCCGCCTCCTCCAGCCTCCACAGCCCCCACCACAGCCACCACACCATGGGCCCCCGTATAGACCCGTGTATAAGCCGAGGGGGAGACTTTTCAGCCCAAATTTTGGGCTGAAAAACTCGGCTTATACACGAGTATATACGGTATATACAAAGATTAAAACCTGATTAAATTAACAATTGTAACAGTTAACACTTACATTGCCACTTGCCTAAGACATGTGGTATAATCAAACATATAATGGTTGGGTACAATGGTGGTTTTCCAGCACTGTCCCCATTACTGATGGAAATATAATGAATCCACTTCATACATGACATGACATATAAGACAAAGGATAATAAAAATATAAGGAACGGGGAAAGAAGAACCCAAGAACGAAACAAAAAACCATACCAATGCTTCTGGTACTCCTATTTATCTTGCTTACAATACAGAAATTGTATTTTCAATAAAAATACAAAAGATCTGTTTTTAAATTCAAACCATCCGGATTCCGGGCATCTAATTTCAGTATCCAATGTTTTTCCCGGTTATGCAGCTGTCTCTCCCAGTCTCCACCTCTGTAAGGGTGTAACACCCTTTCAATGCCTTTTACCCTCAGGGTTGCTAAATTCCCAATGTGAACATCTTTAAAATGTCTGGACAAGCCAGACAAATTTGTGCGCAAGGCTACAGAATTGGGGTTGGATGCGGTCACATGCTCTGAAATCCTTTTTTTTTAAAGAACGAGTGGTATATCTCACATGACATTTATTGCAGCCCACGCATGCTGCCATATAGACAACTTGCGTGGTATTGCAATTCATGGAAGACTGTATGTGAAATTTTTGCCCACAGTGATGTTGTTCTGCTTCCGTCCACGTAGAGGTTCTGTAGTCTTAATTTATTGTGATGGAGTGAACTTGATTGGTAAAAACTATAATACAAGGTACAGAATAATCAGTCAGTACTGGGTACATTGAGCAATTAGCACAAGCAGTAATACAACACAGGATGCAGTGAACATCACTAACTCGGGTAAAGGTCACTGCAGCAGGCTCTATTCTATACAGAGGTAACATCTCTCTATATACAGTACAGGGGACACTAACTCAAATGATGTATCTCAGACCACAATACACTACACTTTACAGTATTCTACACAAAAATACCTTTATCTACATACAATGCAAACATACTAACATGGTATAACACATCTCCTATCTCACAGGCCTCTCTGTAACAATGACTGGATTATAACTTGCTCACATAGATTCTACACAAAAACCTGTAACTGCATTGATCTTACCGGGATCATCTAACAGAAGACAAGGTGATTTGTAGAAAGAAGGGACAGGAGCTAAGGATGCATGTCTTCCCAGGAACATGTCTGCTGTCTCCTTCATCCAGAGAAGCAGGGGGGGTCCCTTCTATATGGCTCATTCTCTTAAAGGAGACGTTCTCCCATGTTTGGGGAAACAGGATGAATAGGTATCTAGTGACCTCTATGGGTCATAACTGGTATAACACTATGAATACCCTCTTTGCTGCGCATAAATGGCAGAACATATGTTATTCCTGAATTCCGTGCCTTGTTCTACAAAGATTGCATTTTTGACCTCCGCATACATAAAACCCATTATAATTTAACTACGTTGGTTTATGTCGGGGTTCACTGTTGAAAACACCCGGGGAAATAAAATTGGCTTTAGCCCGTGATTTCCTAGGGATGACCCTCCATCCATCTGATAAAATTTTATACATGGAATCGAATTGTCCCAGTACAGTTGTGCTCAACAGTTTACATACCTCGGCAGATTTTTGGCTTTCTTGGCCTTTTTTCAGAGAATATGAATGATAAAACAAAAACTTTTTTTCCACTCATGGTTAATGGTTGGGTGAAGCCATTTATTTTCAAATTAATGTGTTTTACTTTTTAAATCATAATGACAACTGAAAGCATCCACATGACCCTGATCAAAAGTTCACATACCCCATTGCCCCCCCCGACATCAATGACAGCTTGAAGTCTTTTGAATTAGTTGTGGATGAGGCTCTTTATTTTCTCAGTCAGTAAAGCTGCCCATTATCTTCGTAAAATGCCTCCAGTTCCTGTAAATTCCTGGGCTTTATTGCATGATCTGTGCACTTACTGTAAGTTCTCCCCAGAATGGCTCATTGATATTGATGTCAGGAGACTGAGATGGCCACTCCAGAGCTCCAGAACCTTCACTTTGTTTTGCTGTAGCCAATGACAGGTCAACTTGGCCTTGTGTTTTGGATTGTTGTCATATTGGAACGTCCAAAGTATTTCCCATGTGCAGCTTCTGGGCTAATGAATGCAAATTTGCCTCCAGTATTTGCTGATAACTTGCTGCATTCATCTTTCCTTCAACACTGACCAAGTTTCCTGTACCTTTATAGCTCACACATCCCCACATCATCAGCGATCCACCTCCATGCTTTACAATAGGAATGGTGTTCCTTTCATCATAGACCTTGTTGACACCTCTCCAAATGTAACATTAATGGTTGTGGCCAAAAAGTTTGATTTTGGTCTCATGACTCCAAATGACCTTGTTCCAGAAGTTTGGAGGCTTGTCTCTGTGCTGTTTGGCGTTTGTAGGTGAGATACTTTGTGGCATTTGCACAGTAATGGCTTTCTTCTGGCAACTCGACCATTCAGCCCATTTTTCTTCAAGTGACTACCTATTGTGCATCTTGTAACAGCCACACCACTAGTTCTCAGTGAGTCCTGCATTTCAGCTGATGTTATTTGTAGGTTTTTCTTTGCATCCCGAACAATTTTCCTGGCAGTTGTGGCCAAAGGTTTTGTTGGTCTACCTGATCGTGGTTTGGTTTTTACAGAGCCCCTGATTTTCCATTTGTTAATCACAGTTTGAACACTGCTGACAGTATTAGTTCCTTGAGTATCTTTTTGTATCCCTTTCCTGTTTTATACAATTCAACTATATTTTCCCGTAGATCTGTTGACAATTCTTTTGCTTACCCCATGACTCACAATCCAATTTGAAAAGGGGGTATAGGTTCTGCTCACCAGTACTGTGGTGCTCCAGGGAAACAAAGTCAGTATAGAAGAAGAACCCTGGCATACACAACAATGGAGTCGAGAATTGATGCAAAAAAGATCCGTTTATTCTTAAATACACCGACCATCGTTTCAAACTCAAGGAGCTTTTCATCAAGGGTAGGGATCTGCAGTAATCATAGTGTAAAAGAATACAAAATGACAATCAAAAAAGGTATAATAGAAAAATATATTACCAATAAAAAAACACATGAGCAATTTTTTCTTTTTTTCTTTTCTCTTAGTACCGTCATATATATTGATTCAGAAACAAAACAGAATTGTCTATATATCAAATATAGTCGTAATTGTTAGGCTGCGTTCACAAATTGCGTATTTTTTCGAGCTTTTCAAAATACGCAATGTGCTTTTTGTCTGCCGGCAAAGTGAATGGGAAATTGACTTTGACGTACAGTGCGTAAAAATAATCTACGCTTTTATAGGAAAAAGCGCCTGCGTAAAAAGAATGACCTTGTCAATTCTTTATGCAGCGCTGTTTCCCATAGGGGCCGGTGCTGCTGCATCTGACATCACAAAGGGGAGGAAGAATCCTGGTACCTCCTCCCCTCTGTGACTGCCCCCATTTGATTTTGCAGTGTATTAATATACACTGCAAAATCAAAGTTAAATAAAGACAAATGCATCATCTATCATCGCTGCTATCACAGCAGTGACAGATGATTGGTTACTGTACCGGGAAGCCGGCAAATTCAAACTCTGCGGCGGAGTTTAAATTCACCTGTAAATGCTGTTCGAGGTCCTGAAGTTTGCTTCAGGACCATGGACAGCATCACACTCACACGCACCACTCACGCAGCACACTCACATGCATACAGCCATGCACACTCACCCACACGCACCACACTTGCACCACACTCACAACAAACACGCACAACACTCGCATCACCGTCATGTATCAAACACACTCTGTATGTGATGCATGACACTGTTCCTTCAGCCTTAGAAATGTAAATGAACTCGAATAATCATCAAAATTGATGAAATGTAACTATCTTCAGTATTCTAACTACCAAATGTTAAAGAAATTCATCAGCTCCAAGACCTTCATTTATTGAACCAATACCAGAAATAATGCGACATAGTGGAGGGAAAAATCTGTGTGTGTTTATGGCAACCCATTAACAATGAGAATTATGAGTCTCAAACATTTCTTTAGTTTTGCATCATAGACATATTTGTGAGAGCTTTGTGCTTCATGACCTTCATGACAAGTGACTGTGCAGGCAGTGGGAGGAGGTGAGCTGTGATGTCAGCCTTCTTGATTGTTGGACTCGGTGTTATCTTTCCATGATCATGAGATGACCACAGAGAAATGATCGATACAAAACAGGAAACATCTGACTATTAGGAGTCTTCGTGATCTGAGAAAAACCTGATCTCTAGTCAATGAATTATATTCTGATGACACTTTCCCTTTAAATAGTCTGCATTTATGGGCACCATCATGTGGATTGTGGAAAGAGACAATTTATTCCTGGTTGTGCATTTCATATTTTCATTGACGTTGTGCCTGCCTTATGCCGCTGTCCCTCAGATGAAAGTAGAGAAGTTACAAATGGCCATACACAAGTCTCTGAACTAGGTTGGAAGACGTCACCTTCTGATAAGATCCTCATTGTCTGTAGCATCTTCTGCTACAACTGCAAAGCAATCATCTTAAGGCGGCCGTCACACGGAACGATTTCTTGCCCGATATCGTTTAAGCTATCTCCTTTTTGATCGCTTAAGCGATATCGGGCAAGAAATCGTTGCATGTAATCAAGCGATTTACGATGTTAAATCGCTTGATCGTGACATCGCTGATCTGAGCTCCGGTTCTCAGATCTAGCGATGAGCGATTTGACGATCTGTCTCATCGTGGTGTATAACACCATGATGAGCGATTTCCCAGCGCAGAGTCTATGCTGGGAGATGGTAACTATGGTACACGTCGGGTAACTAAGCTACGCGCGGCGCCTAGTTACCCGATGTGTACCATAGTTACCAGCGAGATCGCGGCTCCACATCGCTGGTGAGTCTGTCTGTGTGACATCTCACCAGCGATGTGAGCGATATTGTAAGCGATTGCGCGTGCACGTGATCGCTTACAATATCGCTATAGATATCTCAGCGTGTGACGGCCGCCTAAGAGAGAGAAATCGTTATCTGAAAAAAGCTGCACCCAGGGAGTGCGTGTGAAAATGGACGCCGCACCTACCGGAAACACGTGTGATGGGGCATCCCTGAAATGAGCTCCACTGCCCAAATATTGCTCTAACACAAACTACTTATGACTCCCCCTGCTGTCGCCACACATACTAGTAATGACTGCGTCTGATGTCACACACACACACACACACACACACACACACTAGTAGTGAATGCCCCTGCTGTCATTCACACCAGTAATGGCCGCCCCTGGTGTCACACACATACATACACCATGTTCCAAATTATTATGCAAATGTTCTTTTTCTCTGATTTTCCTAAATGGTCGGTGTGTGGCGGGGTGTGCAACAGAGCAGGAAGGGACACCAGGCTGATCCAACAACTTTATTGGGGCCGGGAAAATGGAACAGCACACATGAAGAGTATTCTGGAGAGTCTGTAAGAAGTCCACAACCAAGGGGCAGTTTCGGGAGCGTCACCCGGCAATCCTGACGCCAGGTTAATGGAAGAAATAGTCCAGAAAGAAGTTCACTGAATCCAGCCGATGAGGGGCACAACGTAATTCCCCGCGGTAGCTTCTATCAGTCCATACAGGCAACAGGACCTGGCCGCAGCCGCTCAATACTGTCCCTTCAGTCGTCACATACACTCTGATCTACCAAGAGTCTATTCTCCAGTGCCTGAGGATCTGCCCCATGGAGGGAGAAGGGTTCACATTCCAGAAACGTCTGGCTCCATTCTGCCTACTAATTTGTATATTGGCTGAGTCCCCTCCTGAGAGGAGCAGTGACAGAATCTTCCACCAGAAGTAGTACATGAGGAATGGACAAGTTTGTTACACCATGAGCACAGGTGGGGGAGGGACACGCTGTTACAGGTGCAAATGACAGTCAGTGTAATAAAAGTCATCACCCGTTAGAGTATACATCAAATTTTATTGAAGAAACCTCCAAATGATAACAGTATAATCTTCTAAATAAAAAAAACCTCTAAATGCCCTGTTCCAATGTAGAGTTTCTAAACATTTGATATGTTTGAAAGAACTGAAAATGCTCATATGTTGAATTTGCAGCATTAGGAGGTCACATTCACTGAAATAAAAAGCTATTTAACTCCAAAACATCCTAACAGGCCAAGTTACATGTTAACATAGGAACCCTTCTTTGATATCACTTCACAATTCTTGCATCCATTGAACTTGTGAGTTTCTGGAGAGTTTCTGCTTGTATTTCTTTGCATGATGTCAGAATCGCCTCCCAGAGCTGCTATTTTAATGTGAACTGCCTCCCACCCTCATAGATCTTTTGATTGATTATACTCCTAAGGTTCTCTATAGGGTTGAGGTCAGGGGAAGATGGTGGCCACACCATGAGTTTATCTCCTTATGTTCCCATAGCAGCCAATGACACAGAGGTATTCTTTGTAGCATGAGATGGTGCATTGTCATGCATGAAGATGATTTAGCTCCTGCTTTTTGTACCATGGAAGAAAGTTCGTAGTAAGAAACTCTATATACTTTGCACAGGTAATTTTCTCACCTTCAGGAACATTAAAGGGGCCTACCAGCTGTTTCCCAATGATTCCAGCCCAAAACATGACTCCTCAACCTCCTTGCTGATGTCGCAGTCTTGGTGGGACATGGTGGCCATCCACCAACCACCCACTACTCCATCCATCTGGACCATCCAGGGTTGCTCGGCACTCATCAGTATACAAGACTGTTTGACAATTAGTCCTCATGTATTATTTATGGGCCCACTGCAACCATTTCTGCTTGTGAGCACTGTTTAGGGGTGGCCGAATAGTAGGTTTATGCACCACAGCAAGCCTTTGAAGGATCCTACACCTTGAGGTTCGAGGGACTCCAGAGGCACCAGCAGCTTCACATATCTGTTTGCTGGTTTGTAAGGCCTTTTTAGCAGCTGCTCTTTTAATCCGATGAACTTGCCTGGCAGCAACCTTCCTCATTCTACCTTTATCTGCACGGACATGTCTGTGCTTAGAATCAGCCACAAATCTCTTCACAGTACGATGATCACGCTTAAGATTTCGCCACTGTAAGTGCTGGATCTGCCGCGTCCGGCAGAACCACACTTGCCGCATCCGACCGCAAGCCCCATAGACAATGCATGGGGCTTGCAGCAATTGTACCACAAGTGTGCTACAAGTGCAGCCATTAGACGGCAGATGCAGTAAATCTGCCGGATCTGCCACAAATTCAAAAAAACGCTGATGTGAAAGGGGCCTTGCTTTTGGCTTTGAGCAGATGACTCAGGCAGTCCCTTCACCCGATGACCCGGGAGGTCCCTTCACCCGATGATCCGTGAGGTCCCTTCACACGATGACCCGGGAGGTCCCTTCACACGATGACCCTGGAGGTCCCTCCACACGATGACCCGGGAGGTCCCTTCACACGATGACCCTGGAGGTCCCTCCACACGATGACCCGAGAGGTCCCTCCACACGATGACCTGGAATGTCCCTTCACACGATGACCTGGGAGGTCCCTTCACACGATGACCAGGGAGGTCCCTTCACACGATGACCAGGGAGGTCCCTTCACACGATGACCTGGGATGTCCCTTCACATGATGACCCGGGAGGTCCCTCCACACGATGACCTGGGATGTCCCTTCACACGATGACCCCGGAGGTCCCTCCACACGATGACCTGGGATGTCCCTTCACACGATGACCCCGGAGGTCCCTCCACACGATGACCTGGGATGTCCCTTCACACGATGACCCGGGAGGTCCCTTCACACGATGACCCTGGAGGTCCTTTCACACGATGACCCGGGATGTCCCTTCATACAATGACCCAGGATGTCCCTCCACACGATGACCTGGGATGTCCCTTCACACGATGACCCGGGAGGTCCCTTCACACGATGACCCAGGAAGTCCTTTCACACGATGACCCGGGATGTCCCTTCACACGATGACCCGGGAGGTCTCTTTACACGATGACCCGGGAGGTCCCTTCACACGATGCCCTGGGAGGTCCCTTCACACGATGACCCGGGAGGTCCCTTCACACGATGCTCGGGAGGTCCCTTCACCCGATGATCCGTGAGGTCCCTTCACACGATGACCCGGGAGGTCCCTTCACACGATGACCCTGGAGGTCCCTCCACACGATGACCCGGGAGGTCCCTTCACACGATGACCCTGGAGGTCCCTCCACACGATGACCCGAGAGGTCCCTCCACACGATGACCTAGAATGTCCCTTCACATGATGACCTGGGAGGTCCCTTCACACGATGACCAGGGAGGTCCCTTCACACGATGACCAGGGAGGTCCCTTCACACGATGACCAGGGAGGTCCCTTCACACGATGACCAGGGAGGTCCCTTCACACGATGACCTGGGATGTCCCTTCACACGATGACCCGGTAGGTCCCTCCACACGATGACCTGGGATGTCCCTTCACACGATGACCCTGGAGGTCCCTCCACACGATGACCTGGGATGTCCCTTCACACGATGACCCCGGAGGTCCCTCCACACGATGACCTGGAATGTCCCTTCACACGATGACCCGGGAGGTCCCTTCACACGATGACCCTGGAGGTCCTTTCACACGATGACCCGGGATGTCCCTTCACACGATGACCCGGGAGGTCTCTTTACACGATGACCCGGGTGGTCCCTTCACACGATGACCCGGGAGGTCCCTTCACATGATGACCCGGGAGGTCCCTTCACACGATGACCCGGGAGGTCCCTTCAAACTAACATTCTATGATTTTTATCAGGTTAAAATCATATATCTATGATGGATTACAACTAATTTAAAAAAGAAAAGACAAGAAAAAAAACCAGCAGGTGAAAGGTTTAGTAATTAGGCTATGGACGCTGAAGGGTGTCAAAAATGCCATCTGGTTATGAATTTTCCAGTACAGTTCTATTCTGGTAGAGGTCTACTCTTCACATGGTTGTTATTCATTTACTCCCGGATGTAGTAAACTCTGTGGCCCCTAGATGTCACTGTAGATATTCTTAGAATAAAATGTTCCAATGTTTTCATTGTAATGTAGTTGTCCCCAGATGACTCTGGTGTAGTTATTTTTAATTGGATCTATTAGATGTAAAACTTTAAAAAAAATAATTAAAAAAAAAAAGGTATTATGCACAACTTATTTATTGAACTTTCTTCAGCCACTAGTTGCCTTTGTAGGGCTCTCTTTACTTATTAATTTTACTGGCTCAAAATCAAAGTCCACCCTCTTTGTTTTTGAAAATTATTGGATGTTATGAATTGTGACATGGCAAGTATAAAAAAAATGGAAAATTATAAGTCTATGTGCCCGCTGGGTGCTTGTGCTTCATTTTTGGTGCTGTGTTTCTGTTGCAATGGCAGGACCTGTGCGAAGTAACTTACAGGACCTGCCCATGTGACTCATCCTGGGTCACATGGTGCAAGGTCCTGGAAGCACCGTACCCACAGGTCCTGCTGATGCCTGGAAGGAAGACCTCGCCGGAGCTCGCCATGGGGTCACAAGGGAGGGTAATAAAGTGTGTGTGTCCCCTTCTTTGTGCTGCGTTTATAATGTGCATAAACACAATGTTTGTGATATTTTTTTCTTTTACACACCTGCATTTGTGCAGCTGAAAAACTCAGAATAAGGCTACATTCACACATAGCGCTTTTTTGTGTTTATTTTTGCGCAGGCGCTTTATTCCCGCGCAAAAAAAAAAACGCAAAAAAAGAAGCAGTGCTGTTCAGGGAGGAGTGATGTCACAGAGGGGTGGAAGATATATGTCACATGACCGGAACGCCCTCTGACATCACCACAGGTCCTAGCAGGACAAATCCAGCGGCGGCTCCTGGCTCCCGGACACCGGAACACCCGTCGGAGAGGTAAGTATTTAATTCTTTATTATTTTTAATACATTTGGCTTTATTTAACTTTGATTTTGCAGTGTATATTAATACACTGCGAAATCAAATGGGCGGTCACAGCTGTCACAGAGGGGAGGAGGAAGCAGGATTCTTCCTCCCCTCTGTGACGTCGGATGCAGCAGCGCCCTCCCTTATAGGAAACAGCGCCGGCGCTGCTGTGTAAAGAATTGACAAATCAATTATTTTTACGCCGGCGTATTCTCCCAGAAAGGCGCAACGCGAAAATATGCGCTGTCTGAACAGCAAAGTGAAGTTTACATTCACTTTGCTGTCAGACAATACGCACCTGCGCATTTTTGAAAAGCGCTCGTAAAAAAGCGCTCAAAAATGCGCAGTGTGTGAACGCAGCCTAAACGCAGCACAAAAAAGCAGCACAAATGCCCAGTGGGCACATAGTCTTAAAATGTGAAAATAAATTAAAATAGTATAGTATTATAGAATAAGTTCTTAAATTGGTGACCTTCTTACCAAAAGGATTCTTGCAACATTTTTACTGTTAGCAGGACTGTACCAATGCTTCATGACATTAAATAAGCCGAGAGCGCAGAAAAGAAATTGTTGACACTATCATAAATATCCTGTCATCATGAAACCCGGCGGCTCCTGCGCTGCCCATAGACCTAATGTTAATGCCTTCCGGACCCTTGATAGCGGCAGATACAGTACACACATTACGTACTGTATCTCCATCACAGCGAGGAGCTGCCGGGTTTCATTCAGAAAATAGTAAATGCCGGCAATACTGTAATTGCACATATTAACCCTTAACATGCCTAACTATGTGGACAGCATGTCTCTAGGGAGGGATGTCCCTACAGACATGTTCCCACATCTATTATTAACATTAACCCTTTGTTCATCCCTGCAGCAGCAGGGATGAACAAAGCATCCGGCTACAGCAGGCATTCACGTGTGCCTTGCGGTAGCCGGATGGGCTCCCATAGGAGCCCATTATAAGTCTTCTGCTGCGGTTTGCAAACCGCTGTGAAAACTGCAGCCTGCATGATTTTTAACACAGGCTGCAAATCGCAAGCGGTAACCTACACCACATGCAATCTGGTTTTATAATGGGCTCCTATGGGCTGCGGATCCTGATCCGGTTTTGAGCATTTTGCATGCTCAAAACCGGATCAGGATCTGCATTTGCTGACGCAAATGTGACCCTAGCGTTAGTCAGCATTGTCATGTGGTGGCTCAGTTAGTCAACATGGTCATGTGGTGGCTCAGTCAGCATGGTCATGTGCTGGCTCAGTTAGTCAGCATTGTCATGTGGTGGCTCAGTTAGTCAGCATGGTCATGTGGTGGCTCAGTTAGCATGGTCATGTGGTGGCTCAGTAAGTCATCATGGTCATGTGGTGGCTCAGTAAATCAGCATTGTTATGCATTGGCTCAGTTAGTCAGCATGGTCATGTGGTGGCTCAGTTAGTCAGCATGGTCATGTGGTGGCTCAGTTAGCATGGTCATGTGGTGGCTCAGTAAGTCATCATGGTCATGTGGTAGCACAGTTAGTCAGCATTGTTATGCATTGGCTCAGTTAGTCAGCATGGTCATGTGGTGGCTCAGTTAGTCAGCATGGTCATGTGGTGGCTCAGTTAGTCTGCATGGTCATGTGGTGGCTCAGGAAGTCAGCATGGTCATGTGGTGGCTCAGTAAGTCAGCATTGTTATGCGGTGGCTCAGTTAGTCAGCATTGTCATGTGGTGGCTCAGTTAGTCAGCATTGTTATGCGGTGGCTCAGTTAGTCAGCATTGTCATGTGGTGGCTCAGTTAGTCAGCATGTTCATGTGGTGGCTCAGTTAGTCTGCATGGTCATGTGGTGGCTCAGTTAGTCAGCATTGTCATGTGGTGGCTCAGTTAGTCAGCATGGTCATGTCATGGCTCAGTTAGTCAGCATGGTCATGTGGTGGCTCAGTTAGTCAGGATGGTCATGTGGTGGCTCAGTAAGTCAGCATTGTTATGCGGTGGCTCAGTTAGTCAGCATGGTCATGTGGTGGCTCAGTTAGTCAGCATGTTCATGCGGTGGCTCAGTTAGTCAGCATGTTCATGTGGTGGCTCAGTTAGTCAGCATGGTCATGTCATGGCTCAGTTAGTCAGCATTGTCATGTGGTGGCTCAGTTAGTCAGCATTGTCATGTGGTGGCACAGTTGGTTAGCATGGTCATGTGGCAGCTCAGTTAGTCAGCATTGTTTTGCAGTGGCTCAGTTAGTCAGCATTGTCATGTGGTGGCACAGTTGGTTAGCATGGTCATGTGGCAGCTCAGTTAGTCAGCATTGTTTTGAAGTGGCTCAGTTAGTCAGCATGGTCATGTGGTGGTTCAGTTAGTCAGTATTGTTATGCGGTGGCTCAGTTAGGCAGCATTGTCATGTGGTGGCTCAGTTAGTCAGCATGGTCATGTGGTGGCTCAGTTACTCAGCATGGTCATGTGGTGGTTCAGTTAGTCAGCATTGTCTTGTGGTGGCTCAGTTAGTCAGCATGGTCATGTGGTGACTCAGTTAGTCAGCATTGTCATGTGGTCGCTCAGTAAGTCAGCATTGTTATGCGGTGGCTTAGTTAGTCAGCATGGTCATGTGGTGGTTCAGTTAGTCAGCATTGTCTTGTGGTGGCTCAGTTAGTCAGCATGGTCATGTGGTGACTCAGTTAGTCAGCATGGTCATGTGGTGGCTCAGTTAGTCAGTATGGTCATGTGGTGGCTCAGTAAGTCAGCATTGTTATGCGGTGGCTTAGTTAGTCAGCATTGTTATTCGGTGGCTTAGTTAGTCAGCATGGTCATGTGGTGGCTCAGTTAGTCAGCATGGTCATGTGGTGGTTCAGTTAGTCTGCATGGTCATGTGGTTGCTCAGTTAGTCAGCATGGTCATGTGGTGGCATAGTTAGCATTGTCATGTAGTGGCTCAGTTAGTCAGCATGGTCATGTGGTGGCTCAGTTAGTCAGCATTGTTATGCGGTGGCTCAGTTAGTCAGCATGGTCATGTGGTGGTTCAGTTACTCAGCATGGTCATGTGGTGGCTAAGTTAGTCAGCATTGTCATGTGGTGGTTCAGTTAGTCAGCATGGTCATGTGGTTGCTCAGTTAGTCAGCATTGTTATGTGGTGGTTCAGTTAGTCAGCATTGTTATGCGGTGGCTCAGTTAGTCAGCATGGTCATGTGGTGGTTCAGTTACTCAGCATGGTCATGTGGTGGCTAAGTTAGTCAGCATTGTCATGTGGTGGTTCAGTTAGTCAGCATGGTCATGTGGTTGCTCAGTTAGTCAGCATGGTCATGTGGTGGCTCAGTTAGTCAGCATTGTTATGTGGTGGCTCAGTTAGTCAGCATTGTCATGTGGTGGTTCAGTTAGTCAGCATGGTCATGTGGTTGCTCAGTTAGTCAGCATGGTCATGTGGTGGCATAGTTAGCATTGTCATGTGGTGGCTCAGTTAGTCAGCATGGTCATGTGGTGGTTCAGTTAGTCAGCATGGTCATGTGGTGACTCAGTAAGTCAGCATTGTTATGTGGTGGTTCAGTTAGTCATCATGGTCATATGGTGGCTCGGTGTTAAGCCTGGTTCCTTTGCTGTACTCAACTCGTGGGCACTAATATGGCCAAAGACAACATCTGTGTTGTGCACAGGTAAATGGAGAAAAGAGGTGATAACCAATAAAGCCATCTTCATGCCATACTGGTTCCTGTACAGACTAGAAGTCCCTAGTTGCGCAGCTAAAAAAAACTGTCTCTGTAAAAGGCTGTTAAACCATTTCTCATTACTCCTTATGAACTAGAGGGGAGGTGGCTACTCAAAGCTAACCAGGATAGGGAAATAATGCAATGGTAGACAAAAGAAAAGGTGAGTAAACATAAAACATGGACAAAAGTGGACAAAGGAGAATAATCAATCCAAACAAGGAGAACTTATTACCAATCTAATGGAAAGATAGGTGTATGAAAGACAAACGAGAACACCCAGAGTAAATACCAAACACGCAGAATTCCCTTGCAGCAAAACTAGATCACCTCAGCAGTAGTGATGAGCGATTGTAATCGTTACTATTCGCTACTCGCACGAATGGTACGGTATTCGTGATACTCGTTACTCGGTGAGTATCACTGGTGCTCGTGTGTGATATGTTGATCGTTATCGATCTGACACAGTTTGACGGCTCCCTTCAGTACACAATAGGAGCTGGCACCTCAGTGAGAGCAGATTAAATGTTAGGGTCTCTATGGGGGCACAGCAAGGTGTTTTAGACGTTGAAATTGAAAAAAGCCCACCCTCCTGACCTGACCCGGAAAGACTCGTTTTATAGCCGGATGTGTGTGGGTGGAGCCTATCACTAATTGACTAACATTTGACTTGCTATTCGGACGAATATGCGAGTATTAAAAACTACTCATTACGAGTATAGCGAGTGCAAATATTGCACTATTCGCTCATCACTACTCAGCAGCAGTCCACACAGAAATGAATATAGCCAGCAGAGAATGACAGGAATAGGGGAGTGTAAATAACCCCACCCAAAATGTGATTGGACAGAGACAATAAACAAATGACAACACTTGTAATAGCAATTCAGAAGAATAGAAGTAAATATAAAAGTAATAGACCTTCAGCAATTGGCAAACAATAGACCAAGCTATGGTTCAACAGGGAAGGAAATAGACTGTGGAGCCGAGGGTCACCAGATCAAATCCTGAGATATGACAATCTGTGTGCAGTTCATATGTTCTTTCTTTGTTTGTGTGTGCTTCACATTGGTAAATTAGGTTAGCTCTAGTACCCTATTGCCAGAAACAAAGATAGCTGCATTTGTTATCAAATCCTAACATAAAACCCCAGCTCAACCACACAGGGATGTTCCTAGTACATGTGTGTTAAGGCCCCGTCTCACACTATGATATCGTTAGTACGTCACAGATTTTCAGACGTCGTTCATTGTGACTTGTACAAATGATCAACGATAATCGGGCCTGCCTTAAGTCCCCTTATCAGTCTACATGGTTAAAGAGGACCTGTCGCCCCCCTGGTGCTTTCAAAAGTGACAGCACCAGTGAATGCAGCATGTATGCTGCATTCAGGGAAGCTGTGTACTATGGCTCTACCCCCATACCCCGAAAAAAACACTTTGCCATCTTTACAGTTAAAGAGGTCCCCCCCCCTGCTGCATGGCAATCTAAATGTAGCACTGAATGCAGCTTGTCTGCTGCTTCCTTCATGGGAAGGGGTCCCCCATGTGTCTGTGTGCTCTGTACTCCGAGATATAGCCTTAGTAAAACTTACAGTTAGAAGCCATGGAGGTAGTCAATGTGGCTGGAGGGAGGTTGATTGACTGCGGCCATTCCCTCCCCCTCTGCCTCTGTGTGCCGCCTCCTACTGTGCTGTTTATGCTTTGTCAGGGCAGGAATCTGGAGCTGATGTCAGGACAAATGATTTGCCTGCTGTGAGTGACAGAGGAAGAGAGGATTAGGACAGAGCCTGCACAGCAGAAGGCGGCACACAGAGGCAGAGAGGGAGGGAATGGCCCCATTCAATCAAGCACCTTCCAGCCACAGTGATTGCCTCCACTGTAAATTTTACATAGGCTATGTCTCGGGTTACACAGCACACAGACACATAGGGGACCCCTTCCCTGAGTGCAGGAGACATGCTGCATTCAGTGCTGCATTTAGATTGCCATGCAGCAGGGGGGTGACAGGTCCTCTTTAAGAAGTCTACTGGGTCGGAACTGATTAAGAAGTACTCGCCTCTGGCAGGGTCCTACCCGCCTCCTCCTTGTGTATTCCTCTGTCTCTGCCACCGCCTCCTCTTGTTCTGGGTCTGCCCTCCTCTTCTGCTCCTGCTCCGTTTGATGTTACACAGGTGCACAGAGCTTGGGGTGAGCGGGGCCCGGCGGCTGTACAGTGCATATGCGTGACGTCACTCGGAGCAGGAGCAAAAGAGGAGGGCAGACCCAGAACATGAGGAGGCTGCGGCAGACACATAGAAAGGGCGGAATACACAAGGAGGAGGTGGGTGGGACCCTGCCAGCGGTAAGGATGTCTTAATAAGATCCAACCCACTGGACTTCTTAACTGTAAAGTTTGCAAACTGTTTTTTTCGGGGTACGGGGGGTTGGAGCCATAGTACACATCTTCCCTGAATGCAGCATCCATGCTGCATTCAGTGGAGCTTACACTTTTGAAAGCACCAGGGGAGTGACAGGTCTTCATTAATTTGCATGCACTTGCAAATTAGCCATGTGGTAGCACCAAGCAAAGCTGCCATTCTTAGTAATGAGCCTCTGTGTCTTAGCACACACACCCACACTAGACCCACAGGGGGGATCAATCAGAGCGACTGACTCGTACTCCTCCATCCACAACCAATCAGCAGCTCCCTTTCAGCCTACAAGTGAAGGTACTGCACACACAGAACTTTCTTTTTCCCAGTGGCGCCAACTGCATCTTACAGCAGCACATGTGGGTTCACAGTACATCAGCACAGCACTGGGACAATCCACAACATTGGATACCGGGGAGGCTCTGCTACACAACAACATACAGCTTCCTCACCAGTGGCGTAACTTGAAACTCATGGGCCCCGATGCGAAAGCTCCAACAGGGCCCCCAATAATTACAAATCCTTAACAGCAATAGTCTTTTTCTATAGGCCAAAGGGACTTTTGGGGCCCCCTAGTCTCCGGGGCCCGGGTGCGATCGCAACCCCTGCACCTGTTGTAGTTATACCCCTGCTCCTCACCATAAGTCACAGAAAAGATGGAGTTCTGTGAAAAAACCCATCCAGTAGGGAAACGAACAGAACATAGGTGACTGTGTATGTGTGCAGGGTGTGTGTGTGCGTGTGCATGTACTGTGTGTATACAGTGTGTGTGGGGGGAGGTGTGTGTGGGTGTGAGTGTGAATGTGCCATGTGTGGGGTGTGTGTGCATGTACTGTGTGTATACAGTGTGTGTGGGTGGGAGTGTGAATGTGCCATGTTGTGGGTGTGTGCATGTACTGTGTGTATACAGTGTGTGTGGGTGGGAGTGTGAATGTGCCGTGTGTGGGGGGTGTGCATGTGCTATGTGTATACAGTGTGTGCAGGGGGTTTGCGTGTATATACAGTGTGCGTGTGTGTGTGTGTGGGGGCCCTGATGTATACAATGTGTGTGTGTGCTATTTGTATAGAGTGTGTGTGTGTCGGCTGTGGTGTATACAGTATGTGTGGGCTGTGTTTATACAGTGTGTGAAGAGAGCTATGTGTATACAGTGTTGTGTATACAGTATGTGTGGGCTGGTGTATCCAGTGTGGGTGGGCTGGTCTATACAGTGTGGGTGTGTGTGGGCTATGGTTTATACAGAGTATATGTGTGCGCTGTGGTGTATACAATGTGCTGTGTGTAAACAGCATGTGTATGTAGGCTGTGTGTATACAGTGTGTATGGGCTGTGTGTATACAGTGTGTGTAAGAGAGCTGTGTGTACACTGTGTGTGTGGGCTGTGGTGTATGCAGTGTGTGTGAGCTGTGTGTATACAGTGTGTGTGAGCTGTGTGTATACAGTGTGTGTGAGCTGTGTGTATACAGTGTGTGTTAGCTGTGTTGCATACTGTGTGTGTGTGTGGTCTGTGTGAATACAGTGTGTATACAGTGAGTGTGTTAGCTGTGTTGTATACTGTGTGTGTGGTCTGTGTGTATACAGTGTGTGTGTGTGAGCTGTGGTGTATACAGTGTGTGTGTGAGCTGTGGTGTATACTGTGTGTGTGTGAGCAGTGGTGTATACAGTGTATGGGCACTGTGTGTACAGTGTGTGTGGGCTGGTGTATACAGTGTGGGTGTGTGTGGGCTATGGTTTATACAGAGTGTATGTGTGAGCTATGGTGTATACAGTGTGCTGTGTGTAAACAGCATGTGTGTGTAGGCTGTGTGTATACAGTGTGTAAGAGAGATGTGTGTACACTGTGTGTGCGGGCTGTGGTGTATACAGTTTGTGAGCTGTGTGTATAGTGTGTGTTAGCTGTGTTGTATACTGTGTGTGTGGTCTGTGTGGATACAGTGTGTATACAGTGTGGGTGTGTGTGAGCTGTGAAGTATACAGTGTGTGTGAGCTGTGGTGTATACAGTGTATGGGCACTGTGTATACAGTGTTGTGTATACAGTGTGTGTGGGCTGTGTGTATATAGTGTGTGTATACAGTGTGTGGGCTGTGTGTATATAGTGTGTGTTAGAAAGAGCTGTGTGTATACAGTGTGTGTGTGGGCTGTGGTGTATACAGTGTATATGTGAGCTGTGGTGTATATAGTGTGTGTGTGAGTTCACATGGTTACTATCTTTATACACCTGCGTTGCAAAGATGGCTGTGGCATGACCATACCACTGCCATCTTTGCACTCCACCGGTGGATAGCACAGAGTGAGGAGAGCGCACAAGGGGGCACAGAGAGCACACAAGGGAGTACACGGGGGGGCATAGGGAGAGCGCACAGGGGGCACAAAGAGAGTGTACAGGGGACTACAGAGGGCACAGGGGGTCACAGAGAGCACACAGGTGGGGCAGGGAGAGCACACGGGGGGCAGAGAGTGATGGCGTTCACTGACAGTACTAGCACATTGCGCCGTACTGCCAGTGGTGCCAGAGCCACCTCAAACCGCAGCCACCGACACATCACCACCTGAGTAAATGCGCATGCGTATACCTGGTGCACATGCGCACTTACTCAGGCGGCTGCCATCTTTGCATAACTGGGTATACAAAGATGGCGGCGTGACTTAGTGCACGTATGTGCACTTATTCATTCCACCATCTCTGGACACCACAGGGGAGAGAGAGTGCAAAGGGGTGAAGATAGAGCGCACAGCAGGGCAGAGAGAGCATAAAGGGGGCATAGAGAGCGCACAGGGGGGAGAGAGACTACATACAGGGAGGTGAGCATAAGGGGAGACAGCTCAAAGAAGAGAACACAGGGGGGTGAAGACAGTACACAGGGGGAGAGCGCTTGGGGGAGAGAGAGCTTACAGGGGAAGACAGCTCAAAGGAGAGACTGCAGAGGGTAGAAGACAGCACACAAGGGAGAGAGAGCGGATGGGGGGGAAAAGTGCTCAGGACGAGAGAGCCGCTCGCTGCTCCCAGCACCATGAAACCTGCCCCCATCGTGACATCACCGCCCACATCTAGTATATATATAATTGTAGTAATGACATAAAACATTTGAGGCCTTAAAGCAGAGACCTGGATGAAGGGACACATGTATTTACTAGGTATAACGTACAGGATACAAGAGGCACCTGATATCTTTGAATATCTGCATAATAGCCATTTCCTTCACAGATTCCCCTGCAGATATGCGAAGATTTTAACCCTTACTGTCGGGCGACTGTCAATCTGTCCAGATGCATCGATGGTCGTTTCACCATTAAGGAACTGTCCTATTCCTTCTTACCGAACTTGTGCAAATGGAAATCAGATTCTGGTCATTCCAATGTGTTATACAGTTCATGGTCCAGTGCTACAGTCCTCATGGCCATGTATGTTTCTTCTCTTGGGTCATGCATTTCTGATCCATTTCTGCTTGCATGACCATTATTGATTCATCCAGGGTTTCTGAAACAGTTTTCTTATTTTCCCCACTCATGGAGCTACGACACACATGATCAAGGCAAATACTCAAATTGCAATCAGATGATAACCATCACTACCTCAAGTAGTGCACTCTTCCACTCACCCATCCCTTTTGTCCTTGTTTGAAAAATTCATACAACTCCTGGTGGTGGAATTCTGGAATTCTGTGGGTTTCCTTGAGTTGCTGCATATGAATTGTGTGGCTTCATGTGTAGTTAGATACTTGGGGTTATGAAGGCATAGTACTAATTCACAATAGCAAAACTGATAATAACACTTGTGGGAATAATGTGTCAAACCTAAAGGTCTTTATCCCATTTTGCTTAGTAATGATTCTCCCTGCCCCCTGCAACATGTGAAGGATATGTATCAGGTAGATGTAGACTGGCATGTGTCTCTGTCCTCTGGGACCTTCTTGCAGTGGGATGTGTGGATCCATGTGGTGGATTTTTCTTTTCACTCTGACTACTTTGGTTGCTGGAGTGGACTCATGGGATCTTCTGCTGAAGACGCGGGGTGAAGACGTGGTCTTCAGGTAGAATTTTGCTGATTTTTCCTAGGACTTGTAGATGTTAGATGAAGAAGACAACTTGAGAACGTGCATTAGTTAAACATTTAGCATTTTTGCATGGACACCTGTGGGACGCACTTCCAATTAAGATCTCATAAGAATTTGTACCATTTTGTGACTATGGGCGGCTTCACACCACGGCAGAGTCCGGTCCGGGGCTGTCCGACGTAAACCAGACAGCCCCAGACCGGATTTTGGCCCCATAGTATCCTATGGAGCCGGTTGGCAGCTCTCTGCCAGCCGGTTTCCATCTCTCCAGATGAATCCGTGAAAATTCGGATTTTTGTCACCGGAGACAAAAGAGTTGCTTGCAACAATTTTGTGTCCGGGGGAGAAAAATCTCCCCAAATTGTCGTATCCCGGATTCCCCCGGATCCTCCCGGATTGGAGGCAATCCGGCACTCCCTAACATAGAAGCCTATGGGGCCGGATTGGATCCAGGAACCGGACACCTGCGGCTGCACGCCGCTGTTGTTTCAGGACCGTGGCTAGCTCCCCACGGTCCTGAATCATCAGCAGCGGCACCTGCGTGCGGCTGCACACCGGACCGGAGGGCATATTAGCCCTCTGGTTCTGTGTGCTCATATGGTCCGGGGCTGTCAGGTTCATCCCTGACAGCCCCGGATCAGATCTTACCGCGGTGTGAAGCCGCCCTAACAGTGAATAGTGCAAGGGCCAAAAATCTCATATCATGTGTTTTCCTGTAACCCCCTTGAGCATCTTGCAACTCCCATATTATTACGTACAGATAATAATAATAAAAACCTAATTTTTTTTTCTTTTTCAGAATACTTTAATCAAAGTGTATCTGAAATCTTTTGCTATCTTGTATAGGAGAGAAGGATCTGCGCCCACTAGTACATGTAGATGCATTCCTACCTTTGTGGTTGGTCTATCTGCAGTCCTTAAAACGGGGGCGAGCGACATGGTTGCTGGTTTTCTTGGAATTCTTACTTTTTACCTGGACTGTGTTGTGTGCAGAACAATGCAGGATTGTACACGTGGCGTACCTGAAACCAGGAGTGATCCAGGGACATTATCTCGGTTGCACACGTGACCTATCTATCTATTTATATAATCCGCAGTTTGAAATTCGGGCACTGTAGCCGAATCCCACAATGTATTGCGCCACTGCGAGCGATGACGCGTAGCATCATCGCGAGCAGTGTCCGCTGCCCACCCGCCGCCACAACTCTCCTATCAGCCCAGTGGTGTGGGGGGGCCGCAGCAGCCTCCAGGTGACTCACCTCAGCGTCAGGGCTGTATTACCTTGCCCAGCACAAGAGATTATATGCAGCACCAGGACCTGCGATGATGTCACAGGCATGTGACCCGGGTGGGCGGAGCCATGGAATATACCCAGCGTGAAGGAGATATACAAGAAGCTGGAGAGAAGATGGGACCAAATAAAGAAAGGAACAAGAGGTGTGTGAAAGAGCCCCCTGTATACTCTGCACAGCCCCCTGTATACTCTGCACAGCCCCCTGTATACTCTGCCACAGCCCCCTGTATACTCTGCACTAGCCTCGCCCGTATACTCTGCACAGCCCCCTGTATACTCTGCACAGCCCGTACTCTGTTATACTATGCACAGCCCCCTGTATACTCTGCACAGCCCCTGTATACTCTGCCACAGCCCCCTGTATACTCTGCCCACAGCCCCCTGTATACTCTGCCACACAGCCCCTGTATACTCTGCACAGCCCCCTGTATACTCTGCACAGCCCCCTGTATACTCTGCACAGCCCCCTGTATACTATGCACAGCCCCTGTATACTCTCACAGGCCCCCTGTATACTCTGCACAGCCCCCTGTATACTCTGCACAGCCCCTGTATACTCTGCTCAGCCCCCTGTATTCTCTGCACAGCCCCCTGTATACTCTGCACACCCCCTGTATACTTGCACAGCCCCCTGTATACTCTGCCACAGCCCCCTGTATACTCTGCACAGCCCCCTGTATACTCTGCACAGCCCCCTGTATACTCTGCACAGCCCCCTGTATACTATGCACAGCCCCCTGTATACTCTGCACAGCCCCCTGTATACTCTGCACAGCCCCCTGTATACTCTGCACAGCCCCCTGTATACTATGCACAGCCCCTGTATACTCTGCACAGCCCCCTGTATACTCTGCCACAGCCCCCTGTATACTCTGCCACAGCCCCCTGTATACTCTGCCACAGCCCCCTGTATACTCTGCACAGCCCCCTGTATACTCTGCACAGCCCCTGTATACTATGCACAGCCCCCTGTATACTCTGCACAGCCCCCTGTATACTCTGCACAGCCCCCTGTATACTCTGCACAGCCCCTGTATACTCTGCATCAGCCCCTGTATCTCTGCACAGCCCCCTGTATACTCTGCACAGCCCCCTGTATACTCTGCACAGCCCCCTGTATACTCTGCACAGCCCCCTGTATACTCTGCACAGCCCCTGTATACTCTGCACAGCCCCCTGTATACTCTGCACAGCCCCCTGTATACTCTGCACAGCCCCTGTATACTCTGCACAGCCCCCTGTATACTCTGCACAGCCCCTGTATACTCTGCACAGCCCCTGTATACTCCCGCACAGCCCCTGCATACTCTGCTCCCCGCACAGCCGCCTGCATACTCTGCTCCTCGCACAGCCGCCTGCATACTCTGCTCCCCGCACAGCCGCCTGCATACTATGCTCCCCGCACAGCCGCCTGCATACTCTGCTCCCCGCACAGCCGCCTGCATACTCTGCTCCCCGCACAGCCGCCTGTATACTCTGCTCCCCGCACAGCCGCCTGCTACTCTACTCCCCGCACAGCCGCCTGCATACTCTGCTCCCCGCACAGCCGCCTGCATACTCTGCTCCCCGCACAGCCGCCTTCATACTCTGCTCCCCGCACAGCCGCCTGCATACTCTGCTCCCCGCACAGCCGCCTGCATACTCTGCTCCCCTCAGAGCCGCCTCTATACTCTGCTACCCGCAGAGCCGTCTGTATACTCTGCTACCCGCAGAGCCGTCTGTATACTCACCCACTGACCCACCTGTATACACACTATTCATTTCACCGCCCTCCCGATGCAATTGCATCGGGCCTTTTTACTAGTGGAGGCATAAAAGGAGGCAAGAGTCTTTTGTGTCATCGTTAGGAACAGTGATGACTTTAATTGACGTGCTCCAGCTTGGCTCCCATTCTCCGCACTCTACCTTCTCTGTTTTAGGAAGTCTGATGTTGGAAGGGTTCCCAGGACGTCCATCCAGAATTGCTGTGGCTGGGACAGGTTGACCTCCTGCCACTGCCCTCTTCTCTAGACCTTTCCATCCTTCAGTTGTTGTTCTACATCCAGGGAGTCACTTTTAATGTGTGTTTTTACCTTAAAGCTTATGCCATCTTGGACTGGTAATATCCGTCTCCCCATTTATTGTTTTACCAATTCTGCATTTTTAATGGGCCTACCTACTGATGTAAGAGTGTTTCACCTGATGCCGCTAGGGGTGAGGAAGACTGCGCTGACAATTATCATGTGTGCAAGGAAGAGTTAGGAAAAGTAGGCAGTAGAACTTCTATGTTTGTTTCTCATTTCAGACTGTGCATATAGATATTTGAGGAAATCAACATAATTTAGGTGGCGTCACGCATATATTAGATATGAGTGATGGCAAGATGTTTGACTTCCACTGTTCCAAGACAGTAAACTGGCTTCCAGGCAAGTTCAGTCAGGACAACCGGATGTACCCACCAGATCCAGGTCCCATAGAGCTCCATTATGTTGCAAGCCACATAGCAATGGATTAGGTTGCTTTCAGGTTTTAAACAAGCAACAAAATCATTATAGTTTACATTTTGGTTTTCGGTCAAAAAAACACACCGGATCCGGTTGGAACCATATACAACCGCATGCCGCTACATGTTCATGCATCCCCATTGGAAGTCAATGGGAGAGAAAACGGATGTGGGTGTATATGGTTTCAGCTGGATTCGCCTGGATTTCAAAAACCGGTAGTGTGAAATCAGCCTTAGAGACTAATGTATTATTCTACGCACTAGTCGCTACTGACTCCTTCATCTGCCGCCAGGGGTGGACTGGCCTAGGTGGCAGGGGGACAAGTGCCCCCCAGGCTGGTGGTATTGCCCTAATCTAGGGCCGTCGTCCCCTTAAATGATACGGGTCAGCCGGCGTTGGTTTGCGGCTGCAGCTACCGCAATGACAGCGGGACTTGTGAAGGGGACGGCCACATGAGCGTCACCACCCCCCCGCTCCTCAGCCGGCCTGGTCTGACAGGCACTACCCCCCCTCCCCCCTGCTCCTCAGCCGGCCCCCAGGGCAAGGTCCACCAACCAGCCCCTGTCTGCCGCATAAGAATACATAAGAAGATGGAATAATAATGAAGACCGGTGTGCTATCTGCTCATGATGGGTCCACAGGTCCAAGTAAAGACCCCGTTACACGGTACGATATTGTGAACGATATCGCTGAAACGTCACGGGTATGGAGTCGTGGAAACGACATCGTTAGGATGTAGTTGCATGTAACACCAAGATACGAATACGATAATTCGTTGAATCGCATGTTCTCAAATCAGACGATCCTCGATCAGCCAACCTGCTGCATCGTTGTGTGTGACAGAGCGATAACGATGTCGTTTACGACTTCTCCTATTCACAACAGTGAACAAGTATCGTTCGCTGGGCTGTGAACGATAGCTGCTCGCTACATCATTGGTGCGTCGTTCACGATATTTAGACGTGTGACATCTCGCTAACGGTCTCAAAAAGATGTCCCAACGACCGCACGCCCATGAGATCGTTGGCGAGATCGATACGACATTGTAGCGTGTAACGGTACCTGAACATTGACCTGACAGATTAGATTTTTACAAGCAAAGTAAGGCTGGGGTCAGACTTTGTTTTGGACCCAAGTTTTCAGGCAGCGCTGATACCGGACAGCATTAATGGCAAGTGCTGCCTGGAAACGTGGGTCCAAAACCAAGTCTGACCCCAGCCGCCTACGACGGTTCTTTGTCAGAAATTGTGCCAAAAAATAAATATTTACCCAATGTGCAAACATGTATTATTTATTTTAATTGCTCTGTCAGTTTTGGGAAAGCTGAATAAGACGCAGCTTAAACTCTTAACCCCTATTCAGATGTTCATAAATACGTCCTGACTATATTTATCTCTTATAATTTTTTGATAATGACCTGGTGGTTAGGTGACAATCTAACAATGAAGATGCCAAGAAAAGGAAACCGTCTTGATCTCGAAGCAACTGCTGTGCATGTGAATTGCATAGCTGAACTGACCTCGGTATTCGGTGGTGACAGCTGGTTCTGTATAACACATAGCACCATGGGGTATTAATACTGCTCCAGTTTGAAAGTGGCCGCATAGGGTTATCTAATTATATGTGTTAGCTCAGGTACAGATCAATGTATAACTGTTTGTAGAATATTATACTGGTGGAGAGCTGGGCTGGGAGTCATATGCTACAATAATCTATAGATATACAGTCATGGCTGAAAGTGTTGGCACCCTTGCAATTGTTCCAGAAAATGATTGCACATGAACACGTTTTGTTAGGGTGGATCCACATCTCGTTTCTGCTTTGCGTTACAGCGGATCTGTTGTAAAGCAGCAAAAATGTCATGTAACCGGATGGGTTAACGCATCGATAGGCTTGCACTGCAAAAATGCATACTAACGCATGCAAAAATAGGCATGCATTTGAAGGTAAGCGTTATTTGCAACGCACAGGATAACACTGATAACCGCATTTTCCTGTTAATACATCCGGTACCTGGCATTTATGCTGCTTTACAACGGATCTGCTGTAACGCAAAGCAAAAACGAGATGTGGACCACCCTTACACACGTTTATTTCCTGTGACAAGTTACAGGTGTGGGCAATATGAAAATCACCTGAAACCAGATAAAAAAGGAAGAAGTTGCCTCAATCTTTGCATTGTGTGTCTGTGTGTGCCAAACTAAGCATGAAGAACAGAAAGAAGAGAAGAGAACTGTCTGAGGACTTAATAACCAAAATTGCTGAAAAAAAACAACAATTTCAAGGTCACAAGTCCATCTCCAGAGGTTTTGTTGTTCCTTTGTCCATGAAGTGCAACATAATCAATCAAATTACAACCTATGGTACTGTAAATAATCTCTCTGGATGTGGGCATTAGAGAAAAATTGATAAAAGGTTGAAACATAGGATAGTCGGGTGATAGGTAAGTTCCAAAGAAATTCAAGCTGTCCCGCAGGCTCAGGGAGCATCAGTGTCAGCACAAAACTATCCGTCCACATGTGAATTAAATGAATTGCTATGGAAGAGACCCAGGAGGACCCCACTGCTAACACAGAGACAGAAAAAAGCCAAAATGTACATAAGTCACCAAAATTCTTCCGTGACAAATTAAACCATGATAGAGCTTTTTGGTAAAGCACATTGTGGTGAGCCATGGGGGAGGTGCCGGATGTTTCAGAGGGGCCAGCTGGGATGTGTAGTTCCAGTGGCAGCAGATGGTAATGTCACAGTAGCTGAAGTGGGTTGTTGGACCCCTAAACATTTCCCACATGTCCACAATTGTCATTGGATGTGTTCAATCAATTTTTGGGATTGGGTTCAGTGGTTTGTGTTTGAGCGGATGACGGAATAGGACTGAGCAGCAGGAATGGGGTTTCAGTAGGATGGTGCTGGGTAGTTGAATGGAGTTGAGTGATAAGATTTAGTAGTTGAATTGTGTAGAAAAGTCAATTGGGTTCAGTGTTCGAAGAGCTGGGTTTGAGTATTGTGCCGAACGGTTGGTGGGATGAGGTTGTGTATACAGGTCTGGTCATGAAAGCTTTGTGTTATTTTGTGTTTAGAGAATGATGTCATAAACTGTCGGCCCAGACTTCAGCTGGAAATCCAGAGTTTTAAATGATGTAGGTAAAGTAAAGCATATTTGACAGCTCAACAGTACTTGGGGAAGAGATTGATGATACTGGTGTAGACCCAGCCTGCTTGTCCCCAGTGATCTTCCTGTAGGCCCAAGCTCTAAGGTGAGTTGTGGGAGAATTTATAAATGACTTATGCAGGAGCTGGCTGGAGCCTATGGCCCTGGGTGGCAGGTCCGGCCATCCAGCCCTGATTTGAGAATCAGAAATTTTTGGTGACCTGGGGGGTTGTGCTATCAGAAATTTTTGATGACTGGGGGGGGGGGGGCTATCAGAGTTCTCGGACCGCTCACTCACCATGTCAGCCGCCGTCTGCACTGTCGCGCCGGCCCATTCCTGTGGGGGGGCGGCCCTCCATGTTGGCTATACCACCAGCCACCTGGGCCAGTCCGCCCCTGAACTTATGTGTGGTGTGTGCAATGATGGCAACAACTGTAACAAGCTTAATAGTGAATGAGCACCAGTTCTGGAGCAATGGAGCAATAGATGGAGTGTGTCCCTCATCATCATGCAGAGCAAATGGACACCAGTCCATTCATGGTGGACATCCTGGGGTCTGGCAGTGGTTTATTCTCTGCACACTAGAACTAAGCACGAGCAAAGAAACAGTTAATTCTCCAATTCTTAGAGGATCACAAATCCCATATGAAAGCTCTAATTACGCTGAACCTCTTCTGTTCTAGGAAACCACAGTTGTAACCATAGAGCTTTTCCGCAATATTATCTCAGACAGCACTTTAGTTTAGGGATTCGTTTCCAGTTACCACCAGAGACAAAGTCTGAGAAAGGGAAAGGAGCCAGGACTCAAGAGATAAAAGAGCTGTTTATACAAATACAATCAGTGGAGCATCTCTATGGAGCAGTCAGCTGCTGAGCAAAAATAAACTATTTTCTCCTGTGTTATCAACCATGTCATACCAAAATATTGGTTCTTCTAATGCAATCCATTCTGCTTTCTGGAAATTATTCTAGGAATAAGCAAGAAGCCTGTATGCAATGTTGTAGAAAATTGTTGTTGAGTGTGGTAACGCTATGCGTTCTGCCTGGGACTAAGATTCTAACGGAATTGTCAGGCCGAGGGCAGACGCACCCTGGCCTCACAGTGTCCCTAATGTGTGTAGTAACAATAAGGCTACGTTCACACATTGCGCAATGTTCAAAAATGCGCAATGCGCCTTTCGTCTGCCAGTAAAGTTAATGTGAAATTCACTATGCTGTACAGATACAGCGTCATTTTACGCAGCGCTTTTATGGGAAAAAGTGCCGGCGTAAAAAGAATGACCATGTCAATTCATTACGCAGCAGAGCCGCCTCTTTTTCCCATAGGGGCGGCGCTGCTGGAGCTGATGTTACAGAGTGGGGGGAAGAATCCTGTTCCTCCTCCCCTGTGTGACATCTGTGATTGCCCATTTGATTTTGCAGTGCATTAATAAAGTTAAAGAAAGGCAAATGTATTAAAAATAATCAATACTTACCCTTTCCGACGCCTATTCGGGCTATCCGCAGCTGGCCAAGTCCAGGTACCGACTGCAAGGACCTGGCATGACATCATAGGGTGCTGAATGGGCGCTCGTGGTCATGTGATATGTGAGGCGCACATCACTTGACTGCGAGCGGCCAATCACAGCACCCGATGTCATTATGACATCATGCAAGGCCCTGGCAGGTCAATTCCTGCTGCTGCTCCCGGCTCTGGGACACTCGGCGGAGGGTAAGTATAAAAGTCTTTATTATTTTTAATACATTTGGCTTAATTTTACACTTGATTTCGCAGTGTATAATCAAATGGGGCTGTAACAGATGTCACTGAGGGGTGGAGGAACACTAGATGTAATGGTTGCCAGGCTAGGCTGCGGGGTTGGGTTGGGGTTGTCCACATTGCTAGACTGATGAACACACTTTAATGGAAATCTGTCAGTAGGATCAACGCTCCTGAGCTGTCTATACGAGCATGTTGGTCATAGCAAGTTGAATAAAATGATACCAGGATATCTGCAATTCAATGTTCCATAAAAATCTTGGTTTTCATATTTAACCCCCTTCATCACCGGGTAATTTTTCAGCTTTCAGCTTTCCCTCCCCTTCTTCCAAGAGCTATAACCTTTTTTATTTTTTCCATCAATATAGACATTTGAGGGCTTGTTTTTTGTGGGACGAGTTGTGCTTTTGAATGAAATCATTTATTTTGCCATGTAATGTACAGAAAAATGGGAAAAAACAATTCCAAGTGTGTTGAAATTGCAAAAAAGTGCAATTGCATATTTGTTTTTTATTCCCCATGTTCACTATATTGTAAAACTGATGTGTCAGTATGATGCCTTGGGGTTGGTACGAGTTCGTAGATACCAAACATGTATACTTTTACTTTTATCTAAGTGGTGAAAAAAAATTCAGAAGTTTTTAAAGAAAAAGAATTGCACTATTTGCACCATTTTCCGAATCCCATAGCGTTCTCATTTTTCAGGATCTGGTGTGACGGCTTATTTTTGCAGCTTGAGCTGATGTTTCTAATGATACCATTTTTGGGTATATACACTGTTTTGATCACCCGTTATTGCATTTTATTGCAATGTTGCGGCGACCAATGAAACGTAATTTTGGCATTTGGACTTTTCTTTCTGTTACACAGTTTACCGATCTGCTTAATTGATTTTATATTTTGATAGATCAGGCATTTCTGAACGCGGTGATACCAAATATATGTATTTTTTAATAGTTTTATTTTCAATGGGGCAAAAGAGGGGTGATTTTAACGTTTGTTTTTTTTTCATATTTCTAAAAAACATTTTTATTTTTCCTTTTTTTTTTTACACTGCTCCCTAGGGCACTGTACACTCCGATTGCTTCCCCTGTGCACAGATGAGCTGTTGCATGACTGTGCACAGAAGAAGTCCTCACTTTCTGTGGATGCAGGCGCTCACCGGGCATCCACGGGAAGTGATTCATGACAGCACCTCAGGCTGTCACTTCAGATGACGCCGCGGTGCTTTGGATCGTGCTGTCAGTGATGACCAGCGCAATCTAAAGGGGTGACAGCACCGATCGCTGATCTGATCAGTGCTGTTAGCTTCACATGTCAGCTGATCAGATCAGCTGCCATGTGCAGGGAATGATGCGAGCTCAGTGCGTGAGCTCGCATCAGGGGGAGGGACAAGGCCGAGGACATGTATATACGTCCTTGGTCATGAAGGGGTTAAAGCTGATCCTATTATCACACACAGCTCTTCAATGAGAACTAACACTAAGGTTGAGTTCACATAGCGTTTGCAAATAAGTTCAGCAGATCCATTGGGGTCAACCCCTGCAAAATCGGATTCTGGCATATGCGCTGATGAAGCTATTGTCTATAATGGTGAAGACGGAGACACAATGTCAGTGAATTAGTTCTCAGGACTGCTGTCCAGCTGTTGCATCAGTAATTGCCGCTGTGTGATACAATGACGGCTTACAGGCCAGCTAATTAAAAGGAGAGCAACAGATCCAGTGGGTAGGAAGTGGTTCATGAGGCACCCGTCTGGTGGAGATGGAATTTTAACCGTAGTCACGTGAATCTATTTGCTCATATCTACCTATGAGACATTGTACTCAATTACAGATTTAGCAAGTAAAAATAATGTGGAGGTGGTGTATAAGGCAGAAGAGACATACGTACTATGGCAAATGTAGCTATGAAGCTCCGACTAGTCAACATGGACTCTAGAGGCCAGACAGTTATATGCCAAGAAAAATCTGCATTCATTTGCATAATAAGTAATGAAAATGTTTACGGTAGTTAAATTCCTGTGGTTGAAATTAAATGATTACTAGGAATCAGAAAGAAAAACTGCAGCTATTTCATTAGCTAGTATGAAAGTAGAAGGAGCTGGAGTCAGCCGTGTCCTCTATGAATTGCATAGGCTGGTTTCACATCACGTTTTCATCCTATCTGGGGCTGTCCGATGTGGACCAGACAGCCCCAGATCAGATCAGCACACAGAACCGGAGGGCTAATATGTCCTCTGGTCCGGTGTGCAGCCGCACGCTGATGAATCCTGAAACAACAGCGGCGTGTGGCCGCAGGTGTCCGGTTCCCAGATCCTCCCGGACCGGGGCAATACGGCCCCATAGGCTCCCATGTTAGGGAGCGCCGGTTTGCCCCGGATCTGGGAGAATCCGGGAGGATCCGGTTTGGGGAGATTTTTCTCCCCGGACACTAAAATCGTGAATGCAGCATTTTTGTGTCCGGGTGAAAAATCCGAGTCCTCCTGGATTCACCCGGACACATGGAAACTGGATGGCAGATAGCTCCATCCGGGCCCGTAGGCACACTATTGGCCAGAAATGTGATCCGGGCCTATCCGGTTCTCATCAGATCGGCCCGGATCACAAAAAACGTGATGTGAAACCAGCTTAGGCTAAGTTCACATCGCGTTTTTGCTGCGTTTGACCGCAATGCTTTTTTTCCAGCTGCATTAATGCAAATAGAAACTCATGCAAACACATGTGTTACGCAACTATAGATTTGTATGGTAAACGCAATGCAAAATGCGGTTGGGTTTGAACACATGCGTTTTCCCCAGAGCACAGAGGACGTTGCCCACAACATTCCCATTGCCCTGGGGTAAAAGCGTTCAAACGCAACACAAACGTGATGTGAACCTAGCCAAACAGGAATGCTCAAATACCAGTCTACAATTGTATATCAATCCATACGAGAGATCATATGTATTCTGGATGAGGTAATCAATGGGATCAGAGGGTACAGACCTAATCTTTCTAGTGTATTGGAACTGTGTTAGAAACTGCTGTAGACAATTGACCTTAGTCCTGCTAAGTACATTTCAGGGTTAGAAAACATTACAACTGTACAAATTCTTATGCTCACAAACAATCTGCTCATGTTCACACTTTTCTGTTTTTTCTTTACAGTATGTTGCCTTTGCCTCCCTCTTCTTCATTCTGGTTTCCATCACCACCTTCTGCCTCGAGACTCATGAACGATTTAACCCCATCGTGAACAAAACAGAGACTGAAATAATCGGGAACGAGACCCATCAGCGCTTCTACCTTGCTTCGGAGACTGAAGCCTTCCTGACTTACATTGAAGGCGTCTGCGTGGTGTGGTTTACCTTCGAGTTCTTGATGAGGATCACCTTCTGTCCTAACAAGGTGGAGTTTATCAGAAACACTTTAAACATCATTGACTTTGTGGCCATTCTGCCTTTCTATCTCGAAGTTGGACTTAGCGGCCTGTCTTCCAAAGCCGCTAAGGACGTCTTGGGCTTCTTAAGAGTTGTCCGCTTCGTGAGAATTCTTCGAATCTTCAAGCTGACCAGACATTTTGTTGGTCTAAGGGTTCTTGGGCACACTCTTCGTGCTAGTACAAATGAATTCCTGCTGCTCATCATATTCTTGGCGTTGGGAGTGTTAATTTTTGCCACAATGATCTATTATGCCGAGAGAATAGGTGCTAACCCGAATGATCCTAGTGCCAGCGAACATACGCATTTCAAAAATATTCCTATCGGCTTCTGGTGGGCGGTTGTCACCATGACCACACTTGGCTACGGAGACATGTATCCTCAGACGTGGTCCGGCATGCTGGTGGGAGCATTATGCGCTCTTGCCGTGTGTGTTGACTATTGCTATGCCCGTACCTGTCATTGTGAACAATTTCGGAATGTATTATTCCTTAGCTATGGCAAAGCAGAAGCTACCAAAGAAAAAAAAGAAGCATATCCCACGCCCTCCGCAACTGGGATCCCCTAATTATTGTAAATCCATTGTAAATTCTCCGCATCACAGCACTCAGAGCGACACTTGCCCACTTGCACAAGAAGAAATGTTAGACATGAACAGAGCAGGTAGGAATCCCCTTAGAGGAATGTCTATCTGATCATCAGAGAGTTCTGTTAAATGTCTTATCTAGAAAATGCTTAGGGCATTTCTCCATTGATGGTCCTATAGTGCACATTCTGTGGTGCAGGAGGTGGAAAGATGTACCAGGAATAGGCCAGATAAGCCTTTGTTTTACCAATAGTTTGAGGGATTCCCCATTCTTTGGTTGGGAACAGAAATGCTGCATAGGAGATCCCTGGACTGTAAACTCTTTATGTCGTAAGGCAGCAATGAATTCAGCTCATATGTCAGAGATCACTGAATAGAATTCTGCATGATTAAGCATTATAGATGCAAAGACAAAAACGTGCAAAAGTATCCGGTGATAAAATGGAGACTGATAGAAAACCCAAAGTTACTAAAATCAAGTAGTTTTGTAGCTGCATTAACGTTAGCAGTAGAGCGTCTCTTCTCCACACTGTATTAAGACAATGCTTGTTTGTTTCAGTGGATTACATGAAATGTGTGGCTCTGTATGACATAGCTATGTGACAATCTGAGCCATGCCCAGCAGTCTCCCTTAGGGCATATCCCATGGCTAGTGGTTCCTCTTATCTCAGTTTTATGAGATGTCTTCAGCATCTAACACTGGGGGTTCTGATTATTTCACCCCATTCTCTACCTCTTCCCATGGAATATTAGTGACGTCGATATTCCAGGGTAACAAACTGACCAGATCATTCTATAGTGACCAATACAATCTTGAAATATCCCAGAAACATTTTTATTGCAATGTTAATGATGATAATTTATATCTTGGTGTTTATATATTGATGAATTGAGACCACTTTAGTGTTAAATAATTCACCAGCACAATCAATTTCCCTAACAAAAGCTTGAATGTCCAGTAAGCGATGAAAATTTGTTAAGCCGTCAGCCTGGGGGTGAAGAAATATTATGCAGTCATTCTTTCTGTTAAACCTCATATTTGCATGCTGTCCCATAATGTGAGAAAAACAAAGCAACCGGGAAAATTTACATTTCTTACATGAATAGTCTCCAGTATCTCCTGGATGACCACCATCATCACAAGTAGAAGCCCTGGGGCCTTGTGGGACTTGGAGCAAATCTTTGTTTTTCTAACATCATTTAGTCTCCTTGTTGTGTTATATGTTGTTTCCACATCTGTTTACTGGTTGTACTTTTGGGCTCATTGCAGCAATTAGCAGTGGAGGAGGTCAGTAAAACGTATTAAACTGCAGCAGTTTTCATATATCAGAATAAACGGCAGCAGCTCTCATATCATACAATAAACTGCAGCAGCTCTCAAATCATACAATAAACTGCAGCAGCCCTCATACCACAGAATAAACTGCAGCAGCTCTCATATCATACAATAAACTGCAGCAGCCCTCATACCACAGAATAAACTGCAGCAGCTCACATATCATACAATAAACTGCAGAAACTCTCATATCACAGAATAATCTGCAGCAGCTCTCATGTCATAGAATAAACTGCAGCAGCTCACAATATCATACAATAAACTGCAGCAGCTCACATATCATACAATAAACTGCAGCAGCCTTCATATCACACAATAAACTGCAGCAGCTCTCATATCACACAATAAACTGCAGCAGCTCTCATATCACAGAATAAACTGCAGCAGCTCTCTTACCACAGAATAAACTGCAGCAGCTCTCATATCACAGAATAAACTGCAGCAGCTTTCATACCACAGAATAAACTGTAGCAGCTCTCATATCACAGAATAAACAACAGCAGCCCTTATACCACAGAATAAACTGCAGCAGCCTTCATATCACGATAAAAACTGCAGCAGCTCTCATATCACAAAATAAATGTCAGCAGCTCTCATATCACAAAATAAATGTCAGCAGTTCTCATATCACAAAATAAACTGCAGCAGCTCATATCACAGAGCAAACTACAGCAGCTCTCATATCATACAATAAACTGCAGCAGCCCTCCATATCACAGAATAAACGGCAGCAGCTCTCATACCACAGAATAAATTGAAGCAGCTGTCATACCACAGAATAAACTGCAGCAGCTCTCATATAATAGAAGAAGTGCAGCAGCTCTCATATCATAGAAGAAGTGCAGCAGCCCTCCTATCACAGAATAAAAAACAGCAGCTCTCATATCACAGAATAAACAGCAGCAGCTCTCATATCATACAATAAACTGCAGCAGCCCTCATACCACAGAATAAACTGCAGCAGCTCTCATATCATACAATAAACTTCAGCTCTCAAAACACAGAACAACTGCAGCTCTCATATCACAGAATAATCTGCAGCAGCTCTCATGTCATAGAATAAACTGCAGCAGCTCACATATCATACAATAAACTGCAGCAGCCTCCATATCACACAATAAACTGCAGCAGCCCTCTTACCACAGAATAAACTGCAGCAGCTCTCATATCACAGAATAAACTGCAGCAGCTCTCATACCACAGAAAAAACTGCAGCAGCTCTCATACCACAGAATAAACTGTAGCAGCTCTCATATCACAGAATAAACAACAGCAGCCCTTATACCACAGAATAAACAGCAGCAGCCCTCATACCACAGAATAAACTGCAGCAGCCTTCATATCACGATAAAAACTGCAGCAGCTCTCATATCACAAAATAAATGTCAGCAGCTCTCATATCACAAAATAAATGACAGCAGTTCTCATATCACAGAATAAATGTCAGCAGCTCTCATATCACAAAATAAACTGCAGCAGCTCTCATATCACAGAGCAAACTACAGCAGCTCTCATATCATACAATAAACTGCAGCAGCCCCCCATATCACAGAATAAACGGCAGCAGCTCTCATACCACAGAATAAACTGCTGCAGCTGTCATACCACAGAATAAACTGCAGCAGCTCTCATATAATAGAAGTGCAGCAGCCCTCCTATCACAGAATAAAAAACAGCAGCTCTCATATCACAGAATAAACAGCAGCAGCTCTCATATCATACAATAAACTGCAGCAGCTCTCATATCATACAATAAACTGCAGTAGCTCTCATCATACAATAAACTGCAGCAGCTCTCATATCACAGAATAAACTGCTGCAGCTCTCATATCATACAATAAACTGCAGCAGCTCTCATATCATACAATAAACTGCAGTAGCTCTCATCATGCAATAAACTGCAGCAGCTCTCATATCACAGAATAAACTGCTGCAGCTCTCATATCATACAATAAACTGCACAGCTCTCATATCACAGAAGTGCAGCAGCTCTCATGTCATGCAATATACTGCAGCAGCTCTCATACCACAGAATAAACGGCAGCAGCTCTCATAACACAGAATAAACTGCAGCAGCTCTCATATCACATAAGTGCAGCAGCTCTCATATCACAGAATAAACTACAGCAGCTCTCATATCACAGAAGAAGTGCAGCAGCTCTCATATCACAGAATAAACAGCAGCAGCTCTCATATCATACATTAAACTGCAGAAACTCTCATATCATACAATAAACTGCAGTAGATCTCATCATACAATAAACTGCAGCAGCTCTCATATCACAGAATAAACTGCAGCAGCTCTCTTATCATAGAAGTGCAGCAGCTCTCATATCATGCAATATACTGCAGCAGCTTTCATACCACAGAATAAACGGCAGTAGCTCTCATATCACAGAATAAACAGCAGAAGCTCTCATATCACAGAATAAACAGCAGCAGCTCTCATATACAATAAACTGCAGCAGTTCTCATATCACAGAAGGCATCAGCTCTCATATCACAGAATAAACTGCAGCAGCTCTCATATCACAAAATAAACTGCAGCAGCTCTCATATCATACAATAAACTGCAGCAGCCCTCATATCACAGAATAAACGGCAGCAGCTCACATATGAAATAAACTGCAGTAGCCTTCATATCACAGAATAAACTGCAGCAGCTCTCATACCACAGAATAAACTGCAGCAGCTCTCTTATCACACAATAAACTGCAGCAGCTCTCATATCACAGAATATACTGCAGCAGCTCTCATATCACAGAATAAACTGCAGCAGCTCTCATATCACAGAATAAATTGCAGTAGCTCTCATATCATACAATAAACTGCAGCAGCTCTCATATCATACAATAAACTGCAGCAGCTCTCATATCATGCAATAAACTGCAGTAGCCTTCATATCAAAGAATAAACGGCAGCAGCTCTCATCACAGAAGTTCAGCAGCCCTCATATCACAGAATAAACTGCAGCAGCCCTCATATCATACAATAAACTGCAGCAGCTCTCAAATCAAAGAATAAACGGCAGCAGCCCTCATATCATACAATAAACTGCAGCAGCTCTCATATCACAGAATAAACTGCAGCAGCTCTCATATCACAGAATAAATTGCAGTAGCTCTCATATCATACAATAAACTGCAGCAGCTCTCATATCATGCAATAAACTGCAGTAGCCTTCATATCACAGAATAAACGGCAGCAGCTCTCATATCACAGAATAAACTGCAGCAGCCCTCATATCATACAATAAACTGCAGCAGCTCTCAAATCACAGAATAAACGCAGCAGCTCTCATACCACAGAATAAACTGCAGCAGCTCTCATATCACAGAATAAACTACAGCAGCTCTCATATACAATAAACTGCAGCAGCTCTCATATCATACAATAAACTGCAGCAGATCTCATATCATAAAATAAACTGCAGCAGCTGTCATATCACAGAAGAAGTGCAGCAGCCCTCCTATCACAGAATAAACAGCAGTATTTCACATATCATACAATAAACTGCAGCAGCTCTCATATCACAGAATATATGGCAGCAGCTCTTATCATACAATAAACTGCACCAGCTCTCATATCACAGAAGTGCAGCAGCCCTCATATAGAATAAACTGCAGCTCAGAATAAACATAATAAACGGCAGCAGCTTTCATATCATACAATAAACTGCAGAAGCTCTCATATCACAGAAGAAGTGCAGCAGCCCTCCTATCACAGAATAAACGACAACAGCTCACATATCATACAATAAACTGCAGCAGCTCTCATACCACAGAATAAACGACAGCAGCTCAGATATCATACAATAAACTGCAGAAGCTCTCATATCACAGAAGAAGTGCAGTAGCTCTCATATCACACAATAAACATTAGCAGCTCTCATATTATACAATAAACTGCAGCAGCTCTCATATCATACAATAAACGGCAGCAGCTCTCATATCACAGAAGAAGTGCAGCAGCTCTCATATCACACAATAAACATTAGCAGCTCTCATATTATACAATAAACTGCAGCAGCTCTCATATCATACAATAAACGGCAGCAGCTCTCATATCATACAATAAACTGCAGCAGCTCTCATATCATACAATAAACGGCAGCAGCTCTCATATCATACAATAAACTGCAGCAGCTCTCATATCATAAAACAAACATGCACTAGGAGGCCATATCAGAAAGTGTTAGCCATGGCTGCAGCCCACCTTATGAAACATTTTAGTATTTTGTAGACATTATTGATCATAAATATCAATGTATAGTCCCACCTAAGGGCCACGTCACACACACAGATATCTGGGCAGATATTGTTCTCAGATCTCTGGTTGCAGTGAAATCATGGACTCATTGGTCTATTTGTACACGGCCACAAAATGGAACAATTTGTCCATGATCTCACTGCAACCAGAGATCTGTGAAAAATATCTGCACAAATATCTGTGTGTGTGACGTGGCCCTAACATATAGTTGGTTATAAAATCATGTCTTGGATTTCTCAATGTGCTGCAGGAAGACAGTTGGCGCTACAGATAAGAACACCACCTGTTAGGCTGCTTTCACACTAGTGGTTGTTTCTGCATGCTTATGGCATGAAGACACAAACGCAGTGCAAAAGCTGCCATACTGATGTGAACACAGCGGAGATTCTCCGCATGCGTTCCAACGGCGGAGATCTCCTCCCTGCGGCTGTCGATAACCTCCCGGTGGTGTCGGCGCCGGAGATTTGAAGAAACAGCTGATCTGAGAGCTGTTTAAACCTCCCGCGCCGACATCACCTATTCGGTGTCGGCGCAGGAGATTTAAACAGCTGTCAAATCAGCTGTTTCTTCAAATCTACCGCGTCGATATCACTGGTAGATTAGCGGCGGCTGCCGGGACATCAGCGGCTGCTCCAACTGATCTCCCGGGATATCAGCGGCGGCCCCCAGAAGATCAGCGGCGGCCACCGGGAGAGATTTCAATGTGATCTGCAGCGTTCTCCTGCGCTGTAATGTGGAGGACACTGCGGATGCATTGATTTCCATGCATTTTTTGTGCGCTTGCGGTTGCTTGCTGATAAAACAAGTGCCCACCAATGCACAAAAAATGCAACATCTTGCGTTCGGAGGCCGGAGGAGGGCGCATAATAATGCACATCCAAACGCAGCCAAACGCATCTACTATGCGTTCCCATGTTAAACATAGGAACGCAGTGCGCATGCGTTTGGCTGCGTTCGGTACGCTGCATTCAAATATGCAAATGTGAAAGCAGCCTTAGGGGCTAGGAATACTGAGCTTATAAAATGTTGCTAAATAGAAGTTCTTGGAGCAAGAGTTGAAAATTGGTCCATCTAATGCACTTGTTGCAGTATTGGGATAAAATGTAGACTTTTATTTTAAAGATTAAAAACCACGGGTTTTATTAATTCCATATGTTTTCTGGCATAGTTTAATGTCCGAGAGAAAGCTGCTTAGAAGGAATAAAAAAGCGCAAATAGGGTCTTATCTGAGAGTTAATCTGTTATATGAGTTGTCGTAAAGGCTCACCTTTTGTGGTTGTGAGAAGTCACAACGTGTATGTCCAGGAAAAGAAGATGAAGCGTTAATGATCGCGCTGCTGAGATCCAGGAACAATCAAGACTTATAACATAGGTTTATTGCCAATGTGTTTCAAGGCTCTCTGGCCCCTTCCTCAGGATAAACCAATGTCAATGTTGCTTAGGGATCGCTGGTGCGTCACTTTGGGATCGCTGGTGAGATGTCAAACAGTCAGACCTCACCAGCGTCTCAGCAACGATCTGGAATGATAGGCGGTCGTTGGGAACCTGTCACTCTCGGGCTTAGTATTGAGGTCGTTTGTCGTTGTCCCTTTCAAACACAGCGACGCAGCGTTCCCAGCGGGAGACCAACGACCTAAAATGACCCAGAGCACTTTGTAACGACCAGCGATTTCACAGCAGGGGACTGATTGCTGCTAAGTGTCACACATAACGAGATCATTAGGGAGATTGCTGTTACGTCACAAAATCTGGGACTTAACAACAATCTCGCTAACGATCTCATTATGTGTGACGGGGGCTTTACACGTGTTTCATGGATTACTTTTTCAGGGGTTAGTGGGGGAGTGTGATGGGGAGCCTCCCTAAATGCTGCTGCAAAAAATGGTACCGTGTTTCCCCGAAAGTAAGACCCTGTCTTACATTTTTTTGGGGGCCAAAAGTGGCCCCCTGTCTTACTTTCGGGGTGGGGTTTATATTGGCAGCCCCAGCCTACTCACATACACACACACACACACACCGTATATACTCATGTACAAGCCGAGGGTGGGAAATGCAGCAGACCGCCACCCCGGTATACAGCCCCCAGCACAGGTATACAGCCCCAGCAGTGTGGTATACAGCCCTGCAGTGAGGTACACAGGATATACAGGCCCAAGCCAGTGTGGATACAGCCCCCAGCCAGTGTGGATACAGGCCCCAGCCAGTGTGGATACAGCCCCCAGCCAGTGTGGATACAGCCCCCAGCCAGTGTGGATACAGCCCCAGCAGTGTGGATACAGCCCCAGCAGTGTGGCATACAGGCCCCCTCCTGCTGGCACACTGCCCCCGAACAGTGTTCTGAGCCCCCCGTGAGCTCCCCCCCCCCTTTGCTGCCGCTGCTCACATCTTACCTCCTCCAGCGTCGGTTCTCCGTCCTCGGCTGTCTCGCGGATCATGTGACCTGTCGCAGTGCATGACGTCATCGCGACTGCGACCGGCCGGTCACATGATCCGGGAGACAGCTGAGGACGGGAACGGAGGACCGACGCGCTGGCTGCTGCAAGAAGACACTGGAGGGTAAGATGTGAGCAGCGGCAGGGGGGCCTCAGAACACCGGCTGGGGGGTAGCATGCCAGCAGGAGGGGGCCCATATACATAATGCACTGCTCCCCCTGCCGCTGATTGACAGGGGGATGCAGTGCATATCTAATGAGCGACGTGTGACCCGCGCCCGCTCTCCTCCCCCCCCCCCTGCTAGGGGCCTTACATTAGCCCCTCCCCCCCGGTTGTAAGGCCTTATATTCGGGGGAGGCTTTACATTAGCAGGCCCCCCCTTTACCCCTAGGAAGCCTTACAATTCGGGGGGGCTTACTTTCGGGGAAACACGGTAACAGCCAATAATGGTGCGCATAGTCCTGTACTTACAGGTGTGTTGCGCTAGTTTCTCAGGTGGTCACCGGCATTCGCTGGTGATTATTTACATTTTAGCACTTCTATTTAACAATGATTTATAAGCCCAGTCTTTACTGGGAATAGTTGCGTTTGATCTCACTTTATTATGGATTCCAGTAGATTCTTATCCATGTTGCTCACTACTGTAGAATGTTCGGATTATCCTCAACCAGGGGAATCAATGAGAATCGAAAACGGAGCAAAAATAACCAATCACAAGGAGTGAAGGCCCTGTCATCCCTGAACCCTAACCATTGATTATTGGTAAATCACAAGACTCCAGTGGGGTGGGGGGGGGGGGGGGTAGACGTATGAGAGAAGAAATGAAGGATAGTGGCCCAGGATCAGATCAGACATTGTAAAATGGGGACCCGGCAGCTATTGCAATGCCTGCTAGATACCAGGATCATCCTTACTGCAATTGATTGTCATCCATAAATGATGGAGTACCCAATGGGGGAGATGTGTGATGGCTTTCAGGCATGAGATGTCTGACTGGTGGATGCCTGGTAAATGTGAGAAGGTAAAAAATGGTTGCATGGTGTTAGCCAGTAGACATAGAGAAATATTATAATGGCTGATACCTGTTAATGGCGAACTGAAAAGATGACAAATAATAGTAATATTTCGAGACAACTCAGGTCTCTTCTTCAGGCTTGAAGCCACTGAGGACTCTCGGACACTGGTTAATGTGAGCACGTCTGGGAGCACAGCTTTCTTTTCTTAGATCCCTCTGATGCGGAGTAGAAACCTGCAGGTAAATTACAAAGGTGATCCCATAGTTTTCTAGGAGCTTGCACAATTCCATTGCCTATTGATGATCTTTATAAATGCTTGAAATTGTACCGAGCTCATACAACATCGGAGATTCCTGCCCTCTGGCATTTTTGCTAGTTGGCATTTTTTACGCAGGCTTAGGGTGCTTTCACATCTGCGTTTTTCGTAATTCGTGGCAGATGCGGTGAAAAAACCGCATCTGCCGCGTTTACCGCATAACCGTTCCACTTGCGGCGCGGTTGCGGTTTTTTCTATGCAAAGTATAGGCATACTTGCGGCAGGTGCGGGCAAGTGCGGTTTTGCACTTGCGGCAGGTGCGGCCGCGAAAAAAAACGCGGCTTACTGCGGTTTTTTTCGCGGCCGGCACCTGCCGCAAGTGCAAAACCGCACTTGCCGCACCTGCCGCAAGTATGCCTATACTTTGCATAGAAAAAACCGCAACCGCGCCGCAAGTGGAACGGTTATGCGGTAAACGCGGCAGATGCGGTTTTTTCACCGCATCTGCCGCGAATTACGAAAAACGCAGATGTGAAAGCACCCTTATACAGTCAAGCTCAAAGAAAAGCTACAAGCAAGGCTGTCCAATATTGAGTATAATTACGGAAGGGTATAGTATCAGAGCTGAGTTGTCAATGTAACCCTACACTTAGAATGAACTCGATAAAGTTACATATTAGTGCAGCTCAATAAATTAGGGCGGTTTCACATTTGCGTTCCAAACGCAGCCAAACGCTTGCGCACTGCGTTCCTATGTTTAACATGGGAACATATGGTACCTGCGTTTGGCTGCGTTCGGTTGCGTTCAGATGCACATAATTTGTACGCCTTCCGAACGCAGCCTGTTGCACTTTCTGTGCTTTCGCGGGCGCTTGTTTTAGCAGCAAGCACCCGCAAGAGGACAATAAATGCATGGATCTCAATGGATCTGCAGTGTCCTCCGCATGACAGCACAGGAGAACACTGCGGATCACATTGAAATCTCTCCCGGGAGATCAGCGACGGCCACCGGGAGATCATCCGGAGCGGCCTCTGATATCCCAGGCATGGACGCCGCTAATCTCCCGGCGGTGTCGGATCAGCTGTTTCTTCAAATCTCCCGCGCCGTCAGCATCGGGAGATTAGCGTCGGCTGGGAGGAGGAGATCTCCGCCGCTGATCTCCACCTCCCGGGCGCCACCAAGATCGCTGATTGGCTGGCCGGGCACCATAATGATGTGAACGCATGCGGAGAATCTCTGCTGCCTTCACATCAGTATGGCTGCTTTTGCAGTGCGTTTGCGTCTGCGTGCCCTCTGCATGCAAACACAAGCACAAATGTGAAACCACCATGAGAATATCATCAAAAAGTTACTTTATTTCAGTAATTCAATACATAAAGTGAAACATCTATTAATAGAGTCATTACACACAGAGGGATCTATTTCATGTGTTTATTTCTGTTAATGTTGATGATTATGGCTTACAGCCAATGAAAACCCAAAGGTCATTACCTCAGAAAAGTAAAGTATGGAGGATGAAGGGTCTGAGAGATGAAATATGACCTAAATAGGTATCAGAGGCTTCACCTTGTGTTGTTGTGAGAGTCACAACCACTATAAAGGCAGATCACGGCTGCTGCAGTCTCCAGCGTGGTGCATATACAGTATGGAGGATGAAGGGTTAAAAACCGCGCTGCCATATTTCACGAGTAATCAAAGGGTGAATATAATATTGATTTATTAGTCAGTGCGTTTCAGGGCTCCCTGGCCCCTTCCTCAGGACAAATCAATGCCATATCGCCATGTTTCAGGGTGTTTCAGTGAGCCCTGAAATGTGTTGACTGATAAATCAATATTATATTCACCCTTTGATGTCTCATGGAATACAGCAGCGTGGTTTTTAACCCTTCGTCCTTTTATTGGCTGTAAGCCATAATCATCAACATTAACATAAATATACACTTGGAATAGATCCCTCTGTGTGTAATGACTCTATATATAATATAATGTATTTGACTTTATGTATGGAATTACTGAAATGAAGTAACTTTTTGCTGATATTCTAATTCATTGAGATGCAGCTGTATGTTAAGACGCCTCTTTTTAAATGAGTGGAAGCATTCCTTATCTTTTTTATTGGACTCTGTACAGTAAAGGGTATCTTCAACCTGAAGCCAGGTACAAAAACAAATCTACCCATGAAACATTTGTTGGTATGAAGGGTAATTCAGTAAATAATGGCATCGCCTAGCAATATGCTATATTGCATCACACCAGCAATGCTTTCCTGGCTACTGATCACTTATAAGGGACAATGTCATAAAGGTGAAAAGCAGAGAGAGACCAGGGCTCATTTGTTCTCTGCAACTTCACTGGTCAAATTAGGATTTAACCAAAACAATCTTTATTTTGACATTATCAACTTTTTGTGCTGAGCTTCACAAATCGGGAAGTGACGTACAGTCAGTTTCACAGGCATCAATGGGGCTCAGTGTCCTACTGTATATATAGGGCAGCTCTGTGGCTCAGTAGTTGGCATTGTACTATGTAAAGGGCAGGATGGTGGCTCAGTGGTTAGCACTGCACTGTATATAGCACAGCACAGGGACTCAGAGGTCAACACTACTATGTATAGGGCAGCTGTGTGGCTCAGTGGTTAGCACTGTACTATATATAGGGCAGCTCTGTGGCTCAGTGATTAGCAGTGTACTGCGTATACGGCAGCATGGTGGCTCAGTGGTCAGCACTGTACTATAGATAGAGCAGCACAATGACTCAGTGATCAGCACTATACTATATATAGGGCAACATGGTGGCGCAGTGGATAGCACTGTGCTATATACAGGGCAGCACTGAGGCTCAGTGGTCAGCACTGTACTATGTATAGGGCAGAACGGAAGTGTACTATATATAGGGCAGCACTGAGGCTCAGTAGTTGGCATTGTACTATGTAAAGGGCAGGATGGTGGCTCAGTGGTTAGCACTGCACTGTATATAGCACAGCACAGTGGCTCAGTGGTTATCACTGTACTATATATAGCACAGCACAGGGACTCAGAGGTCAACACTGTACTATGTATAGAGCAGCACAATGGCTCAGTGATCAGCACTGTACTATATATAGGGCAGCATGGTGGCGCAGTGGTTAGCACTGTACTATATACAGGGCAGCATGGGGGCTCAGTGGTTAGCACTGTACTATATACAGGGCAGTACTGAGGCTCAGTGGTTAGCTCTGTACTACATATAGGGCAGCACCGAGGCTTAGTGGTTGGCACTGTACTATATATACAGTTGAAACCAGAGGTTTACATACACTATCTATTATATAATTGCCGTAGCGACTTCCCTCGCACACGGCTCTACTTCCGTGGCTTTGCGAAGCGGGCGTTGCGAGTCGTTGCAGCAGCCCGAGCAATGCCCTATACACAGATTCTAGAATCCCGATGCAATCGCATTGGGCTCACAGCTAGTACAGTATAAAAAGACACATATGCATGTTTTCCTCACTATCTGACATGAAATCAGAATAAACCTTTACTGTTTTAGGTCAATTAGGAGTACCATAATTATTAATATTTGCCAATGCCAGAATAATGAGGGAGTGAAAGCAACTTAAAGCATTTTTATTACTTTCTGCAAAGTCACACGGTTACATACACTAAGATTACTAAGGCTTCAAACAGTTTGGGACAGCCCATATGATGATTTTATGTGTTTGGAAGCTTCTGGTTTATTGGCAACATCTGAGTTAATTAGACGCACCTGTGGATGTATTTTAATGCACACCTGAAGCACACTGTTTCTTTGTGCAGCATCATGGGAAAGTTTAAAGAAATCAGCCAAGATATCAGGAAGAGAATTGTGGACTCTCACAGGTCTGGTTCATTTATGGATGCAATTTTCAGATACCTGAAGGAGCCTCGTTCATCTGTACAAACAATTATACGCAAGTACAAACAAGATGGGAATGTGCAGCCATCATACCGCTCAGGAAGGAGATGGGTTCTGTGTCCCAGAGATGAAGGCTTGCTTTGGTCCAACATGTGCAAATCAACCCAAGAACAAAAGCAAAAGGCCTTGTGAAGATGATGGCGGAAGCTGGTAAGATTGTGTCATTATTCACAGGGAAATGACTACTGTATCAACATGGGCTTAAAGATCACTCTACCAGGAAGAAGCCATTGCTCCAAAAGAAATATTAAAACACCAGATTAATTTTTGCATATGCACACAGGAACAAAGTTTGATTTTATTACTTTCTAGTTAACACTGGAGCTGGCATATTTATTACCGGGGGTAATATTTCTATTTTTACTCCCATGTGCTGCTAGTAAACCGCTAAAGAACTCCGTGTGATAGGTCTTCTATGGCTTAGAGGGCCTCAAAAGCTTTATAATGATAATAATAATGGGGTTTGAGGTTCAGCGCACTAGATGTATGACTTATACCTATCAATAACTAAAATCAATAGATTGATGGTAAAAAAAAAATTATTTGTTGTATTTACAATTGATAACACTTTAAAAACGATATAATTAAATGTATTTAAAAGAAAGTCTTTTTATAATATATACACCCGAATGGAACTCTGAATGGTTTTACTCGGTCCCAAATTCTAAGCTCACTTCCACGATCTCTTATGGGAGATATTTTAGACAGGGTCTTGATGTGGTTAATTGCTTGTTCAGGTAGGCCTTTGCATTACGACATGGCACAGGTAGATTGATGTTTAGTATACCACATAACCATACCTTTTTTCGTTTTTAATATCGGAATATCATTATAGATCTAAAGAGTCAAAACATCCTTCCCCCCATTCCCCCTCAGTGGAGGATTATCGGAAGCCCAAATAGTCAACAACTCACATTCCATCCTCTAATTAGAAAGGTAGGTACCTGTTAATCTCCAAACATTCACCATCAGTACCTCAGAAATTAATTATATATTTTTCATACTTTTAGGCACTTCAACAACCAACTTAAGTAATGCAAAGGCCTACCTGAACAAGCAATTAACCACATCAAGTGTTATCAATTGTAAATACAACAAATAATTTTTTTTTACCATCAATCTATTGATATTAGTTATTGATAGGTATAAGTCATACATCTAGTGCGCTGAACCCCAAACCCCATAATTATTATGATTACACAGGAACAAAGACCTACATTTTTGGAGACATGTCCTGTGGTCTGACAAAACTAAAATTGAACTGTTTGGCCATAATGACCATTGTTACGAAGAAGCTTGGAAGCCTAAGAACACCATTCAAACTGTGAAACATTGGGGTGGCAGCGGCATGTTGTTGGGTTGTTTTGCTGCAGGAGGGACAGGTACACTTCACAAATTAAATGGCATTATGGGGAAAGAAGTCTATGTCGCAATCCTGAAGCAACATCTCACACATCAGCCAGGAAAACTTGGACGCAAATGGGTCTTCCAAAAGGACAGTAACCCGAAGCATACTGCTAAAATGGTTACATAGTGGCTTAAGGATAACAAAGTCAATGTTTTGGGGCGACCATCACAAAGTCCTGATTTCAATCCTATTGAAAAGTATTGGGCAAAGCTGAAAAGGCTGCCATCAATCCCAAAGAAGAATCCCCGCCCCCAAGTGCGCTCACCAATAAGAAGCTGACGGGAGCTGAAGAGGAAGTCGTCGCCCCGGAAAGGCGGAACAGGAAACCGGATGTGGAGCAGTTGCCATTACGATTACAGTACGCACGGGTGGAAGAAGAGGAGGCCAAGGAGTGTGTTGTGGTCGAAAGAACTGAAGTGATCCCGGAGGGTCCACGGAACGTGCCAGTGGAGGAACCCGGCCAGAGAGAGAACAACAGTGATCAAGGCAGCATGGCGGAAGGCGGAGAGAAACGTCCGGAGAACCGATACACCCAGAGGGGTGTAATGCGGCTGCTGCCCCTACAGACGACCTGGGCCCAAGCGGAGCAGAGGACCCCGATTTGAATCGACGTGCAGCAAAACATGCAGTCTTGGTATGCGCTACCCGGCTGGGCTGGCGCCTCCAACAGTTGTCCCCGAAGCGAGGAAGAATGCCGCACCGCGACCCTGATTGACCTGTCTATCCCCGGAGCTGCACCGCGCCCTGCCCCAAGAGTGACTGACCCACTAGGAGCCCTGGAAGAGGGATGGTTGCCATTGCCGGAGCCCCTCATACCCGCGCCTACAACATCAGAGGTGAGAGGGGAACAGCTCCGATACTGGTGGGAGAGAAGTGAGACCTATGATGACCTCATGGGTTTAATTGGGGACCCGGACTGCCCAGTAGGCCCTGCAGAGCTGATCACCTGGGAAGAATATCTTAGATGATGCATCCGCCGATGGGAAAAAGAGGAGACAGAGCAAGTACAAAAATAGATTGTGATCGCCCACACTAAAGAGGCAAAGGCAGAGGCTCGTTACAACCGAGAAGTGTGCACATCCCCATGGCATCAAGGCCAAATTGTTAAAATCATCGAGGATAAAGGATTCTCCTTTGCGCGTGAACCCGGTCCGCCCAGAGACATTTTTATAAACAAGCGTGATGTAGAAGCGCATCTTCCTGCACAAAACCCGGACAGGAAAATGACCATCGGAGAATGGGTCTCCTACAAAGTAGTACAGGGAGAAAGAGGTCCCTATGGAGTTCAAGTAAAGAGACTGTCTTTGCAAACACCAGAAGAAGAACTCAGAGCCTTAGAGGATCCAGAACCAGATCCAGTCGTTTACCCGGATTCAAGTGATCACATGGATCCAGTTGTTAACACGGGTTCTACAATTCTAACAGAGACTGTTAGTGCAAAATCCACAGCAGATGTTGCTACCCAGACGCCTAGCAGTTACCTGCTAGTCCAAGCCCTGCAAGAGCTGGAACTGTTTCCAAGGAGAGCTCCACAAGTGCTTCCATGGAAAGTGGAGAAAAAGGAACAGAAGTGAAGACCCGGATCCTGCTACAAACAAGAAACTGTAAGTGTGAATGTGTTGCGATCCTTATTGGCCCCATCCCAATCCTGAATGAATGCTAGCCTTTCCCCTGTTTGTCTTTTATATATTGATTGACATTATTATCGGACAATGAGGTGAAATAAACTTTCGGTTGTATATAGTTGAGCACACGGTATGCTCCCAATTGGTTTTAAGACCAGGTTGCACATTGAGACTGTGCAGAGAACTTGAACTGAACTTGCAGAGTGCTTTTGAACTGTTTTTGAAGCACTCGTGCCGTGTTGCCAGTTTTATACTTTTTGCTAGAAAGTACTGCACTTTTGGAAGGAACTTTTATACTTTTATGATAGAAAGTAATGTGCCTTTGAACTTTTATACTTTTATGCTGAAAAGTAACATTTAAGTGAATAAATGTGTTTAAAAATGTGTCTTTGAACTTAACCCGGTAGACCGTGTCCAAAAGCGTGGAGGAACTGGATTAACCCCCATGCACATTAAGTTATGCTACCCTAATTCTGAAGGCAATTTGCCTGTGAGGTCTGGGACTACGGAAGATCAGGACTCTGTTGATCCGTTTTCAAAAGGCTTTGGTGTGCAAGGATTTCCCAAGTTGGGATCTTGGAGTGTGTTTACATTTCTTTAATTCTATTAGGATTCATTTTGAGAGTTGGCTTTAGGGTATGTGCACACATGCCGGGTTAGGGTCAGTTTAGCTGTGTAAACCGCCGGTCGGTTTCCATAAGTTTTATGTAAATTTATGTTAATCCAAACCGGCTTTTGGATTAACATTAAAACCTATGGAAACCGACACCCGCTGTGCACACACCGGCGGTTTACACATGCTCATCTGTTTGGGTTCCCAGCGGGTTAGCAACGAATGTGCATGTTCAATAAACCGGCCGGTTATGCAGCGGCTGCAAGCAGAATCATGTACTGCTTCCAGCCGCTGCATAAGCGCCGCCGCTAACCCGCTGTGCACCCGCCCTACACCCGCCGCACATACCCGACAGGAAGCCGGTGGACGGCTGCAGAGCTTCCTGGCGGGTCCGCCCAGCCGCCGCCGACCCTAACCCGCCAACGTGTGCACATACCCTTATATTGCTTTGATGGGTGAAAGGGACAACCTTAAATACATGTAGATCTGTAGGACAAAGTGCCGTTGTGTCTGCGCTGCCGTCAAAAGGATCACCAGAGACAAGAGAGAATCTGGGCTGAATTGTGTCTTTATTCTTACGATGCGTTTCGGAACCTTCACCTGGCTCCTTGGGGAAATGTCCCTGAGGAAGGAGCCAGGTGAAGGTTCCGAAACGCATCAGAAGAATAAAGACACAATTCAGCCCAGATTCTCTCTTGTCTCTGGTGATCCTTTTGACAGCAGCGCGGACACAACGGCACTTTGTCCTACAGATCTACAGGTTCTTCGCCGCGGTTATCCGTGGAGGTGCGGTCTTTGCAGCAGCTGTCTTTTACAGGCGACTACATTGATTTCTGGCTATCATACTGGTTGTAGGTGACACAACCAGACCAGGTGAGCAGTTTTACTCACACATTCATTCACCTCTTTATCTGGAGATAAGACCCTATTGCGCATTTTCTCATTTTCACAAACCTTAAATACATGACCTATGAGGAAAAACATTCTCCCAGTGGGCTGGGTGATTAAAACCATACTTGGTGATCTTGTGAAGGTGCGTTCTACGGCGTATTAGAGCCTGAACATATGTAGAGCCACTCTTCTTTAGAGGGTCTTTTCTTTAGTGTACCCTGATCTAGTCACCCCCTTTCCTGCTGGTGGGCTTTTTGCTGACAATGTAGATTTTTATTTTCGTACTAGATGGGAGCCCGATGCTATCACATCAGGAGGGCGGTGATGTCATGATGGGGGCAGGCTCTGTGGCGCTAGGCATGACAGCTGTCTCTTCCCCCCTGTGGGCTCTCTTCCCTGTCCGCTGTCTCTCTCCCTCCTGTGCTGTCTTCTCTCTGTGCTCTCTTCTTTGACCTGTCTCCACCCTGTGCGCTCTCTCTCCCCTGTGCGTTCTCATTGTGTGCTGTCTTCTCATCCCTGTATTGTCTACTCCCCTCATGTGCTCTTTCCTTTGAGCGGTCTATCCCGTGTGCTCTCCCCCCTGTGTGCTTTCTCAGATCCCCTGTGCTATTTCCCCTCCCCCTGTGCACTCTCTCTGTCCCCTTTGCACTCTCTCTGCCTAAGTGCACTCTTTCTGTGTTTGCTCTCTGTGCCCCCTGTTCACTCTGTACCCCCCTGTACGCTCTACCCGCTATGTGCTGTCTCTCTCCCACTGTAGTGTACGAAGATGGCAACGGTGTGAGTAAGTGTGCATGTGTGCGCTGGGTCACACCGCTGTCATCCTTGCATACCCTTTGGGTATTCAAAGATGTTGGCTGCCTGATTAAGCGCGCATGCCCATTATATGGCTGTCACCGCACGAGATAGGAGGGCAACCAGACGAAAGTGGATGACAAATGAGACAGAACGTTTAGGCGCTGAACTTGGGATTTGTCGGTTGTGGTTTTTATGGTTTATGGTTATATTTTATTATTCTGATTTATGTTGTACATGTTTCTGCCTATATTATAAATAGGAATATACACATGGGTGTCTCATGAGGGTTGGCTGGAGTGGTAGGAAAGGAGGGTTCTTCTTCTTGAGGGACTTTTTGACATTTGGCAATTTGGTCTATGATCATTGAACATGGATTTAGCATGAGAGGCAGGACCAGCTCTCAGGTAGGTGCAGTCTGGAGTGTATAGATACATTTCAACATTTATATATGTGCATACATTTATGTAGCTGGTATTTATTTTTTTACTTAAAGGTGTATATATACACATATCTATAGCTATATATATATATATATGTATATCTATTAAGGTACCTTTACACGCCGCTACAGGATGGTGGAAACAATCGGGTAGATGAGAGAAATGTATCTTGCACCCAGTGGCGTAACTTCAGGCCCAGGGGCCCCGATGCGAAAGCTCCAACAGGGCCCCCAATTATTGCAAATCTTTAATAGTATTAGTCTTTTTCTATAGGACTGAGGGGCGCTTGGGGCCCCCCTAGGCTGCAGGGCCCGGGTGCGATCGCAACCCCTGCACCTATTGTAGTTACGCCCCTGCTTGCACCGCCAAATGAACCCGAGGTAGCGGCGTGTAAAGACAGTTGTTTCCACCCGTCACTTGCGGCACCTGTTTCAGAGCAGTGCTCAATAACAGGTTGATTTCAAGGCGATGGTTACGGCCTGTATCGGCGTGTAAATAAGGAACAGGAGGGTTGTTTCGACACCTTGCTATCTACCTAGGGCGTGACACAGGCTCCGGGTTACCGCGCCCCATCAGCGATCATTGGTGGAAGCTCCTGCATTACGATTGGTTGTCCATGCATAGGGCGGCATATTTAAGGAGCTGACCAGTCACACTACACAATTGCTCGAGCGTCATGTATTAGTCAGGCTGCTGCGCTGGCTGGCCAATCATGATGTTATTGCATTGTCCAATCATCGTACGAACGTCTCGTAATCCACAATTCTGGCACGCCTATGTGTTGTCACTGCTGCCTTTGTTCCGCCCATATTACCTTGTTATAGCAGCGTGTAAATGAGGTAAGGTGAGCTACAGAAGGTAACGTGGCACCCGGTGGTGTATCCAGAGATAGATGTAACCTTCTGTAGAGCACCTTGTAGCGGCGTGTAAAGGCGTTGCGGGTACCGTTTTCAACTGTTTGTGCGTGCTTGTGCACGTGAAGTACCCGGTTGTTTCCACCATCCTGTAGCGGTGTGTAAAGGTACCTAGATAGATAGATAGATAGATAGATAGATAGATAGATAGATAGATAGATAGATACGGTTCAATAAAGTTTCACTGCAGCACTCCTTGGTGTTAAATCAGTAGTCCTTTATTTCTGGCTTCTGGTAAAGCTGTCAGACAGGAGATGGCCACGTATCGGGCACACACGCCCTTTGTCAAGCAATCACATGCTAACCTCCTCAGCCTTTTATACAGTCTACTTAATTGATTATACAGTGATATTGGTATTTAATTTAACATAAACACTAGTGAAATACATAATTAGTGATTAATCTGAGTCGCTTTGTACTTCTATGTGTTAATACTTTACTATTTACTCTTTTTCTCTGACTCTCATACACCTAAAACCTTATTGTAGATACACCCCATTGCTTTGTTTATAAATAATTGCTGTATTATGTGTTTAAAACGCTTAACCTGCACTTACTGTGCCGCGCCATTGTCCTCCTTCCTCGTTCTGTGCCTTCAGCGTTGCGGAAGTACCTTATGCGCATGTCTTGCTTTTGTTTTTGCTTCACCATAGCTACAAGCTTGTAGCGTCATCCCGCGATGACTCGGTGAATCCCGCGCTTGCGCGGTTGCTTATTTCTATTCCTTTACTTACTGCGCGTGCGTCCACCGTGAACTAAATCGCTTATACTAGCGGCAGATCACAATTAATAGCCTGGCTCCCAGTGTTATATATTAGCGATCTTAAATATTGTGTTTTTCTCCCACTGAAGCCTCAAAAAAGGAGGGGTGTAACCATATTTACACCTCCATGGTATTAAAAGTGTTTTACAGTGCAAACCGCTTCATACATTCATTATTAACCCCTCACTTAGTTCTTAACCCTTATTTGAAAGAGCCAAAGCACCGTGAGACCCCTCTTGGAGATTCTTGGTATAGGGCCAAGTTTCTCCACTATGGAGGTACTAATTCAGTTGAAATTCTGAATTTTGTTTTTGTGCTCCGCGGTGAGAATGAAATGATTATACCCTTTAGTACCTGGGAGCCAGGCTATTAATAGTGATCTGCCACTAGTATAAGCGATTTAGTTCACGGTGGACGCACGCGCAGTAAGTAAAGGAATAGAAATAAGCAACCGCGCAAGCGCGGGATTCACCGAGTCATCGCGGGATGACGCTACAAGCTTGTAGCTATGGTGAAGCAAAAACAAAAGCGAGACATGCGCATAAGGTACTTCCGCAACGCTGAAGGCACAGAACGAGGAAGGAGGACAATGGCGCGGCACAGTAAGTGCAGGTTAAGCGTTTTAAACACATAATACAGCAATTATTTATAAACAAAGCAATGGGGTGTATCTACAATAAGGTTTTAGGTGTATGAGAGTCAGAGAAAAAGAGTAAATAGTAAAGTATTAACACATAGAAGTACAAAGCGACTCAGATTAATCACTAATTATGTATTTCACTAGTGTTTATGTTAAATTAAATACCAATATCACTGTATAATCAATTTAAGTAGACTGTATAAAAGGCTGAGGAGGTTAGCATGTGATTGCTTGACAAAGGGCGTGTGTGCCCGATACGTGGCCATCTCCTGTCTGACAGCTTTACCAGAAGCCAGAAATAAAGGACTACTGATTTAACACCAAGGAGTGCTGCAGTGAAACTTTATTGAACCGTATGTATAAAGGCTGTGAAGTAAGCCGAACTGCTCTGCACCCTGAAAGCAAGTTTGCTGCTTGAAAAGTTTTTTGACTTTAGATAGATAGATAGATAGATAGATATAGATATATAATATCAAAAATGGACTGCAGCACTCATAATCCGCCTTGTTAGGCCTTCAGGTGTAATGCGGCGTTTCAGGAGCAATCTCCCTTCCTCTAGCCTAGTCTAGGAGATTGTTCCCGAAACGCCGCATTACACCTGATGGCCTAATAAGGCGGATTATGAAAAGACTAAGGGGTGCTGCAGTCCGTTTTTGATATTGTATGTAAGGTGGAAGGAAGAGGAGCCTGGACTGATATTGCACCCAGATGGTAGCAGTGCTGCTCTTTAAAAAAAAAAAAAATTATAATATATATATATATATACTTACATTATATATATCTATATATATCTATATAAATATATAACAATTTTCATGGTAGCTAGACCGGAACTAGGTTCTGTAATTAGTTAATATTCATTATTTGATGTTGTCATTATTCAGATGTATATATTTGGTTTACAGCATGGAGTGTGTATGTTTACCAATATTTGTATATCCTTATCAAATGTTTGGCTGGACCAGGTTTACTTTTAATTATATTGATTATTTACTTTTCTGTTCAGTAATGTACACACAGTGACTGCACCAGCAGAATAGTGAGTGCAGCTCTGGAGTATAATACAGGAGGTAACTCAGGATCAGTAATGTAATGTATGTACACAGTGACTGCACCAGCAGAATAGTGAGTGCAGCTCTGGAGCATAATACAGGAGGTAACTCAGGATCAGTAATGTAATGTATGTACACAGTGACTGCACCAGCAGAATAGTGAGTGCAGCTCTGGAGCATAATACAGGAGGTAACTCAGGATCAGTAATGTAATGTATGTACACAGTGACTGCACCAGCAGAATAGTGAGTGCAGCTCTGGAGTATAATACAGGAGGTAACTCAGGATCAGTAATGTAATGTATGTACTCAGTGACTGCACCAGCAGAATAGTGAGTGCAGCTCTGGAGTATAATACAGGAGGTGACTCAGGATCAGTAATGTAATGTATGTACACAGTGACTGCACCAGCAGAATAGTGAGTGCAGCTCTGGAGTATAATACAGGAGGTAACTCAGGATCAGTAATGTACAGTATGTACACAGTGACTGCACCAGCAGAATAGTGAGTGCAGCTCTGGAGTATAATACAGGAGGTAACTCAGGATCAGTAATGTAATGTATGTACACAGTGACTCCAGCAGAATAGTGAGTGCAGCTCTGGAGTATAATACAGGAGGTGACTCAGGATCAGTAATGTAATGTATGTACACAGTGACTGCACCAGCAGAATAGTGAGTGCAGCTCTGGAGTATAATACAGGAGGTAACTCAGGATCAGTAATGTAATGTATGTACACAGTGACTGCACCAGCAGAATAGTGAGTGTAGCTCTGGAGTATAATACAGGAGGTAACTCAGGATCAGTAATGTAATGTGTGTATACAGTAACTGTACCAGCAGAATAGTGAGTGCAGCTGTGGAGTCCTAGGGTTAGGGTTACTTTAGAGAGAAGGGGTCTTTTAGAGTCCAAGTGATGATCTGCTGATGTATGGCTGATGTAACCCTGCTCCAGATTGGACCACCTACATTAAAGAGACTCAGTCAGGTCATTTTTCAGTATGATACTAATAGTACCCTTGAATAGTTCCTGGGCAGACCTTTAAGAATATGTAAAACCATTAATTTACTCTTTGTAGTTATCTTGCTATAAGCACCTTCACACCCTGCAGGCAGCTGTAAAAGTAATAAATACGACTCCTAAGATGCACTGTATGTAAATGTTATTTAAATATCCACGCCTATCCAAGCTGGTATTCTGTCCCTCCCCTCTGTGCTGAAGTTACACTGACTCTCAGGCTTCTGCAGGTTGCTGGGGAGGGGGTTGAGAGAGGGGGGTGGTATTTTGTACACTTGACCTAACATCACTAGCCTGTGCTGCCTGTGAGTGAATTCTGTTTGTATGAACATCTGTTTTCCTGCAGACATGTAATGTGGGCAAATGATCAAATGTTCATATAAACAAAGAAATATCTCAGAGCACACAATGAAGCTCTCAGAGCTGTATCTGCTAAGAGCACACACCTCCTCCCTCCTCCTTCCTCCTATGTCTTCAATGAGTGCCTGTGCCCAGAGAGCCAACTAAAGACTGCATAACAGATCAGAGGAGGGCAGGGCAGTGCAGGGATGCATGAATATTCATTCCCTGGGTAGTGTGCAGCAGAGAACTCACTGTGATTGACAAATGTATGGAATCTTTTATTTTGAAGTTTACACAGGATAGGAAGGAAGTCTAAATAATAGAAATACATGAATAGAGAGAGCTTAGAGACAGGAATTAGAAAATCTTAGCATATGGATTGTTGATCTGACAGATTCCCTTTAACTAACTGTGAAAATGAAGGACTGATGTTTTGCTCTAATGTGTAATAAACTTCCTCTTGCATATTGCAACAATGAGAAAGCTACCTAAAAAAGTCTCCGACAGCCCCTCTGTTCCTTCATGTGGCTGAGCCCACACTCTGATTATATTAGACCTTCTGTTGGCTGTATTGTCTTTTTCATGCTTTCTGGACAGGGAGGTTGTCTCTCCAGTCAATGCTGAGACAGTTTGATGTGCATCAGTATATCTGTGACTGTGGTGTAAGGCCGGTTTCACACTAGCATTTTTTTTGCCTTGCGTTGCAATCCGTCCAAATACCGAAGCACCCTGATTCCTATACTTAAAATGGGGCGGCAGGTGCATGTGCTGACATCTGCATTCAGACTGATCCTGACACATCGTTTTTTTTTGTCACCCTCTGGCTAGGGTCAGACCAGATTTGTTATTACCGCGCTGCCCGTGGGGTCACGCTAAAAACTTAGGGTGCTGCCACACCTGGCGACGGCACCGCCGATGTATTAGGTGAAGTAGGGGCGTGGCCTATCGGCGCCGATATCGCCCCTGCGTCGCCTAATGTAAAGGGGCGATGTCAGCGCCTCTGAGTGCTCGCCTGGTTTCACATCAGTGATGTGAAACCAGGCGGCCGTTCTGGGGCGATGTGTCCACATCGCCCCATGTTAACAGCCGCCGGCGACCTGACAGGCGATGGGAGCTATAGGCTCCCATTGTACTGCATCGCCGCTGGGGTTTTGAGACACCCCGGCAGCGATGCCGCCTGTCAGCTCACCGGGCCATCGCCGGAGGTGTCTTCCCGTGTAAACAGGGGCGGCGACGCTGGCGGGGCGCCAAAAATGTGCGCGCTTCTGCCAGTCGCCGCCGACGTCTCCAGTGTCGTCGCCAGGTGTGACGGCACTCTTAGTGTTTTGCAGCATATACGCTGCTCACGTTTGGAAATACCACAAGATTACCATCTGATACCTGTGTTGACTCGCGTTAGGGGCGGGGCCTCCATAGGTGAGTATGGGCAACATAAATGCGGTGCTAACATGGTGGTTGCACCGTGTTTATGCTGCAAAACACTACATTTTTAGCGCGACCCCCGGGCAGCGCGGTAATAACAAATGTGACTCTTGTCTCTCTGGCGGCATGAAGTTGCAATTTTGCGTCTCAATTAAAATCCTGGTATCTGTGGATGCTTCAGGATCCATTAAAAAATAAAATGGAGTCCAATACTGGACTAATACACGTCGATCCGGATCCTTTTTAGCACACTGAGTATGACCAGAGGTGTTCCTGCAACTCACAAGCATTTACCCTTGCCTCTGAAAAAGGGCATGTACCCTATGTTATTACGTTTACATTTTAATAAAAATTATTGAGTACGTGTATATAATATGGGGGCACCTGGGGAGGGGCTGCACGGGTGCTTTTATACTACTACTTTATTACAATTACTGTTTAAAGTCCCATCAGCTTTTGCCGGTAGAGCGGGACTGATGTACGAACAGGATTAGTGCATGAGCGCGATCTATGACAATTCTGAGAGTTCTCTATGCACAGACCTGTCAAATGTGGCATAGATTGCGCTCCTGCGCCAATCCTGACAGTCCTGTGCGTAGATCAGCCCCGCTCTACCGGCAAAAGCCGACAAGACTTCAGCCAGTGATTGTAATAAACTAGTGGTATCAAACCACTCCTACAGCTCCTCCCCAGGGTCCCCCATATTATACATACTTGTTCACAATACACATTATATGACATTTTCTCTCACCCTCTCCCCGGCCAGATCAGGGATCCGGCAGATGCGGTGACATGCGTTTGCAGACACACAGCCGAATCAGGATGAACCCGTTTTCACGGTGATCTGGCTGCACCGCTAGTGTGAAACCAGCAATGACTGCCCTACTTGTGATTTGCACCAAAGAAGAGCAGTGTGCAGCGATTCATTTTTATGAGATCTCAGGATGAGTCTGGTGATGATTCAGATGTATCTCAATGAATTAGAATATCGTCAAAAAGTTCATTTATTTCAGTAATTCAATACATAAAGTAAAACGCATATACTATATAGAGTCATTACACACAGTGATCTATTTCATGTGTTTATTTATGTTAATGTTGATGATTATGGCTTACAGCCAATGAAAACCCAAAGGTCATTATCTCAGAAAATTAAAGTAGAGAGGATGAAGGGTTGAACTCTGTGCTGCCATATTCCATGAGACATCACAGGATGAATATAATATTGATTTATTAGGTCTCCCAGAGACGCCCTGAAACATGGCAATATGATACTGATTTGTCCTGAGGAAGGGACCAGGGAGCCCTGAAAGGCGTTAACTAATAAATCAATATTACATTCACCCTTTGATGTCTTGTGGAATACAGCAGCGCAGTTTTTAACCCTTCATCCTCCCTACACTATATGCACCACGGTGGGGACTGCAGCAGCAGCCATGATCTGCTTTTATAGTGGTTGTGACTCTCACAACCACACAAGGTGAAGCCTCTGACACCTATTTAGAGAATATTTTATCTTGCCACACCCTACATCCTCCCTACATTAATTTTCCGAGATAATGACCTTTGGGTTTTCATCGGCTGTAAGCCATAATCATCAACATTAACAGAAATAAACACTTGAGATAGATCCCTCTGTGTGTAATGACTCTATATAATATACGTGTTTCACTTTATGTATTGAATTACTGAAGTAATTTAACTTTTTGATGATATTCTAATTCATTGAGAGGCTCCTGTATTTGCCAAAGAGTTTGTGCACAGTATGGAGAAAGTGTTTTATTGTGAAGAAGTGTGTATGAGCGTGTAGAGGAGTTCAAGGAAGGAGTAAGACCACATCCACAATTGAGGACAATGTACTCCTCATAGTCATGATTTTCCCATATTGGACTATCACTTATTTAGGCGCATGAAAGAAGCCTTGTGAGGGTAACGATGTACCGTATGTAGAAGAGGTGAAGATAGCGGTGTATTTATTAGAATGACATTTTTAATGAGGGAATACAAAAGCTTCTTGAAAAATGGATTCACTGTAATGAAAAACAAGGAGAGTACTTAGAAAAATTATGTATTTGTATTTTCTGAAATTAGATTAGAACACATTGTACAGGCGGAGTATAGATAATATGAGACCCACCCACCCATTTACCACAATGCTGTGCGAAAGTTTTAAGCAGTTAAGGAAAAAATGCTGCAAAATAATGCTGCTTTTTTTTTTTAACAAAAATCCAGTAATGCCTGTCTTTCACACACCTCTTATAATGGGTACTAATACACATGGTCAGGTTACCGTGAAGTGGTAGAGCAGCTTAGCATACATTTTTTGCAAAAAAGTATCAACAAAATACCCTGTTTTTACTACTTTTTTAGCAGCACTTGCTTTTTACTGTTTTTCTTTCCAACACAGTATTTTTTCACGTTTGTTTGACTATGTTTTTTGTGCTTCACGTCTCTTATAATACATAAATGATTCCACAACTCTGCTGGCCGACCATAGGTCACTGAAACAGATGTCTCGCTTTCCCTCCTATGTTTCTTGAAAAAATGTAAACCTCTTTAGTGAAAAGCATCAAAACATTCTTATTCGATACCGGATCTTTTCTTCAAGTCTTTACTGACTATGGTCACTTTAAAGGGATCCAGTCAGGTAATTTTCTAGTACAGTACTATTGGTATTGTGGAACAGGGCTTAGGCAGCCCTTTCAGGATCCGTAAGTTTTATTTCTCTATCTTCTCCTGTTGTCTTGCTGTAAACTCTGGAGAATTCAGTGTTGCGCCAGCTAGTCAAACTATAAATCCAGAAAGGACGGCGCTCTTGATCTGCACAAGCCGTAATAGGAAAAGGATCACAATGGATCAGAGAGTAATGGTGCCTTTATTCAGCGTGTTTCCAAGCGTACCCTCGCTCCTTCATCAGGAAAGCTACCATGTCATGTCAATCCATGGTTGCTTTACTGATGAAAGGAGAGAGGATACTCTTGGAAACGCGTTGAATAAAGGCACCATTACTCCCTGATCCATTGTGGTCCTTTTCTTTTTACGGCTTGTGCAGATCAAAGAGCGCCGTCCTTCCTGGATTTATATTTTCCCCCACAGATATTGTGGAGTGTGGATCCAGCGGCAGCTGTATTGTGCACAGATACTGGTTGTGGGTCCCACAACCTAACTAGGTGAGCAGTTACTTTGATTTATCACTTTTTTTTTTTAAAAAAGGATAAGACCCTATTTTGCACTCTTTTCTCAATTTGATAGCGAGATAACGAGAGAGGGTACAGCAATTAAAGTTACTGATCCTGAAAGGGCTACCCAAACCCTATTACAGGATATTATTAGTATTGTTCTAGAAAAACACCTTACCGATTCCCTACTATAAAGAATCTATCTTAGTCTCTTTTGCTGTTAACAGTTTATACACATCTATTGGAAAAAGAGGAAAGAGCCAGTACACAGTGATTGCTTGGTTCTTCAGGAGAACAGAATGAATGTCAATGATAAACACAATAATAATCATAAATATGGTGAGTCCGTCTCCTGTACGTCTATACCTTATGACAAAGGTCTAAGAACTGTGGAACCGCTTTTAAAGAAATCACAACATTACCCAGCTTTTTGTAGAAGCGATAGAAGTAAAGGGGGTTACCTCCACGCTGCCTTTATCCTTTATATCAAGTATACTGATACTACATATATTTAAACAAAGTGATTTATTACTTAGGCATTTCGGAGCCCAATGCTCTTTTCCTCAGATACAAATCACAGATGCGCATATGACAGAGGTGATTTGTATCTGAGGAAGGAGTGTGGGGCTCCAAAACGCGTAATTAATAAATCACTTTGTTTAAAAATATGAAGTATCGGTGTACTTGATATAAAGGATCCAGGCAGATAACCCCTTTTATTTCTATCACTTCTTCGAAAACCTTCAAATACCTGGGGACTGCTGAAGCTGAGGATCATCATTTCATATTTTATACAGTAGTTGTGGCTCTTCACAACTACAAAAGGCGAGCATGTATTTTGTTGCAAATGTACTAATCAACCCCCGGAAAAGACCCTATTTGCGCCATTATTTGTCTTCCAGCATTTCGCTGCAACATTACCCAGCTGTGAAACATCTTTGTTTCCAACTAAGAACGACCATGCACCACCACCCACAGAATCGAGAAAGAACTTTCAATCTGTCAATCCTCTCCCGTGTCAGGGCCTGGACACAGGAGAGGATTGACAGATTGAAAGCTCTTTCTTGATTCTGTGGGTGGTGGTGCTTGGCCGTTCTTAGTTGATGGAGCGATTTGTCTGGTTAATTCCGATAACAAATGAGGACTACCTCGAGACTGTCATGTCATCCAGTGTAGCCCCTTCATAATAAAAAAATCTTTAAGTAATTTATTGAAGAATCCTTTATACATCCTAATACTCTCTTCCACAACTATTTTCTTGAGTTGAAAAGATACATTGATGTGTTTTGCATAAGGGAAGTCCACTTGGACTCCTCAAAGGAATCCATTCCTTCCTTCATTCTATTTGCCCTGAACTTCAGTTATCTTCAGTTCACTATTTACTTCAACACTAACAATATAAACTTTTTAGACACGAGTCGTAAGGATTCATCAGGTTTACGTACAATCGACTTATATGTCAAAGAAACTGACAGAAACAATATGCTGCATTTTGCGTAAAAAAACCTTGCCCAACTCTCAATTCCTATGTGTCATACATGTTACGACTAGTGAACATATACACTCTGGACATTTAGATAAGGTGCAGAACAAATTCCTAATAATGAAAAGATGGTAAGCATAGCAAGCTTTTGGGGTACTGTGGTCCCTTCGTCAGGCAGAGACCACAGTGTCCCGAAAGCTTGCTATGTTTACTATCCTTTCAGTTCGCCATTAAAAGGTATCAACCCCTGAGGACTCTCAGATTCTAATATTTTTCTATCTACTCTACTGGCTAATACGTTACACACATTTTTTACCTTCTAATAATGAAAAGAAATTCTTCTTTAAAATTGAGTGCCAAGTTGTCATATATGAATTGAAGAAGATAGGATCCTATTTATTCAACAACGTTCTGGGGTGCCATGTTCTATTCAATTTATGTAATCCCAGTTTGGATGATGTTGAGATCAGGGCTTTATTGTGGCCACATCATCTTTTCCAGGACTCCATGTTCTTCTTTACACTGAAAACAGTTTGCAATAGCATAGATTTAACTGTTCAAAGAGGTCTGACTGGAAATAGTCTTCCTCAAGCTCATACCTTCAACCTGAAACAAGGCCAAGAGGCTCCATTATGCACAACTAAATTGGAGCTGCACACCAGAGAAAGAAACAAAGGCAAGAGGGAGGAACACTTAGTTGAACGGAGAGAAAGACAGCAAATTACACCGGAAATCCACGATGCACTGCAAAGCCAAGAAGCAACACCAACTGCAAACACACTATCACCAGTAATGCATCGTAGGAACCAAAGGGTATAAATAGAGACAGCTGAAAGGTTGGCTGGTAGGAACCTCTAGGGTCCTAGTGACCTCCAACTATCATTAAGCAGAGAAATCCCCCTTAAAGCAGGGGTGCGGAACTCCAGTCCTCAAGGGCCACAAATAATTCATGTTTTCAGGATTTCCTTAGCATTTGACAGTTGGAATCATCACCTGTGCGGAAGATGAAATTACCAACTGTCAAACACTAAGGAAATCTTGAAATCCTGTAGTGGGTGCGGCCCTCAAGGCCTGGAGTTGCCCACCCCTGCCTTAAAAGGACAGAACAACAATTCAGGATTTTGGCCGTTTGGCCAGACGCTGCGATCTTCTGCGAGTGACCCCCAACATGCTCTTCCATGGCTCCTGATACACCTGTGACACTGGGAGAGCTTCCTTGCAAGTGTTGGTCTGCATTTCAGCAAATGGAGTAGTGGATTTAGTTAGAATTATCGGTGTCTTCAATTCTGAGAACCTTGATCTCTGCATTAGATAATTGAAGAACATACACTCACCGTATAGTATTCCGGACAAGCCACTTTGGATCCTGGTCTACACTGTGTGCAGAATTATTAGGCAAGTTGTATTGTAGAGTATTATTTTTATTATTGATCAACACCTATGTTCTCAATCACCCAAAAGACTCAAATATCAAAGCTTAATATTTATGGAAGTTGGAGTGTTTTTTTATTTTAGATTTGGCTCTTAGGAGGATATCTGTTTGTGCAGGTAACTATTACTGTGCAGAATTATTAGGCAACTTCATAAAAACCTAATATATTCCCATCTCACTTGTTTATTTTCACCGCGTAAACCAATATAACCGCACAAAATTTAGAAATAAACATTTCTTACATGCAAAAACAAAACCCCCAAAAAATAGTGACCAATATAGCCACCTTTCTTTATGATGACACTCAACAGCCTCTATCCATAGATTCTGTCAGTTGCTTGATCTGTTTACGACCAACATTGCGTGCAGCAGCCACCACAGCTTCCCAGACACTGTTCCCAGAGGTGTGCTGTTTTCCCTCCCAGTAGATCTCACATTTTAGGAGGGACCATAGGTTTTCTATGGGGTTCAGATCAGGTGAACAAGGGGGCCATGTCATTATTTTTTCTTCTTTTAGACCTTTACTGGCCAGCCACGCTGTGGAGTAGTTGGATGCATGTGATGGAGCATTGTCCTGCATAAAAATCATGTTTTTCTTGAACGATACCGACTTCTTCCTGTACCACTGCTTGAAAAAGTTGTCTTCCAGAAACTGGCAGTAGGTCCGGGAGTTGAGCTTCACTCCATCCACAACCCGAAAAGGTCCCACAAGTTCATCTTTGATGATACCAGCCCATACCAGTACCCCACCTCCACCTTGCTGGCGTCTGAGTCGGAGTGGAGCTCTATGCCCTTTACTGATCCAGCCTCTGGCCCATCCATCTGGTTCATCAAGAGTCACTCTCATTTCATTACTCTATAAAACCTTTGAAAAATCAGTCTTAAGATATTTCTTGGCCCAGTCTTGACGTTTTATCTTATGTTTCTTGTTCAAAGGTGGTAGATTTTCAACCTTCCTTACCTTGGCCATGTCCCTGAGTATAGCACACCTTGTGCGTTTTGCTACTCCAGAAACGTTGCAGCTCTGAAATATGGCAAAACTGGTGGCAAATGGCATCTTGGCAGCTTCACGCCTGATTTTCCTCAATTCATGGGCAGTTATTTTGCACCTTTTTAGCCCAACACGTTTCTTGCGACCCTCTCAAGACATCTCACAATTTTGGACTTTTCAGAGCCCGTCACATCTCTCTTCTGACCCATTTTGCCAAAGGAAAGGCATTTTCCTAATAATTAAGCACACCTCATATAGGGTGTTGATGTCATTACACCACACCCCTCCTCATTACAGAGATGCACATCACCTGATATACTTAATTGGTAGTTGGCTCTCAAGCCTATACAGCTTGGAGTAGGACAACATGTATGAAAAGTATCATGTGATCAAAATACTAATTTGCCTAATAATTCTGCACGCGGTGTAGATCAGATATCCAATATTACCTATAGGGGCAGACAAGGGCGCAATAGGGTCTTATCTCCTTTAATTACTGTCAATATTCAGTGCAATACTGCTCACCTTGTCCGGTTGTGTGACCCACAACCGGTATGATCGCCTTATACAGCTGGTGCTGGATCCACCATTCCACGTGGATGGTCCAGTAAACGCCAAGGAGCACAAAGACAGAAGATGAATACGATTCGTGCTACTGTATAAAAGTGAAGATGGACCAAATTCTTGGTGAAAGTGGTGTTTATTTCAAAGCGTTTCAAGGCCGTCCCAGACTCTTCTTCAGGAATACACCGTGTACAGGTCTGTATTATGATGTATTCCTGAAGAAGAGGCTGGGACGGCCTTGAAACGTGTTGAGATAAACACCGCTTTCATCAAGAATTTGGTCCATTTTCACTTTTATACGGCGGCGCGGATCGTATTCATCTTCTGTCTTTGTGTTCCTTAGATCAGATACTCATCACCTGGGCACTTAGAAATATTTCATCAAGGAAGGTCTGATCGGAATGTTTCCTTCCTTGGTGAAATATTTCCACATTAGATCCCTCATTTCAACATCATCATCTCTGTGGGATTTCATCAAGTGACAGAACTGCGTCAGCCTACGTCCGCAGATCTGTGGTTAGTTCTCCAAGATGTTTGGAACAACCTGCTTGTCAAGTTCCTTGAAAGACTATGTGAAAGTATACCTATTCTACTTATTTTTGTTAATTGATAAAAATAAACTATTAACATTTCCATTTTTCAAAGCATTCTGAAGGTACCGTTACACGAGGCAATGTTGCCGGCAACATCGTCAAAAAGTGACGTAGGCATCGCTGTTGCCGTTGACACCGCTAGTGCGTTGTAACGTGTGACACGGTGATTCAACGGCGATAAGTTGCTTGAGCGGAGTTGCCAGGTTTATGAACATGTTCTGAAACCTGGCGATGTTGCTCAGGCGATCTGCTCCCATCACTCTGTGTGACACCGCAATAACGATGTTGAAAGCAACTTCCCCTATTTACTACATTGATAAGGATTGCTCGCTGGGTTGAACAAAACCCAGCGAACGAATGTTGCTTTCAACATCATAGTTGCATTGCCTACAATATCTCTGCCTGTGACATCTCCAAGGCAATCTTGGAAAAGTGCCAAAAACGTGCGTGCTCCCGTGAAGTTGCCGGCAAGATCGCAGCAACGTTGCCTCGTGTAACGGTAGCTTTACACTACACCTTTTTTTTCCAAACCTGCCTAAGGGTACCGTCACACGGGGCGATCTCTGCGGCGATGTTGCCAGCAACTTAGGGGCGTGGCTAAGTTGCGGCAACATCGCTCATGAGTTGCCGCATGTGACAGGGCAATAATAAGGCAATAAATTGCCTAAGCAGCATCGCCAGGTTTCCCAACATGTTAGGAAACCTGGCGATGTTGCTCAGGCGATCTGCCTGCATCGCCCTGTGTGATGTCGCAACTGCGATGTTGCCGGCAACTTCCCTCATAGACTCCCATGTTATGTATCACTGGCAGCGACAGTTGCTGGCAAGATCGCAGATGCGTTGCCAGCGATATCGCTGCATGCGACATCGCAACAGCAACCATGGCAGCGCACCAAAAAAGTGCGTGCTCCCATGAGTTGCCGGCAACATTGCTGCAGAAATCGCCCCATATGATGGTACCCTAAAACTTTTGCACAGTACTGTATATATATATATATCTGCAGTAACTCAAGTTTCCTTTGACCATACCGAACAGGGCGAGCAACTTTTCAGTGAGCATCAAAAAGCAGGCAGTTTTTAACATTTTCTATATAGAGTAGTCATGAGTTCACACATAAATGTGCATGTATTGGGAGATTATAATGGATAGCTGAAATCATGTGTCGAGAACAAAACCATAGAAATATTCCGATTCTAACATCCAGATGATCTTAGCAGAAATCTTGGAGATAAACAAAATTAACCCCCCCCCACCCCCCAAAAAAAGCAAAACAGCTTAGTATGCTAAATCATACCAAGAATGATGTTTAATGGTCTGTTTGGTTGCATCTAGACGTTTCTGAGTGTGATTGGTTTGTCTACAATGAGCTCCACATCCTAATGTTGTCTCCAATGGCCTCTTTATTATATTTGAAGATTCCAAACTGAATGGAGATGTGTCCAAAGCGGCATTGGCAAATGAAGACTGTCCACACATAGACCAGACAATAACGCCCGATGAGGGCTTGTCCTTTACGCAGTCTAGCACTCGGGAGAAAGGCGGACCCTACTTTCTCCTTTCACCCGAGGAATATCCAAGCCCGCCTGACGGAGGAGTAAGAAAGGGTATGTAGATGAGCTTTATAAGAGAATCATGCATTCACAAGTGGCCAAGGATTATGTGGTGTCAGTAAAGACAAAGGATATAGACTCTTAATGTTGTATACTATCAATTCCAAGTTTTCCATTGTCCAAATGTTAGAGAGCCACACAGGACAGACATGAAAATGATGCACTCAAGTCAGACCTAACCCACTATATGGCTATGGCATGTCCAAAGCTTCATTGGCACCATTGTACCCAATCCATAACATCATCTGAAACTATAAAGATTAGAAAAAGGCAGGATGGTTCATAATGCAGAAATCTTTAAAGGGGTACTCAAGAGAGATAACAAATTCTTCTACAGTTCCTGCACTCATAGATTATAAGGATGAGATGCACAATATTACTCCTGTAATTCAGTGTGACAGGAGCTTCTGTCACTGCTCCCCCACTCCCGTGGAATGTCAGATCACACATCAGGGGTGGCCTGCTCCCAACTGCTGACAACAGCCAGCCCCCGGATAATATCTGCCTCAGATCAGTCTAAAGGTACCTTCACACGCTGCAATATCGGCTGGCGATATGAGGCAATCTAACGTGCGCGTGCACCTCTTTCATGGTTGCCTCAGATCGCCGATGGCGGTATTACACGCCGCAATCTCGCCCTGAAATAAAGGCGATGTGTCGCCCTGGAAATCTCCTCACCCACAGTGGGAACACAGTAGCCACCACCAATCATCGCAGACGGGGTGCGGACTACAGCACGCTGTGGCACGCCTATGGGAAATCATAGGTGACGCTGATTCCATCACTATCGCCCTATCACACGCCACAACACGGAAATATCGCCTTCATGATTGAGGCTGATTTCAGAGCAGTGCTCAGGAATCAGGCGAGAGGCGATTTATCGCCACGAAATTCCCCAAACACATGCCACAACTGTGAGACAATTTCACGACCATTGCTCCGGGGCAACATATCGCCTTTAGGATTCCCAGCCGATATTGCGGCGTGTGAGGGTACCTTTAGGCATGGCCACAGCCCCTGTTCTCAGACTGCAAGGAAGCAGATATTATCAGGGGGCTGGCTGTTACCAGCCAAGGGGAGCAGGCCACACTTGATGTGTGATGTGACATCCCAGGAGGAAAGGGGAAGAGCAGTGACAGAAGCTCCTGTCACACTGAATTACAGGGGCAACATTGTGCATCTCATCCTTATAATCTATGAGTACAGGGAGAGTAGAATTTGTTATCTCTCTGGAGTACCCCTTTAATAAAGTGGAAATGGTGAGGGCTGACAGGGCACATGATAGTACACTCATTTTGGAGGGATGTGCAAATACCAAAGCCAGAGATTAAATGAATCCGCTGCAGTTTGCCTCAGGTGACGGTTCAGTCAGGAGTCACCATGTATCACATAAATAGTTTAAAAATTAAAATAAAGCGGGTGATATAAGTGCTGATGAGTGTGACAGACAGGCAGGTAACATGAGCCAAAAAAATGCATTAACAGAATACAAGGCTGTGTTACAACATCGGACAGATGTGATCCCCAGGCCGCGCATATAAACAGCACATCAGATAGTTTAAATAGGCAATAAAAGAGGGGAAAGGTTTACAAAGTGACATCATAGGGTCAAGGGTCAGTGCAAAAAAAGCATATAAAGGTAAAAGTACGTAATGCATAATACATGGAGATGTGCTATATAAACTAGAAGATATTAACATGTTAAAGGGGAACTTGGGGGAGATAAATTTTTGTACTGTCTCGGTGCTCCTACATAATCATGCAGAGCTAGGTTCTACAGTTCTAGGGTCTGTAGATCGCTTATAAATCAATAAAATCATATCTGCTTCTCTCACCCCTCCCTCAGGGACAGGGAAATTCAGCGTCATGCCGCAGCACACAGCAGGAGGTGTGTCAGGGGCGCGGACACTGGGGGCTCCAAAATCATCTTACATTCCCACCCCCTCATACTTCTGTATGGGCAGGGGACTTGGCCGACGTCCCCATAATCACACTACAATCCTGCCATTGATAAACCATTCTATGTGATGTAAGAACAGAGCTAATCTCCCTTCAGGTAGTAATCATGTTACCAAGCAGATATAAACACACCCTGTGATCCTCTGCTCTACAATGATATGATGGTGCATAGTGTGTACTGTCATATATCAGGCTAGGAGCAGAGGCAGAGCACCTCATTGGTTGATTCAGCACTGCCATGGTCTCCCCTCCCCTATATCAACTTGGTAGCTTCCTGTCCCCTGAAACTTTCGCACTATGCATTACTGAATTTCTCTGTCCCCAAAGTGAGGGGTGAGAGCTGAGGAGCAGGTATGATTTTATTGATTTATAAGCGATCTATAGATCCTAGAACTGTAGCGCCCAGCTCTGCTTCATCAAGTGGAAGGGCAGGGGCAGTACAAAAATTGTATCTCCTCAGAGTTTCCCTTTAAAGTGAGATCAGCATAGAGGGGTTAAGGCCCTGTTACACCTAACAATGTCCCAGCGATCCGACCAATGACCAGGTCACTGGGACATCGTTCGCTGATCGCTGGTGAGTTGTCAAACAGGCAGACTCACCAGCGATCAGGACCAGCGAGAATGCTGGTAACCAGGGTACACATCGGGTAACTAAGCAGAGCACTGCGCTTAGTTACCCGCTGTGTACCCTGGTTACCAGCTCGCAGCGCTGGGAGGTCATTCATCGTTAGTCTCCCGCTGTCACACATGCTGATGCTGGCCGCCCAGCAGAAGGCCAACGATAAATATATGGTCCAGGTCATTAACCAACGACCAACGATGAACGACCTCATCATTGGTCGTTGTTAAATGTCACGCGCTACGATGTCGTTTCGACATCGCTGCAACGTCTCCAAACTGGGGACGTTGCAACAATATTGTTACCGATATCGTAGCGTGTAACGGGGCCTAAAGACACACAGACATCATGGGGTCAAGGGTAAGTGCAAATAAGCCAATAAAACAAAGTACAAATATATAATAGATAATGCCAAACAACAGTAAATAACAAACTAGAGATAATGAGAGAAAACTCCAATGTTAAAAAGGAAAACAGTAAAGGCAGGGACGTGTGCTGGGACTTGTAGTGCCACATAAGTGGATATGGGGATGAGGTACTGAACACACACAAAAGAAATGTAAGTGAAAAATATTGATATGGCAATATTGATTGGGAAAAAAGAGGCTATATAGTTTGAATGGATTCGTAGATGAAATCCTGGGACTTGTTGTACTACATAGGCAAACATGGCACTACAAGTCCCAGCACAAGCCCCTGCTTTTAGTGTTTCACATCATTATTTCTAGTTTATGTCATTTACTCATCTGTGTAGTATTATCTATTAAATCATTTCTACTTGGTCTCATTTTTCCAGACTCTTGGCCCCATGATGTCTGCGTGTTCGCGTACTCCACTGCTCTCATTTTAACACTGGATGTTCATATTACTATATTATCTGGTATATATTGCACACCACCATGTGTTAGCATTATGAACTACAGAGGGTGAACCGATTTTCTCCGTAAATATATTTCTGAAGCTGCTATTGACATGAATTTATCACCAGATGTCGGTAACAACCCATCCAATCCACATGGGCAAGGAAATTAAACCATAGATGTCCATCAATGAGGTGTAATCATGAGAAATGACCCAGGGGAAGTATTGAACCCATTACTTAAATATACGTAATACTTGGTGCTTGAGCCTTTGTTGGTGGTGACGCCTCCTGTATGGAGACACTCGTCCCTGTATTGCTCAGATGTGATTTTGGCCCATTCTTCCACACAGACACTCTTCACATCCTGCAGGTTTCGTGGATCCTTCTATGAACTCTGAGCTTTATTCCTTCTATTGGATTCAGGCTCGGTGATCGGCTCGACAGATTTATTTTCTTTCTCTGGAACCAGTTGAGCTTTTCCTTGGCTGTGTGTTTGGGATCATTGTCTTGTGTAATGTCCGACCTCGTTTCATCGTCATCATCCTGGTAGAAGGCAGCATGTTTCTATCAGAATTGTCTCAATACGTTTGTCCATTCGTCCTTTCTTAAATCATATGATGAGTTTGCCAGTGTTGTATGCTGAAAAGCAGCCGCACACCACGATGTTCCCATTTCCAAGCTTCACTGTTGCTGGAGTTTTTGGGGGTGATTTGCATTATGGCCTCTAAACATGATATGTATTATGGCCTCCAAAGAGTTCAGTTTTGGTCTCCTCTGACCAGACAATATTCTCCAGTATTTCACAGACTTGTCTAAATGTTGTTGGACAAACTTTAAAGACTTTTAAACCTGCTTTTTGTTCAGCAGTGGAGTCTTCTGTTGTGAGCATGCATACAGGAGCGTGCATACAGGCCATGAAGGGTGAGTGTATTACTTATTGAGTTCTGTGAAACACTTCATTCCAGGTCTTTTTGTTGCTCTCCACAGGTGGTCCTTAGTTATTGGACAACTCATTGGATACATATTTTCACTCCTCAGACTGAAATCTTGCAAGAGCACATGGTCATGTCTGGATTATTGTGGAATTATGTTCTTTCCACTGTCATATAATGGTCTCAAGGAGCTCACTGGAACCTTCACTAGTTTAGAAATTCTTCTTTATCAAATGTCATCAGTATGTTTGCAACAATAAGGCTGTTAAGGTCTTGAGACAGCTCACTGGTTTTACCCAGCATGAGATGTTTCTTGTGTGGCTCTTGGTAATGAGACACAATTTGTTTGGCCATCAGATGAACCAGCTGATATTCTTTTTCACTGTGGCAGGATTGCTTTCTAATTACTGATAGATTTCAGCTGGTGTCAAGGCTTTCCATGGCTTTTTTCACCACTCTTTCTTCATGTGTTCAATACATATTCCCTGTGTCATTTCTCATTATTGCATATAATTTAATTCATGGACATCTATGGTGGTTTGTTGCCTGTGTGGATTGGATGGGTTGTTACTGACATCTGGTGAGAAAATCATGTCAATAGCACCTTTAGAAATATATTTACTTAGAAAATTGGTGACATGTCCAATACTTTTTTTACCCACTGTAGTTACTTTTACCTTTATCTAATTTGTTTAATAGAACTGACCCTAGACCCCCATGATGTCGGTGTTGAACCATGTTCCCTCCTTTTTTCTCTATTTAAACACAGTCTGTTATATTGCAAACATAGACACCAAGTCTGAGGACGTCATCGGTGCTATGCTTAAACACGTAGTCCTGTATTTATTTAATAAATTCCTCTAAAGATATTACCTGCCTGTTATCATACTCAACAGCACTTACATCACCCCAATTTTTATTTTAATTTGTAAACTATCTGATACATCATACTACTCCATTGTGCCCAATCTGATACTTTATGTGGCTCCAATGTGCCCAGTCCAATACTTCATGTGTCTCGCCAGTCTAATATGTCACGTGGCCCCAATGTGCCCAGTCTGAAAGTCCATGTTCCCCCAATGTACCCAGTCTGAAAGTCCATGTTCCCCCAATGTGCCTAGTCTGAAAGTCCATGCTCCCCCAATGTGCCCAGTCTGAAAGCCTGTTTTCCCCCAATGTTCCCAGTCCAATGTGACTATAGTGGGCCCTCTCCTTTAGATGATGTGGGTCCAATATGTTAAGTCTGATAGTTGATATGGCTGCATTGTGTCCAATTAAATACTTAATGTGTCTCCAATATGCCCTGTCCAATAGTTCCAATCACCCCATTGTGCCCAGTCTGATAGATCCAGTGGCTCACTTGTGCCCAGTCTAGTAGTTCCAGTGGCTCCACTGTGCCAGGTCTGATAGTTCCAGTGACCCCAATATGCCGAGCCCAATAGTTGCAGTGATCCCAATGTGCCCAGTCCGATAATTCCAATGGCTCCACTGTCCCCAGTCTGATCATTCCAGTGGCTCCATTGAGCCTAGTCCAATAGTTCCAGTGGCTCCATTGTACCCAGTCCAGTAGTTTCAGTGGGTCCATTGTGACCAGTCTGATAGATCCATTCACTTCATTGTCCTCAGTCAGAAAGATCCAGTGGTTTCATTGTGCCAAGTCCGATAGTGCAGTTGGCTCCATTGTGTCCAGTCTGATAGTTCCAGTAGCTCCATTGTGCCAAGTCTAATAGATCTAGTGTGTCCATTGTGCCCAGTCCAATAGTTCCAGTGGCTGTAGTGTGCCCAGTCCAATATTTCCAGTGACCCCAATGTGCCCAGTCAGATAGTTCCAATGTCCCCACTGTACCCAGTCCAGTAGTTCCAGTGACCCCCAAAGTGCCCAGTCCGGTAGTACCAGTGACCTAAATGTGCCTAGTCCTATAGTTCTAGTAGCTCCATTGTGCCCAGTCCAATAGTTCCGGTGGCTCAATTGTGCCCAGCCTGATAGCTCTAGTGTCTGGGAGCCTTTTGTCTGGTCCAAGTACAGGTTCTGTGTAGACTTCTGACTGTTTTACATGACATCTAAGGCCTTTGTCTCTTTACACTGTTCATTAGCATTGATCGGGTCCTATACTATCCAGGCCAGATCTGTGCTGCACATATATGTATGTAGCCACACAATAATTAGATCATTGCTGCTCATCTCCAAGTGTCTGCTACATTACATGCAATGTGTAGGAACAAGTTTGTAAAGGAAAACAAATGGAAGCCTGCTTGGTAACAATGTTTTCTGCCACTTCTTGGCCCATCAGATGAGCATCGTTATTGTTGTCATAATCTGATTCCATTGTCTGCCGACTTGTTCCCCCTGCATGTGTAAAAGACAGAAAATGGCTGCATGCTATGTCTGTAGATGCAAGAAAGGGGGGGTATCACTATGGCAACAGTAGGCATTAACGTGAGGGTGCAATACTGCACCCCGTCTCTAAATTCCATCTCCGAGGCACCTCATGCCCTGTAGACCGCAGGTAACAGCTGCAGATGTCAATCCTATCAATTCTATTGATACCATTGGTTGTGTGAGCTTTGCCGGGCAGATGACGAGTGGAGTATGAAGACTGCCCTGCTATGTGTATTAATCACAGCACTACCATGCTATTTACAAATAGTATTCCCATAAAAATAAGATGCAAATTATACCAATGCATGCAAAAAGGAAAAAAATCAGCCATTAGGTACCCAAGGACGCCCCTCCATAAGTTACACTAGGAGCAGACGCTGTAGTATGTGCAATGGTTACGTATTTTCTGTGATCTCTCATCTTGTCATCTCTCCATAGTTTGGCTCTACTGGATTTTGTTGCCAAGTGATACAACTCTCAGCATGTAACAGTGCATGGGAATCCCACTGAGATTGCTACACTCTTGACTTCATTCTTAGTCCATTCGACTTTATGATCCACTGCTGTACTTTACATCTCATCTTCCAAACGAAAGTTGTAAAAGTGGTAGCCATCATTCCCAAGTAGAGCGGCCTCCAATGTGTTGCCCATCGCCGCTCGCGTCTCCCCATTCATCTTGTAGCATGGATCAGTAGCAGAGAATGGTCTAACAAGCTTTGTAATCATGTATTTTGCTGTGCTCACCATTTCCCGCGGTAGCACCATGGTGCCACTGAGACGCGGAAAAATGAAGGAAGTGGGCAGTAACACTATTCTGGCAGTCCTTATGCCGCATGATCTTGGTATATAGGACCACCACGTAGAGTAGTGTCTTGCTACTTGATGCTTTTCTCTTGGCTTAAAATTGGATCTCACTGGCTGCTGTCATTTGATGGAAAAGCATGGAGACAAAAGGAAGAATCGTTATTTCTCAGGATACAATACGAGCCATTAGATCCCTTCAAGAGTCTGCGCAAGTAGGATGATTTGATGCATGGGCGCCTATTAAAGCAGAAAGCGATATTCAGCTGCATGGAAATACCGGAGAAGACAATGGCTGCCTCTGCATGTAGCTCTTCTACTTTTTCCTTTTCTAAAATGATCAACAAGCTTGAATTCTAAAAAAAAAAAAAAAAAGACGGTGGAGGAGTCTTAAGTCTTCATTGTATTCTTTACAGGCATGTTTTTGCAAAGGGCATCGTGTCATTGCTAGATATGCAATTAGAGGCGCAGCGATGGTGGCGGCTTGGGCCGATGTGCTGGAAAGAAGCGACTCATTGTGCTCATCCGGATGGAACCCTCGGCACATGGACTCACATTTCGACATCAGGCAACGCTATCTCTCCACACCGCTTGATGCCAAAATGTAAAACTCTACATCAAACTATTTCTATACTTATTTAGCATGAATTGCATGATTTAAAAAGCGAAGACGCAGAGGATTCTGTTCCGAGGTAAAAAAATGCATTTATTTATTTTACAAACTTTATGTAGCAAAATGTGAATCTGTACATTCATTTCTCGGGGATGACTTTTTGTAACAAGAAGTGCCCTCCGCCAGCCATCGGTCACATTGACCAGATCCCACACACTGTAGAACGTTGCTCTATGGACAGCTACAACTTTGACTTGTGTATAGTTGGATCCTTCTGTTTTCATTGGCATGCTTGTGACCATGGAGCCTGTATCTGACCTGGTAACACATGGCCCACAACGACTGTCCATGAGAGATCTTCTTGTATCTTATACCACTATATATATATGAAACATGGCGGTAATCCCTAAAGCTCTTAGTAAATCATCAGAATGGATATCAAACATAAAACATGATATTTTAATGCTGGGACTTGCAGTATGAAATCAGGAAACATTTGTCAAAGTATGAACTGACCTGAATTGTATGCAAAATTCTACATTTTCAGCAAAGATGCATGCAAATGTTATGCAACAAACATTCTTGCATGAAATAAATTTTGTATTGTAATTTCACCTGCCTGCTGTATAGACAACTAGGTTGGAGAGAAACACTAATGATGGTCAGTCACACAATTTAGCAAGGTGTTTTTTTTTTATATCGTATTACGTGTTTCAGGTTTGATTCAGTGAAATTAAGTTAAGTGAGAAGAATTCTGATGAAACTGATGAGAGCAACAAGGAATCAACTGTGGGTAAGAGGCAGAAGAAGCCATACAGGATAAGTGCACACCATGCATTAAGACTGCGCTGTCACAAACTCAACAAATTAACCCTCTTTGCACGATATGGAAAGTTTACGTTAAAAAAAAATACTTATGAAATGTGTATTTTGGGTTTAATTCTACATGTTAGGCTCACAATCACATTGCACTGCATATGATGCCTGTGATAAGCTCATCATCATTAATCAGGAGTGCACTGTCATGCCTAAGATAGGCTCACCATTTCTGAGGAATGCACTGCTTGTGGTAAGCTCATAATTATTGAGCAGTGCACTGCATGTGATGTCTATGACAAGTTCACCATTACTGAGGAATGCACAGCATGTGATAGTTATAATAATCTCATCCTCAATGAGGAGTACACTGTGTCTGATGTCCGAAATAGGCTCACCATGATTGGGGACTGCACTGCCTGTGATGTCTAAGGTAAGCTCACCATTACTGAGAATTGCACAATTGAGTGTGATGTCAATGACAAGTTCACCATTACTGATAAGTGCATAGTATGTAATATCTATATTAGTCTCATCCTTAGTGAGGAGTACACTGCCTGTGATGTCTTTTACAAACTCACCATTAATAACAAGTACACTGCCTTTGATATTTTTGATAAGCTCACCATTATTGAGGAGTATACTGCGTGTAATGTTTTTGATAACCTCACCATTACTGAGGAGTACACTGCCCGTGATGTTTTTTGATAACCTCACCATTATAAAGGAGTACACTGCCTTTGATGTTTTTGATAAGCTCACCATTACTGAGGAGTATACTGCAGTGATGTCTTTGATAGGCTCATCATTACTGAGGAGAATACTGCCTGTGTTGTCTTAGATAAACTCACCTTTATTAAGGAGTACACTGCGTGTAATGTTTTTGATAAGCTCACCATTATTGAGGAGTATGCTGCCTGTAATGTCTTTGATAAACTCACCATTACTGAGGAGTATACTGCCTGTGATGTCTTTGATGAACTCACCACTATTGAGGAGTATACTGCCTGTGATGTATTTGATAAACTCACCATTACTGAGTATATACTGACTGTGATCTTTGATAAGCTCACCATTAACGAGCAGTACACTGCCTCTGATGTATTTACTAAGCTCACCATTACTGAGCAGTATACTACTTGTAATACTTTTGATAAGCTCACCATTATTGAGATGTATACTGCCTCTGATGTATTTGATAACCTCACTATTACCGAGGAGTATACTGCCTGTGATGTCTTTTACAAACTCACCATTATTAAGGAGTACACTGCCTTTGATATTTTTGATAAGCTCACCATTACTGAGGAGTATACTGCTTGTAATACCTTTGGTAAGCTCACCATTACTGAGGAGTATACTACTTGTAATACCTTTGATAAGCTCACCATTACTGAGGAGTATACTACTTGTAATACCTTTGGTAAGCTCACCATTACTGAGGAGTATACTGCTTGTAATACCTTTGGTAAGCTCACCATTACTGAGGAGTACACTGCTTGTAATACCTTTGGTAAGCTCACCATTACTGACAAGTGCACTGTGTGTGATATCTAAGAGTCTAGCATTAGGATATGTGCACATGGCATCTTATAGACATTGGAGCAGTGTCTTCTGTATTTCTTTAACATTGCACATATTAACAGGGATCAGTTTCCATGTGAAAGCTGCCGGAAGAATGAGCTGGCCACTTATTTTATCCCACTTAGGCTGGGGTCACACATAAGCCCTTGGTCCGTTTTTGGCTTCATTTTTGTCATTTTTTTTTTCTAAGTCCAAAAACTGACAGAAAAACGGATTGGATGTAATAAACACCCTGTCCGTTTTTTTCTGGACCTAAAAACATTGCTATGTCCGTTTTTGAGCCAAAAACGTTGCTAGCAACGTTTTTGGCATCAGTTAAAAAACGCATGCGTTTTTTTTAACATGGGACTTATGGGAAACGCCTGCGTTAACGCATGGCACATATAGGTGCCTGCGTTAACGCATATGCGTTTTTAATGAAACAAAAAGTCCAAAAACGTTCAGAGGTGCAGGAGGCTCAAAAAGCACCAAAAAAAAACGGATTGGTCATGGAAATCACTTCCAAAAACGGATTTCTATGTGTGACCCCAGCCTTAGTGACTTTGGAAGCTCAGCGTGGTTAAAAGTTGTTCAAAAACACATAACATATGCATTGCAAGGTGTTTTTCCATTGAAATGCTAAGTTCCAGGCACATTCAGCCTGAAAATGACACCATGTGCACAAATCCTTACTGCAGAGTATATATAGAATATGATGTCTGTGATAATCTCACAATCACTGAGGATTTCACTATGTGTGATGTCTGGCATAAGCTCACCATGACTAAGGAGTACACTGTGTGTGATATCCATGAAAAGCTCATTGTAAGGAAAAAATGGGAAAACATTTCCAGCTCACAAGGTTAAAAAAATTGTTTATTTTGTTATTTTAAAATTCCACTTCTATTGTTGAGGACATCAGATCATTGTGACTTCCATTCCATCGAGGATTTGTTTTGACTTACTGATTGGAGGTGAGCTGGTTGTTTTCCACTTTTTCTCATTTTTGCAATATGAAAACCTCACTATTACCATAGAATGTACTGCATATGATGTTGTTCATATTATCACAGTCACAATTCACCCACAATCTGTGTATAAAAACAAATCACTATCATTTTCATACAAGAAAGTTGGATGTGTGAAATCTGGTATTCAAATTGTCATGCTTTCGGGGCCACTTACTCCAATCCAGCAGCACCCCGCTTTTGGCAGGCACCCACTGAGAAAGAATAGCGACAAGCTTAGGAAGCTGACTGAGCATAGCAAAGTCTGTAGCCAGGTGACTGGATTGTCCCAACTTGGGTATCTTCCTTACATAGTCTTTGATATTTCAGCCGAATCCTAGAATCCTAGGCTGAAGTCCATATAAATAATATAATCCAGGTTCTGATCTCCTAGTCGGCACCAAAGTGCCTAGGCTGGGTCATGCATCATCTAATCCAGGTTCTGATCCTCTTGCCGGCGCCAAAGTGCCTAGATTGGGTCATGCATCATTTCTGTCTGGTGACTGAATAAAGTCCCTTTTTATAACCCAAGCCTACATCTCATGGTATATTGTGTTCTTCCAGGATTGGTGGGCTAAGGCTGTTTTCTTATTGATAGGATTTCAAGTAAAATTCTCCTTAGATTGTATGTTGTCAAAGGTGGTGGTGGGGTAAGATAATTACATAAGCAATATACAACCTCAGAACAATGAAGACTTCCCACAGTCTGGCAATACACAATGACTTAGCAATCATGAGATAACAAATAAAAGGTCAGCAGTCTGGCCAAATTAAGAACATTAACCCCTGACTTGCATTGAGACAAGCTGTGTCTTCACACCGAGAGCTGCGCCCATGTCAGTGGTCAGTCAGTGAGGTCACTTGAGCTGAGATACCATGGTAACTGCATATTTAGCGGTTACCATGGTACAGATTGTGTGGGCGCAGTGTGAGTGTAACAGCCAATCACAGTTGCTTTCACAGAGAGTGAGCAGCTGTGATTGACTGTTGCCAGTCAGTGCAGTGGATATGCATGAAGCTCAATGAGCGGTCCCGGAAGCAAGCAGCGAGAGACTGGTAAGATCAATCTATCTAAATGGAAAAAACAGGCAACAGCACAAACATGAACAGATTTTGGGTGCAATATTTCCTGAAAAATGCGATTGTCCAGCGCACCAATGCATAAGATGAAAAAATCAAGCATCACTCCAGCATATAGCAAAACCATGGACTTTAATCCAGCTCCAAATATCACGATGTTTCAACTTACGCAGAGGTCTTCCTCAAGCACAGTGTAAGCATACAATAGTGAACGCTTTATACGTCTCTCTGATTAAACAATTAACAAAATCTTTCAACAATAATTTTCATTCTATCTATCCTAACTTCTTACAGCACGGGAAAGACCATGCCAAAATTGCCATCCATATGCTGTGTGTGCTGTGCTATTTTTTTATCACAACAATTCAGTTGCATTGGGGGAATGTCAACGAGATACACTGTCATATAAAGCATGCTGAACATTTTTCCTCAGCGTGTTTCTTGCTGAGGAAAGACTTGCAGATGGGCATTGTACTACAGTTTATCATTGTTGTGAATGCAACACGAATGTTCTATCGAATTGCACTCGCCGAGTTTAAATGCAGATGTGAGCGCACCCTAACTAAGGAATGCACAGCATGTAATGTCTGTGATGAATTCACTATTAATAAGGAGTGCACTATATGTTATAACTATGTAAGCTCACTATGACTAAGAAGTGCACAGCATGTGATGTCAATGGTAAGCT